>VYZM01006418.1:207559-221765 GCA_013398915.1 Dromas ardeola | reverse complement strand
AAAACAAGCAACAAATCTGTTTCATCCCCAGCCATACATTAGAAACCATATCTAGTATCTAGCTGCTATTTAGATCATGACCAGAGCAGCACTTTTGGGTAAATATACATTTGCATTACAGTCCTCCGATGTGCCTCCACAGCAGTGGATGGCCAGGGATTTAAAACTCTGCGTGTGTGCACATGTTTAGATGTGCATTATGTGCGTGTTTATATGTGTGTGTGAGAGAGCACGCTCAGTACAGGCTTTAAATAATATTTTCTAACATTTCTTTAAAATTGCTTTAATTTACAGTCACTGAGAATGAGGTTTCAGAAGCAGGCGCTGGGGGAAGCTGTTCCTCAGCAGACACTGGTGCAAATATGTTACTTTAAAACGAAAAAAAACCTAACCCTTTCCATCCCTACCAGTGAAATGGCTACAAATGGGCTGCCATTAACTTTTGTTACTTGAGTAGGTGCC
Source organism: Dromas ardeola (assembly GCA_013398915.1). Classification (NCBI taxonomy): domain Eukaryota; kingdom Metazoa; phylum Chordata; class Aves; order Charadriiformes; family Dromadidae; genus Dromas; species Dromas ardeola. The sequence goes on along the minus strand of VYZM01006418.1, from coordinate 221,303 downwards.
TGTAAAGGGCCAGGTGGTGTTTATGCAGATGAATGAGCATGTTACAATGTGTTCTTCCTTTTGGATAAAACATTAGCGTATCAGATGTGACAAATCAGATGTTCATCTTCCGCACTTCTGCATTATTTTACATTGAGAATTAGATAATGTGCTGGCTTAGCTTTTTACTTCGGATTTTTTTTCCCCCTTCTTCTTCTCGAGAATAATTTTATACATAAAGTTCTCCCAACACTCTGCATAATCATAGTCTCACCGTATGTCTAACCAACGAGGTATTATGGTAATTGTGTATTTCCAGGTAGCGGGCTTTGCATTATATGGAAGTATACATTGTTTAACATGCTGCATAATTATTGTGAAATGGAAATAATGGACCTACATGTTCAATTTTTTTAATTCTGTTTCTCTACCAGAGCAGCAGATAATTTTTGTGTCTCCAGCAGCAGCGGAAAGATAAATATTAGAATGTCTTGCAACCGGAGGTATGCAAATAATTGAATCCTCAGTTTGGTGGCTAAACTGGAAAAATAACCTTTCATTTTGAGCTGACAAGAAGCAAAAGGTAGTTGCGTTTCATAACAAGAAGAAATAAATAACATCTCGTGCTTGTGACTGGTTTAGTTGTATTTAGCCACATTTGGTGTCAAAACATGACCTTAGATTTAAAAAATCAGAACCTTCAACTTTAAAAAAAAATCCCAAAGTTGTTTTATCATTTCATTTTGTCTATTTTTGTCTATGTGAAGCCATTTGAAGATTTCAGTTTCAGTCATCAGAAAGTGGCATTTTTAATGAGCAGATTATGTGCCTGAGATATTTCAGCTCACTCCGATTCAAATGTTCAACATTAATTTCGAGTCTCTCTGACAACTGGACCACAGCTGTCCTTCCATTTTTATGTTACTTCTTTACACTGTCAAATCAGGGCAGTTTTCCACTTTGAGGACGTTGAATATATTCAACGAATGACATAGTCATGGTCCATATGCCCTGTATATTTTGCCATTAATTGTCCTCAAAGAATTAATCTCTGCACAGTTACTTTGAACTGGTCTTAAGCCCTGTGTAGACCTAATTCCTTTCTTTACCAGAAATACAGGCCAGTCTGGGAGGAAGACTATGGATCCACATTTTCTTGTACTGAAGAAGGACCATAGCAGTGCCCAGCACAGGCCCAGGTGTGGGGCCAAATCCATCCTGCAGGCATTCAGTCAGTCGGAATAATTTGGCCATTATTTTTATAGACCAAACAGATTGGTGGCTGACCATGTTAAAAATACCAATTATGAGTACAAGACCAAGCGTCGAAGGGCCCCACAGTTGCAGAAAGGCTTTGCTGTGTGTGGGTTCCCCCAGCGCTGCTGTGGGAGATGAGCGCTGATGAGACGTCGCAGGGAGGGCCACACGGCTGAGCCAGCCATGCGGGATTTGCCAGGGAAAGATATCCCGGGCTCTCCTTGCACTGCAGGATGGCTTCCCTTGGCAGAGAGTGGAGCCCCTCCAGGGGCTGAGAATGCCTCAGCTTGACAGGGTCCGGCTTAACCTCAGTGCAAGCAAATCACAGGCTAGGAAAAACTCTATCAGGATGAGGAACTTCTTTTTCCCTATTAAATGGATGCATTTAGAGCTCGCTGAGCTCCACTTTACTTGAGTGACACCAACAGAATACACAACTGCTCCAGTTAAATGCACGGCTCATTTCTGTCTACATCTTGTAGGCAACATGTTCAAATGTATTCAAAATCAAGGCTGCAAAAGAATTTCTCATCATCAAAGACAGCAGCTTTAGTTTCCATAATGGTGTTGTTTTGTCCAAGGCTGAAAGGATAAAGCAATGCAGCTGGGGGACAGCAGTCGCAGTACCTGTGTGGTCTCACTATCATATGTCACGCAGCCATCTCGGTGCTAGCAATGCACAAGGCCCCATAAGGATAGTCTAAATTTACCTTCTGGTTGCAGAAGAGAGGCAACACACCTGTGGTGAGCATTCAGTCCCGTCACTCTGAAGGCCACGGGCTATTAGCTGGTCCCCAGTTTGGTCACCCCAGACTCAGGGGCTGATATTGTCAGGTCTGTGCCTCTTACCAGCTCCAGAGCGACCTAGTAAGGGTTTATTTCACCTCCCTGGTGAAATTACAGGAAAAAAACTCTAGGCAAACCGTTGCTAATATGGCAACCTGAAAGATAAGATAAATATTTCCACAAATTGAAGATGTGGACTCCAATTTGGGCATGCTTTTCAGCAGCAGCCGCAAATTTTCAGCCAAGCAAGGATGTCACTCCAAATCTCCAAGCCTCTCCGATACGTCGAACGCAGCCAGGTGCGTGCTGAGCTCTGGGAGGGGGGGAACCACAAGAGTGTCTCCGCAGTGGCAGGATGGGGCACACATCGGCAGTGCCCTGACTCTGCCTCCTTATGTCAGCAGGACTCTGCACAGGCCAACACATGGAAAAGTGGCCAGGACGGACAGACGGCCAGGACTCTGATGGGGACCTTCACAGCTCAAGCATCTTGGAGAAAGAGTTATCCCTACTTGACTTCCAAGTGCGTTGATGGGGCAAGGCCAGGAGCACCACCCTTGGGTGGACATTGCTTCCACAGCCTCACTCTGCCTGGGCTGCACATTTGCCCGCTGCCTATCTTCTCCTGGGATGAGTAAGAGATGGCTTTGCAGGTCCTCTGCTTTCTGATCTAGTCCTGTCCCCCACACCCAGAGAAGATCCTCCAAGTACTTCAATACTGCACAGCTTCCGGAGCTGTGACCAGAAGGTGACCATGTTCTGCAAGAGATTCATCAGTACCAATGACCTCCTCATCTCTATGAACATCTCCAGAATGTACCCCACGTTCTCACCCCACGCCCAAAAAAAAAAAACCTGTTTCCAGCAAAGCACAGCCTCACCAGCACAAACATTATTTGCTGTTTAGGGAATCTTATTACAAAAGCTCAATAGCTGTTTTACTCTACACCCAGAATTGACACAACGTGGGCAAGGAGCTTTTTTTTCCAATTTCATGTGACCCCAGTAGCAGCACTCTGTATTCAACTTACCTAAGAAAAGTGCTGCTGGGGAAAATATAGCTAATGAAACATCCATCGTTTTATCTTCCTGTACATCATCCTGTTGGTTTTATTAAAAAAAAAAAAAAAGAGAGAAAAGAAATCAAACAATAAGAGTTATCAATTCCCCTCCACAACTTACTCCGGTTTGGTTTAACACTGCAGGTCTCAGCATGTATAACTCTGATTTCTGCTAACTGGTCTCAGCCTTGTATTTTCACACCTTTTTTGTATTAAATGCTTACAACTGGTCACTCAACTAGAAACTGTCACCATGACACCTTTATTTAGAATTTTAACAACACAAAAAACACCAGAAATGAATCTCAGAATAATAATCTTTTATTGTTTGCATTGCAATAAATTCCTGCAAATGCATCCCATTATCTTTTTATACAATTAAACACATAATGCCTAACTGTTAAGGTATCAGCCCAGCTGGGTACAGATGCAGTCCGCTGCCAGTCTGAACAGAGCTGAGCTGTCTTTTAATAATTACCCGAATAAAAGAAAAATAATGAAGTGCTGTGGATTGCTCATCCAAACTGGTAAAAAGCTGTTTGCAAAGGATAACTACGAGGGGAGTGAGACACTAGGCTTTGCTAATAAATAATTCTCAGAAATATCAGCTCTCAATTTACTACTTGTACACAATGGGCCAGTCGAAACTTGCAGGATGAGCCAATTTGCCACAGCTCTTGTTTTGAGTCTTTGTGAAGCTGCTGTGCGAGCACAGTGGGGGCTGCTTGCATCTATCCCTGGAGTCAATCAGTGGGCCTTTGTTTCCCGCTGGTCAAAAATATCAGGTGGCTTTGAGAGTCTAATTATCAATGAAAAATTAAATTCAGTACAGGAACATAGCCGGGAATTGCCCCCTGCCTTCTGCCCTCATTCATGGGGTGTGAGTATCAGGATATTTGTTATAATTCAAAATGTATTCAAGCCAAATTGGGAACTTCAGGGGTGGGAAAGACAGAAACCCAAACGTGAAAACGGGAAGAGCCTCACTGGCAAATCAGCAAATTTCTCCTTCCGCCCCCTTAGCAAATGGGGTGTGCAGCCCTAATTGTGCAAAGTGCTTTCTCAGAAGCGCCGCCCGTCAGGGATTTCTCATTAGGAATTGTTAAGCCGAGTTTATACCTACGTGGCTCCACAGTTTCCTGGCCTTGGGGAAGTTTGTAAGTTGAATAAACTACCAAATCAGGTCTGGCTCTCACAGGAATGGAATAGGCAGAAGCAGAGACACCTGGCAGGGCACGGAGATGAAAACCCTCAGAAGAGGCATGGTCTGAAGAGAGGGAGAGAGCAGCGGCCAGCCAGCAGCGCCCCTTGCTCAGGGACACCCCTTCTGCATCGCTGATCACAGAAACCAAAAGAAGCAGATACAAAACAATCTCTGGCTGAGACATTATGAGTAGAGTAAAAAGCCACTAGAAATAGTGCACAATGGCCAGGTAAAGCTGTAATGTCCATCCATCTCCCATTCAACTTGCAGAGACACACCAGGCATCTGAAATGCTTGCCATGGAGCAGGTCTGGGCTCCTGCTTACATCAGCCTTCCAGTCCCGTGGTGTAAGTCAATCCAGAAAAAACATCTCTGGACACTGCAGACAGCATAGTTCTTTACCTGTTGGTCATCATCTGGCAATCAACACTCATAATTTCTCACAAAGAGGTGAATCCACTTCCCAACAGGGCAATAACTGCTGAAGCGGAGAGGAAGGCATGACAAAAATGGGCAGTAGCTAGTGGAAGGCAGCAGCTCTGCTTATTCACTTCCCCATCGCTGTCTTTGCTTTTGAACACATGTATAAGATGCAGCCACCCCCTAGGTCATGGGTGAGCAATCGTGTGTGTGGCTGTCTTCACCCACAGCCTCAAGGGGCTGTGCACAGCCCAGGAGAGGACCCCTCCGAAGCCAATTCCACCAACACCATCTCACTGAACCTGACCCTTCCCTTCACAGTTATTCTTGGCAAATGTTGGGTTGTACCGAAAAAACTGAGCGCATGCAATTCACAGGCGAGTAGTCCTTCTGTCTGTGTACATATCGTATGTCCCACATCCTTTTGATTACAAGATGTTTGGTCTTGCTTAAGGAAACTGATATATCAGGAGAGAAGGATCCTGGGACAGAAAGGCTTTCCAGAGAGAAAACAGTAGAAGAAACAGAAACGCTGCTAGTGAGGTGGTACAAGCATGGCTGTACCGAAGCCTTATAACTCTTGAGACTCTTAAACTGTGTTTGCAGCAGCACAGCAAGGAACTCTGCCAGAGACCTTCAGGTAGCTAAAAACCCCTGTCAGATTAATGGTACATGGTTGGTAAAAGGGATCATAACTGTTCCTCAACCCAAGAGAAGATGTAACTGCGCCACTAATTGCATATGCAAATATGCTAAATGAGGCCAGATTAGCTTTCCTCAGCAGGGGAAACATGAGTGGTGCCTCTGTTTTCCAACCTAGAAGTTCAGGAGGGCTCAGAGCCACTCTGAGCATCAGCTGGAGCTGGGAGGCAGCAGTCACTGGACGTCCTTGTCCTCTCTGTGCTCAGGAAGGCTTTCCTTTTCTGCAAAATAATCCTAAAGTATTTGGTTAAACCACCCTCAACCTGCAAGCCTTCCTAGTTATGCACCTGGAAATCACTTCTAGCCCCTCCATCCCTGATACGCAAGATGAAAGATGGTAACTGCTCCAAGCTGTCTATCCTGAGGGCTTTTCTAAAAGGAACTAACCAAAAGGAGATTGTTGGCTACCCAGGCACCAAGCAGAACAACCATCTCCAGACCAGACTTTCATCTAGCAGAATGCTCTGCATTTGTATTATTTTTGGATGTCTGCGTGCTTTGGACACTAATTTTTGTTCTAGCATAGAGCCCTCGGAGACTGCACAATAAACACACAGTAGAACAGAGTGGTGAAAGGGTAGAAGTGGATGGATGGAGGGTGCTTTGTCATTATGGGTTTAATCACAGCTCCCGGTTACCTCTCTTCTCACTGGCAGCTCAGTGGCAAACGTGAAAGGCCTTCTACAAGGCATGAGAACCCAGTCCTATAGGCTTTGCTCACACATTGCTGTCACGGGGGCTGTTCCACAATTAAAGGGTATCCACACGAGTAAGGGATGGTGAGTGTAAGGAAGTATTTGTGGCTCCAAAGTTGGCTCCTGCCCCAGCAGGGTCTGCTGACAGCTTGTCCCCCTGCGCCTCTTCTCCGCGCCGGCTACTCCACTCTGGAATGGCAGCCTTAGACTTCACCAGCCAAATTCGTGCAGATAAATACAGATAAAGTTGTCCTTCCAGCTGGCAAAAAGCTATTAGAAAAATGTTTTAAACAAATGTATTTTAAGATTTTCGTCCTTTCTGCCATAACGACTGGAACACCTCGAGATAGTTTTAAACGTTGTTTAAGGTTGCGTCATACATTTTATACCATAAATTATTAAATGACTTAATGGACAATGCATTAGAAGGAAAACAGGCAAATTACAGAATAATTTAACTGTTGCAAAGAAACAGAGCAACTTGCAGGACGTAAAACACTCTATTTTGACACAGAATGCCTGAAGCTAAAGCAATTAAGGCTGCAAAATATTGCCGGCTGACATGATGTGTATGTAAATTTGTCATTCATTGGCATGGGTTTGTAACAATCACAAGTAATGTGCACAATAAAACAACCATGTGGTATAAAATGCTTTCTGCTAAGAGTACTCGGAAAATGGTGGTTATGTATCATTTAAGCACGTAATTATTATACATACAGTAGTTGTTTATGACAAAAGATACCTTTCCAATACTGGTAGCTCAAACAAAGATAGCCCCTCGAAATATTATTTACCATTGTTTGTGTCCAGGATCATGAAGGAAATATTTTTTAAGTTCATTTTAAGAGCTACTGTGGGCTTTTCACCAGAGATTCAAATTCTAGTGAATCAGCCCCTCCAGGGTAGTTTAAAAAAGCTCACAAACTCCCTGCACTTTGCCAGGAGAAGGAGCGAAGAAAGAGATGCCTGAAAGATGCCAATACTTATATGGTTGAGTCAGTTATTTTACATAAAAGTGAGAGCAATAAAAGAGGCAAAGAGACCTTTTGAGGCCCCATCAAAAAGCAGTAGAGTTAACTATCGACCTTTCCGATCCGTACCTCTGTGCAAGCTGCCCGCCTCAAGAGCAAGGGAGGGCCCACGGTGCCGAGGGTGAGCCCCATTCTCTGGGTGCCTGTGCTTCTCCTGGGAGGTGGTGGGAAGCAGGAGCCACTTGTTCACCAAGGTCTTTTTAACGAGGCAGGCAACACCTTCCACCCAGGTATTACAGCTTCTGCTATGGCCTCTACAGAACAAAAGAATTTAAAAATGCAGTCCTGGGAAGCCTGGGCTCAATCTCAAGTCCCTTATTACATGAAAAATGGAAAAAAAAAATCAAAGAGAAGGCAGTGGACTAGTTCAGATCCCCTCAGCCAGCCCTCCTGTGTCCCAGAGGTGCTGCTGCTGCCTTCCAGCCCTCCCCACTGCTGGACCCAGCCTCACCACCAGCACCGGGGAAGGCACGAGATCTCGGGTTGCCTTGGGAGAAATCGTGGTCCCTGCATAGTCCCTCCCATGATGGGGAGACTCGTCAGTATGGGCAACAAGTAGCTTAAAAAACAGAGGACACAAACCTGGACAAAACCAAACATGAAGCCCAAGGTAAGGAGCCCTGGCTTTCTGTAGAGGTGTGGTGGGTCCCTGGAGAGGGCAGGGTCCCCCGTTTCAGCTTGTTAGGCCCTGGCGCGCAGAGCATAGCCTGCCAGCTTAGCACACTCTTGATCCCCCAGCTAGACCAGGGCTCCTTGGTGATGGGAGGCTGCCGACAGCAAACCCTTCTCCAGCCAAATCTCCCTACACATCTCTGCAAAGCCGCCCCAGGTGGCATCCTTTCTTCCAGCACTTAGGTGCTCCATCCTGCCGTCTTATCTCCATCGGCCCCAAAAGCACCTCTTTACAAAGAGGGAGGACAAAACTGGTTTTCCTGTAAATCTCTTGTCCCAGGCTGGTTTATCTCAACAGCTGATGAGTGAGATTACTGACTGGCAATGGCCCTTGACATGGGAGGAGCATGAGTGAGGGCTTGTCAGAAGCACTAGGAGGGGCACAGGCAGCTCAGTTCCCAGTGATTCCTCAGCCTCCACCAGCATCCCCTGGCCCACACAAAGAAATTCCCCAAACTGCCACACGCCACCTCCAGACCTTCAGCAGCTTTTGTTTTTCCCAGTGATTCTGCTGAGGAGGTGAATTAAGCTGTCTCCACTCTTTAGACACAATTTAGGAGACATTTTTCCTTCGGAAGGGAACAAGTTCATGTTTTAAATTTCTGCTTTAGCCTGCATTTCAGGAAACCATCCAAAAGAATACAATAAGCCTTCACTGGAGTGAAACATGGGATTTGCCCAAGACAAGGCTTTAACACCACATCTATTGTCTTTAAACACCCCATTTGTGGGGTAGAGAAAAGGAGCAGATACCCCAAAGTATCATGTTTTGTGACAGGCAAAAGCAAGGCAAGTCCCCACCCAGGATGCCCCTCTTTCCCTGCACCGCGTCCCAACAAACGCCTCCCGCTAAGGACGCTGGCAACACAGCAACGTCACAGAAGGAATTTGGGGCAGCTGAATTCCACCGCGGTGGCTGCAACTCAGCACCTCCTGCACTCCCACCAAAGCATCAAGTTCAGCTAATAAAAAACCCTACAGTGCACCCGCTCAGGACTAACCACTTCCTCTGGGGCTCTGGGCAGCCGTTGTCAGAAAATCAGCATTTCCAATTGCTGTGCCGGCACCACGGCAGTTCCTGGCAAACAGCGATGCTGTAGCGGTACCTTGACAACTTGTCTGTTTTTCACCCAATGTCCTCACTCATTTTTTTCACGTCCCTCTCCTGTAGGTTGATGCCAAAGGGTAGGAGAAAAGGGTGCGGGAAGAGGGTGAATTTGAAACCATCTCTTCATATAAATAGAATAGGTTACGCATGCCTCTCTGAAGTACGGTATTAATCCCAATTGTGCCATAAAATATATATGACTCACTTGAGCCTTGTTCTCTGGTGAATTATGAACTATTATATCACTCATGGGATAAGTATTATGTCTCTTAAGAGACTATCACCTTTCGTCTATTTTATAATATAAAACTTCATTGAAACCTGCCGTGCCTGATACAAGCAACTTCTCGTGATGCACATTAAATCTTTTCCTTTTACAGCTTCCTTCGTTTAGCTGATATTCACGTCAGGGTGAGTTCTTTCAGATGTAGCATAAGCATAAATTAGTATGTAAGAGAAGTAGTCGTTTAGCAGAATTTTTTCTTTAATAAATCTGGTGATATTTATATTTCATCACAGAGCGGAAAGATTTTTTTTACACATTTAAAGATTTATTCCAGTAGTAAGTATCCAATTAATAGGGCTTTAGCATGCAGACAGGATTTGTATTTATGCTGAAGAAAATGTGTTCTCATTATACTTTTATTCTCATGTTAGATTTATTGTGGGTTCCGTTATAATTTATTTTAGTAGCTCCGTTTTCTAATTCTTTATATTTACATGTCTTTTCCAACAAAAATAATAATACATAAATAATACCTGACAACACTTTGCAGATTTTCTCTATTTGTATGCTTTAATTCTCCGAGCATCTAGGAATGGAAATGCTGTGAACTACAAAGGAAATCTCTATGTGATCTCTATTACATGAAAAATTATCATTTTTATATCCTCTTCACTCTGCCAAGTTCTTTCCGAGTTCCAGTTTGCAATGCATGAAAGTCGGCAAGAAATGGTAGCAAAACTGAACGCAATGGCACTTTCTAAGTAGGAATACTTGCTACATACACTTACATTTTCAATGCGTTGCTGTAATTAGCGGTGTCAGAGGACAGCCTGCTGCATTGCAGCAGAGAGCTCTTGCCTATTTACTGTCACACGTATTTTTCCATAGGCTTTTTGGCTTGCTGGCGTGGGGTTTACGATAACACAATCCTGCCACTGCTATTCTGCAAAGCGCTGCCAAGAATGATGTCCGGTCAGTAACGCTTTGCCCGGTCCTTTACCCAGCCTGTTCTGCTTTCTGCTGCTCTGCGGTGGGATGGGGGTTTGAAGCTGCGGTGAGACCGGCCTCACCAGCCACCAGCCAACATTTCAAACACGTGAAGATCTTATGCTGACCAAGTGTTTCCACACGCGCTGCGTCTCCCAGCAGAAAGGTTCCTACAGGGTGCTATACAGTAGCATTCCTAGGTCTGGGCGGTGTAAGACACCTTCCTCCTGCAGCCCATCCCAGAGCTTTAGCCCCAGCACTAATCCCAGCGGGTCCGACTCTGCCGGCAGTAGGGGAGGGCACAGTCAGCCTATGCCTGGGGGAGCCGGCTGAGCTACACCGCAGACATAACGCTATACGTAAGAGCCAAATCTGGCCAAGTGCTGTTGCAGTAGATGTTGCTTTCATTTTGCAGTGTACCCTCTGCTGGGAAAAAAAAAATGACTTTGTGTTAGATATCACATCTAATTATTCCTGTTGGGCTGGCCCAGAGAAATGTCAACAGTGCATTGTAAGTGCTAATTGGGGTGTCCATGCTCTGCAGTAGATTTGGGATACAACACCCAAGACTGGAGAGGTTAAGCATGTTTTAGAATACTGTACTGTAATGAGCTTAGTCTCCATGGAAGAGGCATAGCTTCGCTGCACACACTTCGTGCTGCATTGCCCAAACCCCACACCGGCGTGCTGGTTAAGGAAGGTGGTGCCCATGGCCACCACCAGCCGCCAGGAAAGGTGAGCAGTCTTCCCAGGGCATGCTGCCGAGTGCCTGGCAAAACAGAGTGAGGTGAAGAGAGAAGAAAAGGAAAGGGAAAGGAAAGAGGGAAAGGAGAAAGGGGGAAAAGAAAGAAAAAAAAAACCCAAAAGACTGATAGAGAGTGAAATAAATAAAAAGTTGCCAGCGTGCTTACCTTGCATCCCTCTGTTTTAGGCAGAAAACCTTGCTGATCTATTAAGCTTATGTGAAGAAATATAGGTTGGAGCTGTCCGTGCCTATATTGGGGCTCTGTTGCAGACACGTGCTTTGCTGTTTTTTCCCATAGACCCCTCTATGCTTCTGATGAAATATTAATCCAGCCTTATTTCACAACTTCTAAAGCAGAAAAACTACATTATTTTAATACAGGGACAGTGATTGTACTTGAACCCACAGGATCGAGCCAAATTACCAGTGGCAAAACTAGTGTACTAGTCCCTAAAACAGGCTTTTTTGACAGCCTTCATTTTCCACATTGCTCTGTCCTGCTTTAGAGCAGTTTGCGGGAAGCTGCCCATCTCTTTCACTGTGCGGGTGTGGCAGAGGGTCTGCCGTGGCATCCCATCTTTCTATGCACTCAAGCATCAAATCATCACTTTCACCAGGCAGCCCTTAAAACTTTCAGGAATTCTTCTTGTTAGATCTTCACACGATGAAAACAAAGTATTTAAAGCTCCAACATGCCTGCTAGTCCATCGGGCTATAAATCTGCCAGGGAGCTACTCCATGCCCTTTTGTGTCATGGGGGACGTCTTGTGCCCCTCAGTGCATTTTTGCCACTCACATGGGCAGCGTTGCATTGGGTCAGTATCCTGCTTTAAACAAACCGGTACATATCGCAGAGGCCTTTTCATCTCCCAGAGGAGAGAGACAACCCTACAACAAGGTGTTACTCAATGAAAACAGGGTTCCAGCCCAAAATGTTGTACTCGTTCAAACGTTGAGGCAAGAATATGAAAAGGAAATCTGAAAGACTATTGTAAGGAGAAAGATGAGGCCTCAGGTGTGTTCCCTGTTTCGCACAATCCTGCCATCGTTATTTCCCCATATGCTAATGTGGAAGAGGTAGGCAATTATTCCCAAGCTTGCTTCACATTACTTGTTCTTCCTGACCTCAGATTAAAGCGTAAGTGTGCCAGACTCCACAGAAAATATAGGGCAGAACTTCAAAGACAGGCTTTCAGCAAAGGGTTATGCTGGCTCTGGGGACAATGTCCGGGGAGGGCACCACAGGAGAGGTGCTGGCTCAGAAAACTCTTCGAGCCATGGGCTGTGTCCTTCCACTGGAGAAGGCGTATGAGAAGCTGCGCTTTTACTCTGCATATTCAAACAGAGAGATGAAGCTGCTGTCTGAGAGAGAGACAACTCACTAAGTCCAGGATTTGCCAAACTGATCTCAGCAGTGGCATCCTGAGGTTAGTCACCTGGGGAATCCTCTTTTTTAGGACAGTATCCTGAGGGAGCAGATCCAGTTCCTTTTCCTCACTGCATATTCATAAAGATCGGTGTGGCTGCACACTTGAATCATAAATTCTGATAACAGGTGTTTTACCCTGACCGCATGTGAGAGGAGTGATAAGATGTCAGCTACGCTGCCCACCCACCCTAGATGCTCGGACATACCCACACGCTGCTGTGCAAAAGTCAGAGGAAGGTGTTGTCCTGCGTGTTTTTAGAATGATATCACCCATGTAGACACCTGTGCTTGGTATGGAAGGAAGGGAGAGGTATTTGCATATGCATGTCAAGCTGGAGAAAAGGCCGCTTGAATTTACATGGGGTCGTAACTATATACAAATTACCGCATCCCTGCTTCAAGCTCTAGAAAACAGATACAGGTTGAACAGCTGAAAACCTACCTAGAAACCGTGTGCGCAGCACCTGGGTCTAGATATCTCTGTCTAATATTTTACATAGAAGATGCATACACTGCACTGGCACACAGAAGCCCCCACTTCACGTATACTGCAGAAAGCGAGGGTGGCAAAGAAAATATCGCTCTCGTTCTGTGCATCTTCTTCACTGTCTAGGTCCACTGGTTGTATTTTTGTTTGCATTCTGAAATAGCAGAAAATTTTGGGAGAGGAACAAAAAGCTAAATAAATATTTAATGTATCGGCACCTGTCATATAGTTTCTATGCACCACCACTATCGATTTCCTGGTAGTTCTCCTTCCCTACCCAACTTCATTAAAGAATAAAAGTAAAGTAATAAGTCATTTCACACTCTGTCTGACCATTATACAATAATAGCAAGATTTCATGCGAGGGTACAACATTATGCCCATCTGCAATCACAGTCTCTTTGCAAAAATCTCAATTCACACTTCACATGCAGCTAACCTTGTTACCATTCCCTTCCTAAATCCATCAGTCTTGCAGCTGCACGTCTTCACAGCCCAACATCTTAAAATTCATCACTTTGACACCCTCGCATCCCTACAGGTCAAGCTAAAGAAGCCAACCAAGAATAATTAAGGGGTACCCCAGATGTTTAGTTTACTTCGAGCTAACCTTTCCCGGAACCGGGTACAGTTCTCTCTTCGTACGCTAAAGATCCACGTAAGGTGCTTTTTTTAAGGGGACGAAACCTCCAACAAATTTCAGAGCTCTCTCTCCCTCCCCCTCCCTTTTTTTTTATACAAGTATAGCTCTTTGTAGTTGGAATTTGAACAAGAAGCGTGATAATGAGTAGGTTCAGGGAAGGAAAGGTGTTATCTCATTAAGGTAATTACTAAGACATCCCCACTATTACCTCGGTTTGAAAATGTGGCAATTAAAGCGCCCTACGTGGGCTTCCAGAGACAAGGGAACACGACAGCCTTGGACAACTTTTGCGTGCCGGGGCCGGGAGG
>VYZM01006418.1:177591-192957 GCA_013398915.1 Dromas ardeola | reverse complement strand
CTCGCCCCCGCCCGGCCTGCGCCCCGCGGCCGCTCCTGATCCCGCTTGTGTTGATTCCTCCGGCGCCAGGCGTCGTCGTCGGAGCTAATATTGATGAGCGCGTTGCCCGAGACTGACATCAAGTTAGCGGCCTCCCTGTTAGGAAGGCTGGGGAGGAATGCCTAACACGGCGGGAGCTGGTGGGAGGCGAGGGGGCCGCTCCTCCTTCTCTTCCTCCTCCTCCTCCTCCTCCTCCGCAAAGGCGCCGCGCTCCGCGGGCGCAGGCAGCGGCGGTAGGAGCTGAGGCGCTCTCATTACGCGGCCTTCCTGACGGGGACACGGAGCCTCCTGTACTTCCCTCATCAATACAGCGGAGCTTTTTGTCAGTAATTTGCAGTAAGTGTCTGCGGCCCTTCCGCGGGGCCCCCGCCGTCATTATCGGCGGCAGATCCGCGCGCCTCCTAATTGGAAGCGTTGGGCCTTATCAGCGGCGGATTTTCCAGGACCTTTGACAGATACCAATACTAAAATCATTGTTCACTTGTCAATTTAAAAGACCATTAAAGCAGCTTATTTTGGTTTTAATTGGCGCCTCGTCGCCCCTCCCCGACAGGCGAAAAAAACCCAAGGGAGCGTCTCTATTAGCACCCGCCTTGCAACGCCATGTAGGTCAGCGCGGGGGGGGGCGGCCCTACACAAACAAACAAACAAACAAACAAGCAAGCGGGGGGGGGCACAGTGCCGGGGACCCGCACCCGGCGGGAAGGGCCGGGCCCAGGCTCCTCCTCGACGGGCGGCCCCGGCGCCGCTCGCCCCGTCGCGGCGGGTGCTCCCCCCGCCCCAGCCAGCGCTGGCAGATGCAGCAAAACTAATATGTGTAAACGCTTGAGAGCCAGCGTCCCCTCCCCTCGCCGCCACGCTTCCCCGAGCGGCGGCCGCGCCCCGACGACAGCGGCCGAGGCGGCGGCACCCCCGCCAGGGCCCGGGCCTCCCACCCACCGCCCGTGGGGGGCTCGCTCTGCGGTTTCTTTTTTAATTTCTTTTTTGCCAATCACACTATGTTCTGATTTTCCGGCCAATTTTAAGTAGCTGATGTTTTGTTTGGCTGCTGTTTTATTTGCTGTCAAAAAGAATTTGATGCAGAAACCATTTAAGCATGTATACAACCCATGGAGGGATTCATTTGACCTCATTATACTGCAATAAAGAAGAAATCCAGTTTGTTAAATATCACCGAACCGCATGCATTTCACATCAGATCATAAGAGTTATGCTTCAAAAGATTATTCCAGAAAGTACTTGGGAAGACGGAACGGGTTAACTTTGCTTGCCAGAAGGTGTTCTGACAAACACAGGAAAAGAGAGAGAGATGCAGCCCCCTTTAAGAGCAGAGCAACTGAAGAAAAAAGAGATTTATGCTTTTAATTAATGGCAATTAAACCATGCCTGTTGGCTTGGCCTATGGCAATTGTTCCCTGCAAAAAGGAGGCCGAGCTGGTGACAAGCATTTGAATCCGCTAAGTTCTGTCAAGGGAGCTGACTCTGCAGGCATCAAAACCAAACTAAATCAATAAAAGAATTAAACTTTTATAAATTGCATTTTGACAAGTATCAGATACCGTTAAGCTTTGATATTATGAATTCCTCGGAGGAGATGCAAACAAGAAGGGCCGCAGTTAGAGATCCAAACAATCAAAGAGGCTTGTTAACATGCGCTGTCAAATGCATCAGTGCTATTAATTACTACAAATTAATGTGACTCTCTCTTCCTCTGGTGATTGGAATAATAATCAGCTGGATTCATGGAATGAGCACAGAGAACATATGCAACCCTGCCAAAAATAATAAGTTAAGAAACCAGGAGACATTTGCAATCTTTATGCTTACAGGCTTGATAATTTGCTTGTTGCTAGTGTGTCCCACTTTACCCCCTCCTCCTGATTGCTGGGAACCGTCTCATCTGCATCCCAAACGGACACGCTCTCACTCCCTGGCTGCAGCAGCACTCATCCTCATGACAAAATCTTTCTCCTCTTCAGCAGAGGTGTGAAGGCAGGAGGACGCACCGCCAAACATCTCAGCCCGGCAGTGCTGCAGCCCCCACCGCAGCCCTGGCCCGCTCCCTGCAGCCGGGGCTGCCCAGAGACCCCTCCGCAGCTTCGGCTCCTGCGCCCCACGGGAAATCAGATGCTGGAAGTGAGAACGGTATATCTTCCACATGTAGAGGAGGTATGGAGCTAATAAAACCATGGTGTTTACCTTGCAAACTCTAATCCTGTTTCAGCAGTCCAATGTAGAAAAACCATACTATGTATTCCCATTTCAGTGAAATACCATTCCCAGGGCTAGCACAGAAACAAGCCAGTCCAAAAGGCAGCGTATCACCTTCCCATGAGAAAATTAACTGTCCTCAGGCTTCGATTTCTTCCTGTGTTCAAACGGCAATGCCCTTGCTACTGCGACAGCACACAACCAGTTGTTTCCAGTTCAAACAGCCCCTTGCAAAGGGCACAGCAGAGCTCTGAGCATCTCACTCCACTCTTCTGGTCTTACCGCTACCGCAAGATACAATGCTATCTTCCCAGAGTCTCTGCACTTAGAAAGGACCCTTCTAGTTATGGTGGACTTTAGAGAAGTCCTGCGTTGTCCCCTACTCATACAACTAGAAAAGAGACAGAGTTGCAGAGGGGGCTTTTGGGGATGCGGGAATCTGAGGTTCTGTGGCTTGGTGGTGAGTGATCACTCCAAACATACAATGCCTTTACTCAGGCCCAACTCTGACGTGCCAAACCCCACAGAGCAGTATGTGGTAGCCATAGAAAGCCAAGTTTTCAGGCATCCTGGCACAGGGAGGCCAGGTTTGCTGGGGAGAGTCATCACAGAAGTCTCATGTGCTGCTGGTTGCTGCTTCCCTTCTTCCCACCAGCAGGACCTTTGTTTGCAGGGCCCTCGTCTCCCCTTTGCACACCAAAGGGCTGGGGGCTGTAACCTGGCTTGCAGGGAGAGCCAAGGCAGCCAGCATAAACGCACATCAGAGTGGAGGAAACCCTGATCCGGGGACCCCCTCATCCTCCTGCCTCGGGAGACTCCCTGCTGCTGGAAGGCTCAAGCACTGTGCTTGAAGCCAGAGTTGAAGGCAGGGCTCGGGAAGAACAGCAGATGGGCAAGGGAGAGAGGAGAAGCACAAAATTGACGGATGTCGTTTTATGTTCCCTTGAACACTGCAAACTAAAACATATCCCAACCTTTCTGCAGGGGACAACGGGGACAGGCAGGGTGGCACGCTCCTTACAGCCCTGAAATGGAAACGGGGCAGGAGGAAAAGGGCAGGCCAGTTATGCCAGCTTTGTGCCTGCGTAGGAGAGCTTCATGGCCCTTTGCACCAACATAGCAGGGTCAAAGGCTTCATCCTCAAATGCCTCTTCCTACAAACCAACAAATCCCATTCCCCAGACCAGGTGGGTGAAAGAATGGGGTTTTCAATCAAGTGAGATTAAAACCACCCAACATCCATTGTGCAGGATGATGCTTTGTAAGAAAGGCCGTGTCCCAGACCCGTACGTGTGGCAAACATCTCCCTGCAGCCAGACACCATAGAAATGCAACACATCCACCTTGGAAGCAAAGGCCGAGTAGGGCCCTTATGTCTCTGCTAAAGGAGGTGCTCTGACAGGCCCCCTCTAATGCAGGATAGCAGGCACTGTGGTGGAGCTAAAAGACAGTTTCTGAGTACAGTGAGATGAATTAACTTGACACCATCTGGTAGCAGTTTTTCATTTCTGACAATATTTAAAACTTAATTTGAGCTCAGGCAGTGATAAATAGGTCTCAGATCTCACCTGGCTTTGGCAACCTCTTGACCTAAGCATATAAAGTCATTTGTCTGAGGCTGTAGATCCCAGTATTTATTGCTCTGTCTAATCTAAATAGACTGCTGGACACTGCCCTTACTGCACCCTGGTAATCCTGGATTGATCCTGCCGAAGCAAGGGGGGGGCAATGACATCTATGTCTGTCGTTCAGCAAACACAGGATGAAAGTTGATCGTGTTTAAGCATGTTCTCCCAGCTGGAATCCGTAACAGACAATAGCCATGAAGCATTAGTGTTCTCAAACATCTAAGGGGGGGTGGGGGGCATTTGTTATCACTACTACAATTATTTCTTTTAAAATCTGACTTAGTTTTAAATTGCTCACTCTAAATACTGCTCAAGATTGCTCTAGCATATGTATATATATCTATGCATGTATGTACGCATATAGATGCTTAAGTCTATATCAATAAATAATCCCTTTAGACAGAACAGCGTGACAGCAAAGCTTTCAGATGAAAACATGGTGTGAAAATGTAGCATGTCTCTTCTCCTTATGTTCTATGGCAAATGCAAAGGAAATTTATTGCTTCAAATATGTGCAATCATTTTTATCTGATTACCTGTAGATGCTCTATGTGGCTCTGTGCAAGAGACAGTATATTCTCTGTCTCCTGCAGAGATCCCAGTTTATTACAAGCACACTTCTATTCTTTCACATGTCTTTACGAATTTGAAGGAGCTGCTTAGAATTTGTCACTTATTTTTAACAATATAATTTTCTTTGGAAGGAACATTCTTGCTAAGCTTGACATGTGATATTTAATCACATATTGACCACTCAGTATTACTTTAATGCTTCCTGTCAGCTTCAGTACAGCAGGCAGAGTTCAAGCAACACATTTGCCTGGAGTTCAGTATTCATTTAAATCAAATTTGTCAGCTTTCAATTTTTTTAAATGTAATATTTTATTTTTATTAAACACAAGTTAATAATGCCTTGTCAGGCCAAGGGCATGTTTTAATGTGAACAACTCAGATGTTAAGTGAAATTGGAGCCGTAACACCCTGCTAATAGAGTCATATAATCATCTTAACGCCAGCATCCCAACCTAACACAAACAAGCGCTGGCTTTGTGTTCCGTTATTTTAGGGAGCCTTTTCGGATATAAAAAAATACCCTCACAAACACACACACATCCTTTTAAAAAGCATGTGGCCCCGGATGCAAGAGCCTACGATGCTTGTGCATGTTACTTAACGGATTTCCACATGCTTCTTTCTCCTCTTCACAAGGCACCCTCCTTGACTGGTGACACAACCGCCTGGGTTATTAACACTGTCTGTTCTCAGCTTCATCTTTAATTTTCCATGCTGCTATCTATAGTGACTTGATTTTTTTTTGTTTCCTGACAATATTTACGCATGCAAGTGTACACATATGAACACAGCTTTTCTACAGCAAGGCGTAGACACACAGCGAGCATGTGCCTACCTAAATACGTGCAACTGTGTGCGTGTTTTGGGTGCATTAATATCACACACACACATGTATATAAAACATTTGTGCATCACAAGCATGTGGGAGAGTTCATTTGTGTACACTACACGTTATGTGGTACGTACCCACAAATGACGGGTGATCCTCTGCAATATTTATCTTTACTCGAGCGAAGAGTTATCCCTCTTCTCCTTCACAAAGACAAATGTTGTAGCAATGAGCAGCCATTACACGTTAGAGGGTAGGGAGATGGATGGGAACTGATATAGCCTTCTAAATATATTGTAAACGACAGCCCTGTAAAGTAACGTAGCGTCACAGAGGGTGATGAAGCACTGCACCTTTACCGAGCATTTCCCAACAGCGGGACAAACCCGGGGCCCAGGTCGCCACGCTGCAACTGTGGGCTCTGGAGCTGGGGATGGGTAATGGCACATTATGTCTTTCACCTCTTAAATCACCAGCTCCGAAGGGGCACAGGTCAGCAGTGGCAGAGCCGTCCCTATCTGACAGCTGTGCCGGGGCGGTGGCAGCGAGGCGGTGGCCTGCGTGGCCCGGGCGCGCAGGTGTCCCCATCACCAGCTACCCGCGCGACTGACACTAATTGGCACCCTTGTCAGCAGGCTCGGCAGAGAGACCGAGGACCGAGCGGGTGCGGAGATGCACGCACTCCTCTCGCCCCCGTGCCGGCTTCCCGGGTCGGGGCTGGAGCCCATTATCCCACGCCATGGCGGGAGCCCATGTCCTGCCTCCCTGGAAAGCCGTGCTCCGGCGCTTCCCACAGCCACTAGCACAATTACGACGCAGGGTAATAATGGCGAAGGAAGAGAGGGAGGGAGATGTGCTGAGGGTAAGCAATGTTTTCCAGTGACATTTGAGAGGAGACGATGTATCACTGCTGTGGAGATGGCAAGGCTGTTGGGAGGGTCAGGGCCAGGGAATAGGGAATTTTCGTGCGGAAAGCGCCCAGGGGACGTTGCAAGGCAGATCCAGGCACTCAAGACACTTGTGCCCAAGGCTGGTGAGAGCCAGGACTGGCCTCATGGGCTGGAGAGGGACCTGAGAGGGTTTTAAAAACAAAGAATTGGGTTTCTCCCCAGTTCAGAGGTTTGCATCAACCTCTGAACATGCCTCCCCCACCACTGGTCAGGAGGTAGCAGAGGCGCAGGCCCAGCGCGATTTCCCCAGGCGGCTCTGGAGATCTGACCACGGTTTTTGACCCGTCCCTGACAGAAAGCGTGAGGGAGGAGAAGGAGCAGTAACACCCATTTTTTCCCATGAGGAAGGTCCCCCCTTGGGCCCCGGGAGCCCCCCAGCGCCGAGTAGTGCTGCTCGCACTTCACCACCCTCCGCTGAGCACAGGGAGGGCAGAGCAGCCCCGGCCCCAGGGGTGACAGAAGGGCAAGTCAAGCATATTTGAAATGGGGGCATTTGCTTTTCCTGTGCTCGCCTCCACCATGCAAGCACACAGCAGCAAGCAGAGGTATCGAGGTTTCCTTCCCAGCTTTCTCTCCTCTGCTGAGGGCAGCAGAACATCTGCCCTGGGCAGGTTCTGGGGTGTCCCCCACGTTGTGGTGGTGTGCTCCCCCTCCCCAGGCGCCAACCTGACCTTTATCTCCCGTAACCCTGCCCAAGCGATAGCCACCCGTGGTGGTCACAATGGGTGCATCTAGTTGTGGTGGCTGCATCCAGGCTCAACGTGGTTTCGGGGAGACAGATAACAACACAATAGCCAAGGGCTAAGTTGAGCAATGCGCCCACCTAACCACAATACTGGTACTATGGTCAATATGCAAATATAACTATAGGTCAATCACCTTACTCCCATAAATAGTCAACAACCCACGAGCCCTTTGAGCTCTCCTGAACGGCAGCGGGCTGCACGCCAGGATCTCCCCTTGGGCAGGGACGCCCACTCAAGGTTTACTTCTCAAGATTCAGAGATTCCTTGCCGCACAGAGTCTCGGTAAGTGACTAATAGCATGCTGAACTTTGAAATCTTAGCTAAGTGATATGAAGGATTGATTGTGCAAAAATAACCCTTTAGTTACAAACTGTTGACCAAGTGTGGGACTAGGATTGGATCCAGCCGCACCTAGACTCCTCTCTGAGAAGGAGTTTAGAAAGCCAGGAGGTCCTTTCTGAATCTCATGACTCAACAGGAGGGTCTCCCTGACAGTTCTGTCTGTCCCCGTCCTCTGTGCAGTAAATAACCAAGTGTGCCTTGCCATCTCGAATCTTGTTAGAACACATCTCCACATTTACCATCAAACTTTGTTTTATACCAATAAATATATTGCTGCTTCTCTCTCTGGGTGAAGTGCATCACTCCACCCACAACACACATCCGTGTGGGAACGGGTGCGCTCATGCTTTTCACAGGCTTTTCTGTCATCCAGGGGTATGGGCAAAGCCCTCTCCAGAGGCGAGCCCAGCTAGCTGGGAGATAAAGGCCATGTGGTACATCTTTGGCATCCCTCTCCTTACGCTTTACCTTTAATTGCATGTATTTTAAAAATTCCCCGCAGGGTGTGCCGAAAACCTGCAATCCCCTGGCACTGCAATATCCAACCTTCGGTGTGAGCCCAGCCCACCTCCATGGCCCTGGTTTAGGGGTGCTTCTGTTGTCATTGCTTCCACCACTCAGAGTTTGCTGCTCCTAGGCTCACCTTCCCACCCAGTGCCACACACAACGCGCAGTGAAAACACACCTTTGTCAGGCTTTAACACCCTTCAATGGGTTTTCCAGCAGGTACCTGTCTGATCTCCAGGATGGTGTGAAGAGTCCTTGTCCAAGCCCACATCCAGCAGGGCTGGTGTCTGGGAGCTGCTGGCTGGATCCCAACTGGTGCTGGTGGTGGGGCAGGGATGGGACAACTCAGAGCCCAGCCTGGGACCCGCTCATAGACAGAGATCAGCATCCTGCATCCTCCACAGGGAAAGGAAAGGATGTTGAAAAAGTGCGTCAGGATACTAAGTTTTGATTCTGCCTTTGCTGTTTGGTTGGTACCCGAGAACAGCAATGCACTGGGCAGACTTGGATTGTGCCCGTGGGCTCCAGGGCAGCCCAGGAAGACAGGGGTGGCTGGCCATGGGGCTCCTGCGGCTGCCACTGCCCACCGGGACTGTGCTCAGGCATGTGGCTTGGTAATGGTTTCTCAGGCTTCACTGCTGTCTGGAAGCCAAAACCAGGAGCCCATTGCAGGGTGAGGAAGCAGCTGCACATCTTATCACACAGCTCAGCCCCATCCACCACCAGGGAAAAGACTTCCCGCCCTACCTTTCCATGGAGAGAGAAAAAAAAATCCAAAACCCAAACCTCCAAATATCTCAAGAAGACTCTTGTACATTTATTGGCCACTGTGCTCTTTCTGGAGATCAGTAAGACTTTTCTAAGGGAGACATTGCAACTGTATTTCTAGGCCTCACTTACATCTCCTTGCTGAATGTCCTGCAGTACCAGAGGAGTGGTGAGCACCACGCATCTCCTGCCCCACGCCGATGCCCCAGATTTATCTCAGTGCGAAGCAATTAGAGCTAATGCAGTTACATCATCATAAAACTGGTGTAACAGAAAATCAGCCTGAAGAGGTTCACATCCATTCATATGTTCATTCAGACTGTCCAGACGTAATAAGGCTGTCCAGATTCTAATGATCAAAAATGCACATCGTTGGCAATAAGGCATATATATTAATTATAACTGTGCGGTTCAAACATGAGCTAGTTTACATAAGAGTAATTAGAATCACAATTGACCTTTTGTAGAAACATAGGGCTATGCTTAATTCTAGCCACCAGCACTCAAAACATTTATTTAAATACTATTCCTACTTCCTAGCTCATAATTATTTTTTAAAAAAAAAAATCATTTTACGGCAAAGTGGAAAGGACTTGTATCCTGTGCCGTTGAGGAAGAGAAAGCTCTGTTCTTTATACCAACACAGTCAAATGCACAGGAAAATGGTTTAATATGCAGAAGTGGATTAAAAAAATATATATAGTTATTTAAAACTAAAATGAATTGCCACCAGGAAAGCAGTTATATTTACCCTTTCTCTAAGAATGATCAAGTAACATCTAGTCATGTGAGACTACCACCTATTTACTTCTCTGTTCTTCTGTACTAACTATTTATTATTTCCTGTACTGGCCAGAGAAATGCCTTTCTTTAATGAAGGATACATATTTAAAGAGATGTGGCATCGCTGCCTTCCATGATTCCTGGCACCCTGGGCTGGATCCCGCTCCCCATCACCCTGCAAGGCAGCGCCAGCCTCAGGGGTCAGGGAGAGGCGAACAAAAGCATCAGCTGGGAAGTACCTCTGCAGGAGGAAAACGGGGGAACATCCCCCTTAATTTTAGCTGCCTTTGAAGTCCATGGGTTATTTTGCAAGTCCTTCTGCCTGCCAGGATGCCCGTCAAGAAAATAGCGGTGATTTGGAGGGCACGGTTTGGAGGGGTCTGTTGGAGAGCAGGAATGTTTCGCATGAGCGGGGACAGCTGGGGCAAGCCCACCATTTGCAAACGTGCCTGTGGTTATGCTTTCAATCGGTGGCACTTATGAATAATAATATGCATAATCTATCTTGTGCCCAGGCAGGAGAGAAAACATAAGTGGACAAGCCTGAAGGCATGGCCGTCTATTAAAGGTTGCTTGGGAATTCTCTGCAGAGTTAGGGCAAAACTGTGCTGCTAAACATGGCTGGGGGATTTGCATGTTTAAGAAAACAGGACTAATTGAAAATCCCTCTCTTCTGGATGGGTGATTTACATTTCTTACAGGTTGAATTACAGAGGGTGAAATACAGTTTTGCCCTTTTGTTGTTTATTTGATTGTGAGCTTTCCTTGCTAACTTTCCTTTTTATTAAAGAGCTGCAACACAGACCATCAGAAAAAGCCCAAATCCCCAGGCCATGCTACGCACCTGAAGTCTAAACCCTGCAGAAATACACAGTCCTGCTTTGTTCTCTAGCCGTTTGTAGACACCTTGAATGAAGTACCCAGGGCTCAGGATCTTAGCAATTAAGTATAAAAACAATTAGGCAACTGAAAAAAAAAATCCACTCTCTACTAGCTTTCATTACAAATGTAATCCAGGTCTATTTCCTCACCAGCACTGAGGACAGTATATCATAAGGGAAAGACAAATTTGATTTTAAAGTAGTCCAAGAAATAATGAGGTAGGCATCTTGGGCTTTTCCCAGAGAAATATCCATCAGACTCACCCTTATTTTCTGTCTGTTTATATAATGCCCCTGTTGCTTTCTTTTTAAAGAAAGAAAAATTGGTATGATTTAAAAAAGAATAAGTATACATTTAACTCGGGTTGAATCCACTTCCTTTGCGCTGCAAACCAGGGAGTAGCTGCCATCAGATCCCCAGGGTACCCCCATTCCCTGAGGACTGTGAGAAATGACTTCCACTCCCACGGAGGAAACGCAGCCCAGGAAAATGCTCCTGCCGGCTCAGAACCAAGCCTGGAACAGAGCTGAGGAAGGAGGCTCCGAAAATCCAGCATTTACCTGCAAGCCAGGGGAGAGGAGCAGGTGAGGAGAAGCTCTTCCATGAAACCTCAATTTGCCTTCAGCAGGAGAAGGTCTGTAGCTGGGGACACCAGAAACACAATGCTCATTAGAAATGAGATGCCAACAGTACTTACAAGTCAGTGATTTCTAGATGTGTGGCTCAGCTGATGGCTAACTCCAGCGGTGACAGAAGCCTCAGACCAATAGGGACCCCAGTCACCACTGGGGCAAGAGACCCACGCTCACCACTTATTTATGACACCTTAGACAACCCAGCTGCACAAGATTATCAGAGTGCTGCTGTTTTAATTGCAAATGGCGGTATGACGAGCAGAAAACCCCATTGCCTTAGTAATAATAATAGGTGCATGGGGGACAGAATTTAACACTGCAAATCACAGCTGGCAGGTTTGTAAGTCCATGTGCACAATGAGAATTGGAGACTCAAAGATACAGCACCAAACATTTCAACTTTAGTACTGCTGTTGGCCAAG
Organism: Dromas ardeola; assembly: GCA_013398915.1. Lineage (NCBI taxonomy): Eukaryota > Metazoa > Chordata > Aves > Charadriiformes > Dromadidae > Dromas > Dromas ardeola. The sequence continues at coordinate 181,642 of VYZM01006418.1, read as the reverse complement.
CAAAAAAAAAAAAAAATCTATCGGCATGGGAAGAAAACATGTCTCCAGATCTTGATAAAGCTATGGGAGGTTATTTGGAGGATGAATTCCCTGGGGCAGTTAAAAGTGGTTGTGCTCTGCTGAAATGTATTCCATCCTGGGAGTTAGCACAGCAAGTTCTCCGAAGATGCCGTGGTGGATGAGCTGCCAGCCCAGGCTTTTCCCACACTCTACCTGTGGGTGTTCCAGGAAAGCAAAATTAAGTGCTGAGAAGGGGAAGGGCGAACACAAGAGGAATCCAATATCAGGCTTTCAGCTGGCTTCGCCACTGCTAATCGTCTCCATACATGTGAACTGGGTGTAAAGCATTCCCACACCAGAGCTGTAGCTGCATATAGGTGTAAATTACTACACAAGATTCAAGGCAGCGCTCAGCCATGCCCAAGCTGCCTAATTAGCAGTTGTTAGTGTGGCGGAGCTACAAAGTGCTAATATTCAAATGTTATGACTGTGCTGCCTCTTGCCAAAATCCATAAAGTGTTTGGAAGCTGGCTGGTGTTACTGGCTAAACTCTCTCTTCCCTCACAAGCAGAGGATCAAAGGCAACCGTGCTAATTAACCCCTCCTTTTAGTGCATCCGTGGTGAAAATATAACACTGCACCAAGGCTGATGCCACGGCGGTGCCTTGCCCTGGCAAAGCCCCATCAGGAGATGCTGCCGGCTCCACGGCCATGGTGCTGCAACAGCAGGTCCCTTGCTTTCTGCTCAGCCCCCCTCTGTCCCAGGCAAGGCAGCCCTCTAGTTTGGGAGCTGCTGTTCCGGGTGGTGAAGATGAAAAATCCACTATTTGTTTGAGGGACTGTTATTTTAAAGCAAAGCCCTTCGACTTGCACAGTCAACGTCTAAAACAAGGCCTACAGGACTGGAGAAAAGCACTCGTGTAACATATAGTACTTGACATTGCCCATGGCTAAATGTGGGGAACAAGATGTTCTCTGTGGCCATACCAGGCTTCCTTAGTCATATATGTTTTAATCTAAGCCCTGCTACAGGGAGAGATCCCTGGCCCCGTTCTCCCTTCTGAGCAACGATAGCAGGGCAAGTAAAATGTGTGTCCGCTGAAGCATGGCCAACGCAACACTGAGGCTTGGCTCTGCGCAGATCAACCCAGTCAGGCAGGAGCATGCCCTCGGTGCAGTTAATTTCAGAGTTATTTTCTATGGTTAGCATCAAAGATGTTTCCTACTCCTGCGTGCTGTTCACATCTCACTAATTTCATAAATGGCAGCACATGTCTGACCCCCTTTCCCCTCCCCCCCGCCTCCCATTGAGCTCATCCCCTGAATGCCCTGGAAAGCTCTGCCTTGTACCCGGCCAGCAGAGCCACCCCTACCCTGGCCATGGCCACCTTCAGCGGGAGAGGGCCACGGGCAAGGCACTGCCCAGGGGGTTGCCAAGGGTCCACCTTCCCAAGGGATGGGGGTCCCAGACATACAGCTGTGACATGTGAATCCACAGGGATTCAATCCAACTTACTTGCCCTGATGTTGGCACCCAAATGCCCTGAGCTCACAGCCCCCCGCAGCTCTGCAGGAGTGGTCGGCTCTATGATCCCCGCTTTGCAGATGGAAAAGGGACCTGCCAGAGGCACCATGGCTTCCCCCAGGCGCAGCAGCAGCTCACCGAGGCAAAGCAGCTCAACTTCTTCAATCTGTGGGACCACACCACCTCCCTCAGCCAGCCAAACTTCACAAGAGAGGAGATCCGCATTTTATATCGTCTTTAAAACACTTCTCAAGTATCGCATAAATCCTCAAAGACTAATGCTAGAAATAGGTATAGTTAGTTGACTAACTATAGTTGACTAACTCAGACCTGAGTTTGCCAACACAGCTTGATCTGCATTCACCAAAAATGAGAAGTCCCACTGAACTCAGGCTTTGGCTCCACGCGAGGACGGGCCGAGGCTGCGGTGGGGAGAAGGGCTTTCCTTGCCCAGCACAGCCCTCCAGCCACGGCAGCTGGGAGGTCTCTGCCACCAGGCTCAGGGAGAGCTGGACGGGGGCTGGAAACCCCACGTAACTCTGAAAAACCCACATCACTCTCTGAAATCATGCCACATAAGAAAAAAGTTACTTTTTCCAGCATCCTATAGCTAAAAAAAATAGTATTAAATCTCATCAAAAGCAGCATTCTCTCAGCAAGGCAGGCGTCGACAGAGTCGGCTCAATCACACCGCGCAGGAGGGGAAGTCCCTGCAACTGGGAAGCAAATGGGTGTCTGCAGCACAGCATAAATTAATACCGCAGCTGCCGCTTTTGCAGGGAAATCAAACCCCAGCCATTCCCTTTCACAAACGGAAACTTCACAGATGCACTATAGGATATTTCGTTACTAAGTATTTTGAATTTTCAACGTGAAAAATATTCCCTAGCGTTAGTTACATTATTAGTTTCGTAGGGAAGGGATTAACATTCCTGGGGCTCAGAAGAGAGGCACATGCCACTGAAGCAAGCAAATATGATTATTTCTTTGTTTTCACAGGTCCTCGTGCAGGCAACTGCAGGTCTGGGAGACGCACTTCAGGCCTGTGTCAAAGCACCGCACTCCTTCATTAGCACTTCAAGGGCTCGGAATCTGGGGAGGGGAAGGGCTCCAGTCTCAGATGCAGATTCTTCACCAGTTTACACCAGGAAAGAGTGGGGTTACTCCTGGTTTACACTGGCATGGCTGAAAGTGGCACCTGTTCCCTTGTATGTATTTATTTATGTCTTCTATAAAAGATTCAGATTTTTTTTTTTTTTTAAAAAGAGAGACAGATTATTGTCTCATTTACACCAGCGTAACTCTGGAATAGCAAAACCCACTCCATATAGTCAGAATGTCTTGGGGAAGCTGATCTGGCCCACTGGCTTTATTTCTGGAGCTCCGCTCCACCACTGAATTTTAAAAATGATATGTTCATGCTCTGAGGCAAACCTCATTTTCCAGCTCAAACATTTTATGCAATATTTTAGTAGGCTGTTTTATACTGCTGTACTGTCTCCAATTTTAAGTATTATCAATAATGTATTCTTCCACGTAACCTCTTTAACACTCACAATAGAATAAAATAAAAAACACATCAACAAAAAAATTGTGTCCGCTTGGCAATGCTGTGTGAATGTTAAATTTCCCATTTCACAATGCAGCCATCGCTATAAAACTCTGAGGGCGGATTAACGCTCTTCTGGTACTTCACTGTATCAGAACACGGATTTGCAGACAACAGCTGCAGCAAATTCCCTTGACTGAGAAGAATTACAAGTATTATCACCTAGATCATTAAACTGGGTTCATAGATTGCAGAATGTCTTCAATCAATTCATCTAAGATAACTTGAAGCCAGCTGGACCCCCTCAGTGAGAACTTGACTTAATTGGCCAATAAGTGGCTGGAAAAGGTGCATGCGATTTGATAAAATTACAGACTGCAGAAGTGATTACAGTTTGGAGAACCGCAGAGGGTAGCCTCCGGGTCAGCCCTTTTGGAGAGGGCTAAGTTAATGTCCACTATTAAGTGCTGCTGTGAAAAATGTTGGCCCACTTGGTGCTCAGATGTAAAGTGTATCCAGGTCATTCCTCAGCTGATGGAGGGAGAGATGTGCACATTTATCACTGCTCTGGCCTCATTTCTGCCTTGGTAATAGTCGTACGCTAACAACTGCTGGCAGTTTCATGGTTTTCTGGGTACCCTTCATTTTATTGGCATAACTAAAATATTATCTGAGCAAAGCAATCCATCTGCTAAAGAAAAACACTTTCCTTCAATTATGTCCCCCGAGTCTTTTCTTAAGAAAGGTTAAAGCACCAGGAAGTTGAAAAATATACATTAGTTTGTTTTTATTCTTTCCAATCTACTGCAAATATGCTCGCTTGTTACTGGATAAGCGGTAGGTCTACGTGTTTACCACCACAAAATGTTAGGGAATATGCCTATCTTTAGGAAAAGGGTAAATTCACAACACCGGATTAGTGTTTAAGTACGAATCATTATTTAAAAGCAATTGCCTAGTTCCGCGTCGTTCCTCCC
>VYZM01006418.1:145080-177552 GCA_013398915.1 Dromas ardeola | reverse complement strand
GATCGCATAAGCAATTTCTCCATTATTTTAGATTTAATAATTAAATAGATTATGTCATTTGCAGAAAAGCAATATTTTTTTAAAATGGAGCTACAAAGAGTGCAAAGAAACCCTCGCATTACCCGATTGTGTTAAACATCATGGAAAAACAGAGCTTGATCCTGCTTGCGCTCAGCAGGCAGGGCTCCCATTGACCTTGGCGGGGGGCTACCGCACGCGGGTGCCTCCCAGGCATTAACCCTTTTGTTCGAGCCCTCCCCACGACAGGGCTTGCAATCCCTTCTGCACCGATGGAGTGTATCTGCTGCGATTCCATGTTGCTGAGGCTGCATATTTTTCATGGATTGGATAATTTTCACGGGGTTTGTTTTGTTATTTTTAAATCCCTACCTTTTACAGAGCTAGCTCCGAGACTCAGATATCTGATGCAGATATTCAGAAGTAGCTTGGACTCATTTCGAGGATTTTTTTTGCTGATGGCTTAGTTGTTGTAAAAGTAAATGGTGTAACACATAACCAAAAGCCTAGGGGTTGCATAGTTAGCGAGATGCGCACAAAACACAAATTAATGAAGTGTGGAAGGACAAGTTACATATTTTACCATCAAAACAGGGAAGGATGGGGCTCTGACAAAATTATTTTAGGCTGCAGGTATTAGGTCAGAAAAGAATTCTACTTCAAAATAAGGTACAAAATGCCTACTTTCCTTTCATATGTTGGAACAACTGCCAGAATCCCATTTTATTTCACCCATAGACAGAAATTAGGTTGCCATTTGGTTGTTGGATCTCCTACCGTATAATAGAACATATTTTTCTTTCCAAATAACCACACGAGTCCTGTCCCACCCAGACACGAAGCGCAGTCGCCCAAGGCACAGGATGAGGTACTGCTCTGTGGAGAACCAGTCTGCATTTTTTGAATGAAACATCTATTTGTGGGAGGTCTCTTAAGAAAGTGTCAGGCTTCATTTTTTCCCCTACTGTAGGGAGAGGATGCCTTTTTCCAAACATTTCCAAACATGGAAAGCAATCCATTTGGTCACATAAAAATGAGAGAAAGAAATTGAAAAACGGTCAAAACAAAGCAGGACGTCTCCAGATTGTCAATATGACCGTGCAGCAGTCCCCTCCGCCCCAATTTTTGGTCCTCCCAGGACTTTGTGGAATAGACTGATTTTAGCCTGCAGTTCTTTGGGACTTGTGACCCTGTCCTGGCCACGGGGAAGTGCCACTTGGTGGGATCAAGCTGCATGGCTGAGATGGGAACTGGCTCCAGCTTCTCCTGTTCTCTGGGATCTTCTTTCCCCACAATGAGTTTTGTCTTTCACCCAGCCCCTGCAGATGGGCTTATTGCCTTCTGCATTCGGGACACTCATCCCAAACCTCTGTGTGAAAACATAGTGCCTTACACGGGCACAGAGAAATCACGGATGTCTCAATCCCTTTTCCTACCACTCCAGCCATGTACTTCAGCCAAACAGGTAACGTTTTGTTCTGGTGGCTCTAGTGCTAGAAAACAGATTCCCCTTTCTTGCTGTGTTACATGGCAGAGCATGGGGGCTTTAGCTGCACTAGGTATGCGCGCTCTCTGTCCACGCACTGGCACAGGCAAAGCATTTTCCCTACTTAGCTCTTCAGTGTTGCCTTGCTGGCTGAGCCGTGATTTGAGAAGTCGTTTCTAGGCAGATTCCAGCATTTTAGGCATTGCCTTCATGTGGCACAAGGATGCCGCCTGCCAAGACCTTATAGCAGTCTTCCAGTACCTACAGGGGGCCTACAGGAAAGATAGGGAGGGACTCTTTGACAGGGAGTGGAGCGATAGGACGAGGGGTAACGGTTTTAAACTGAAGGAGGGTAGATTTAGATAAGATATTAGGAAGAAATTCTTTATTGTGAGGGTGGTGAGGCACTGGAACAGGTTGCCCAGAGAAGCCGTGGATGCCCCATCCCTGGAGGTATTCAAGACCAGGCTGGATGGGGCTTTGAGCAACCTGGTTTAGTGGGAGGTGTCCCTGCCCAGGGCAGGGGGGTGGGAACTAGACGATCTCTAAGGGCCCTTCCAACCCAAATCATTCTACTATTAGAATCATAGACTTACCTTTCAATACAGGGTGGATGCCCAGGGGGCTGTTTGTTCTCTGCTCCCAGCTCCAGAAGAGTGGTCCCACACGGCCGGGGTCAAACTGCAGCCACGCGACCTCATTGCCACCACGCGCTCAGCACAACCTTGGATGCGACGGCTCCGTCCACCAGCCGGCAACCAGCCGGGTCTGCCACCTAGCATGGGAGGAAAAGGGAAATTAATTGAGTTGTACAAGATTTAATCACATTAGTGTCCCTAGTGCTGCCACTTTCCATGTCCCCACGAGCTCATGCCACGTTTGCGGTTACTGGTTCTCCCGCACACCCCGGGGCACTGGGTTACAGACACACACCGAACTGTCGCTTGCAAATTGAGAAATCTATTTTTAAAGCAAACTAAGCAAACAACAGTGCTTTCTCGGCCTGTCATAAAGATCATTAAAGGAACAGTTGCTGGCGGGGATTTTGGTGGCAAACAGGCCAGGCTTGGTGGGGCAGGACCTTTGCTCCAGCTCACTGCTTTTGTGCTGAACCGAAATGACGGCCCTCGATAGCCCATCATGCCACCAGCCCTTCATCAAGGAAGCTGGCATGGACTGATCCAGCAGTCCCCAAAAAACCTGTCTGAGAGCTTTTGCCTTCAAATGGGAAAATCCCTCCAGATCAGGCCTGCCACCCCCAGGAGGAGAGGGTGAAGCCATCACCCACCACGGCATTTTGGTACAGCCCTGTGACCACCTTCGTCCTTCCTCTCTGTGTGCAGACTGGAGCCCCGGCAGCCTCGCTGTGCCCACTGCCGCAGCTCTGGCACCATGCTGTGCCAAACACAGGATTTGGCATTTTCCTGAAGCATTTTCCTGTCCCCCAGATCCGCTTAACGCCTGGGAACAGCAGCCCCGCTCTGAACAGCCAGTGTTTTCCTTGTGGTCATGAGCGACAACTCAAGAGCCAGCATTAGAAAAAGAACACAAACACATTTCAGACTTACTTTCTTTAACGTTAAGATCTTTAAGACCACCCCACTTCTCTGCTCCAGACTTTGAGTGAGTGAGGACTGCAGTGCTGACTACCCGTTTCCACTCATGCTGAGCTGGGTGGTGCTGAGGGACCCCCCCCATTTCGGGTCCCTCTACAGCATGGTGGGAAGACCTGGGCCCAGAGGTGCTGGAAGCCAGGGCAGCAGGACCACGGCCTGCTCCACACACAGGGCTGTGGCACATGGGCTTAAGCCAGTCAGGGACCACCAAGGCAGGGAGCCCTTCCCCGCAGAGGATGGCTGGAGAAGGGGCACAGAGCAGAGCCCACAGCTGCCCAGATGTTGCATTCTCTTTCCTGCAGACAGGCTGCTGGAGCTGCCCCAGCCACCCAGCCCGATATTTTCCATTTGGCTACAGAAATCACGGCAGCGTAAGGTCTAGCAGAGAAGCCCCACTGCTGAGATCCCTGTGCTGAGCTAGAGGACAGGAGTGGGAACAGGCAGATCCTACAGGGAGCTATAGGCAAGACGCGTATTTAGCCTACCCTGCGGGTAAGGACCAGACCCCCGCACTTTACTCAACAAAACAATGGAAATATCTGGGTCTGTTTTGGCACGTTCCAAACACATTGCACTCCATCAGCGTCTTTGGGAGAATCTATTATTTTTAATTATCGTTAGACACAGAAGTAACTCAGATAATGTTTCCTTCCTTTTGTCTTTTAGGACAAAGAAGGTGGTGTAGAGGAGGGTATTTGTACACGGAGGAGAAAAGTCTATTTTCTGTTTACTTTGAAAAAGCCTACTATTGACTTCCATTTATCTTCCAATAAGTCCTTGTCCAATATAGCTCGGAACATAATCTGTTCGAAGGGCAGGTGCTCCTAATAAGAGCACCGAAATCTCCTTTTTTTTTTTTTTAACTCCATTCATTAAAAGGGAAAGTGAGGGAGAAAAAAAAAAGAGAGTTAGAAAATAGCATGAAAGCATATTATCAGTAAATTGTTTCCACTGTGTTTGTGACTGTTCTTAATGTTTTATGAATATGCTAAGAAATTTGCTCAGGCATTTTTCCTTGGGCGCTCTAGTTAATTACTTATTCAGAGAGCTTCTACTCTGTTCCTTGCAAAATGTGTTGTGCATTAATTCTGATTATGTACAAAAACCCACCTGCAAGGAAAAACTCTGAATCAGTAATGCTGATAAAATGAGCAGCTCTCCTGGGGCTTTACTGAGAAACAGGATACTGGACAGAATTAGAATCTTGTAGCTAAGGCTATTCATAATGTCATTAACATAAAGGCAATTAAATGAGTTTTTAACCTACAACCCTTTATTGTTATTAATGAACATTAGAAAAACACAGGAGATAAAATTGGTAATTATCTCTGCACCAAGCTATGCAATAATGTGTTTAAATATAAAAACAAAACAAATGATTATTGTTAGTATTTTCAGTAGCAGAAGCCCCAAGGAGCAGCTCAGTCACATTTAATCACATGGTACTACACCAAGAGGGTTAATTAAACGAGGGCTTTACCTTCAGCACGTTTGGTTATTCTGTTTAATATGGAATCAACAAACAGAAATGCCAATCTGCAAAATATTCCAGGCAGTGCCTTTACCTTCAGGTGAGCCACCTTTACAAAAACCAAGGGGGGTTTTATTCTCTCCAGGACAAGGAGTTGCAGTCCTGTAATCAAGTTTCTATTGCAGCGTGCTTTCAAAACCAATTCCAGAAACAACTGTATAAATCCCAGCTCATAGCCTAAGCTTACCATTCTGTAAAAAAGAATTTGGGAATTCGAAAGAGACGGACATTTTCCAGTTGATGGTAAATGCGGTTGCAGCACCACAGCACAGTCAAAGAGCCTCCGGTTCCATTTTTTTTTATGCAAACTATTGTGTCCTCTACTTAAGCAGTCATAAATTACAGAGTATCTTCTAAAGGGGAAATACATTAAAGTTCAGTGAAATAGCCTATATCTAGATTTGAATTTATTAATTTGATTAAAGTTGTATGATTTAAATGTCCAGAATGGCTTTGGCATGTATTTAATTTTTTTTTATGCATTTAACATTGTTTTGGGGGTTCAGAAATCTATTTTATGGTCAAAATGTAGCTTAGAAAATGACAGTTAATACACTTTATCATCCGTCTCAATAGACAAAGCTTTCCTAAGGAAGGTGTCCTTTAACGTGTCCCGATACAGTTGGCGGAAGGGAGGAGCTGAAGGCACGTAAAGACTGGTGCAGGATCCAGCACATGTTATTGCTGCGAGACCCCCGTGGCCGGACACTGTGGGGAGCTGCCCTGTCCCGCAGCCCTGTGTCCCCCACGTTTTGTGGGGAGGGAGTGGTGAAGGGCTGTTCCCAGCAGCAGCGGGGAGAACTCCCATATGGGAGTAGAGGGGAAACGAAAGAAGGAAAATTCAAAGGGCAGTTGACCGATGTGCTGGATGTAGGGAGAACCGAGGACACCACGCCAGCAAGGGCTGAGTACAGGGGTGCAAAAGAGGCCTGACTGAATTATAGCTATACAGCTGCTTTTTCCCTAGAACAAATCCTTTCTGGGACTGCTTTCTGAGAAAGTGCAAAGGATTTAGTCAAGAGGAAAAATAGCCAAGGCACTCCCTTTCTGTTTGGGAAAACAGTGAGATAGCAGAGGAAGCATTAAGTGAGATAGCAGAGGAAGCATTAAGAAAAGACAAATACATAAAGGATGAACAATTAGCAGCGCAGTTTATAACAACGGACACCATCAGAAAAACAAGCTGCTTCTTTTGATAGACATCCAGCGAGGAAGAAGATAACCTGACCACGAGACATCTGAAAGAGATTGCAAAAAAGCTCCTTGTTATACCCACAACCAAATGTTTCATGAATGCAAGTACCTAAATTTCACCCTTAAGCAGGGAGCTCTGGCAAAGCTCAGAGATGGATCTCGCAAGAGGTGAAATCACCTACTCAGCTTAGACGCGACTCAAGTCTAAGGAAAAAGCCAGGTGCACTGAGAAGGCAGGAGCAGTGGGGGAGATACAGGAGAAAGCATCATCAGAAATGTTTTTAAATATAAAAATCAGATGGGACCTATCGAGGGTTGATGGCTGGAAGGGTGCAGAGTCCAGAGCCGGAGGGAAAATCTGCTTTATGGCTGAGGCAACTGGAACAGGGCAGACACCCCCACCGGTATTTTTGATGCTGCTGTTCAGCTGCTCCCAAAGCCCTTTTTAAACACACACAGCCTTCACCACCACCACCTGCATTGCCAGCGACGCGTGGGATCACTGGTACCGACACACTGTGCTGTTAAACAGCAAGTCACGGACAACTGCGGTATTATAACCAACAACTCCTTCAGATAACTTAACAGCTCTAAATACCTGAAAGGTGTTCCCCAACAGCTACAGATTTCTCTTCCTCCTGATGCAGAAGCCGATTTCACTTGCTTGTGTAAGCCTGCTATTCACTGGTGTAATAAGAAAAGGCCCAGGCTATTCATGTGCAGTGTAGATGCGGAAATGATGTGCATACTAACCAGCTTCTCCAAGTAAAGTAAGTACATCTGGTTTAGTTTCTTTTGAACTGGGAGATGTTGTAGGAAGCCATTAAGCTAGGTGAGCTGTGGTGGAGGAGCTGTGGTGGAGGTGAGACGGCCTCCAGCGCTTTGTGTGGGAGAGTGCAGCCCTGGCAGCGATGCGGTGGCGCTGGGGAGAAGCAGAGCATCTCTTCTGTCCGGGAGGCACCAAGCAGGCAATGCTGCAGACACGCAGCCTCACGTCTTACACATCCCATCGCTCGGCAGCCTGCGAGCATACAAGAAAATGCCACCACGCTGGTGCTCTTTTCTCTCTACCCTGCTTTGGGTGCTTCTCTGCATTTAAGTTCACTCAGTTTTTCTGGGGAAAACAGAGTAGAGACACAGAGCTAAGTGGAAGCACACACTGTGTGCCGGCTTTTGGGCATCCTTTCCTGGTCTTCTAATTTTAGATCACGCCTTTCATGCCTTACCTCTGAACTTTACCTTCTTCCCATTGCCAAGACAAGACGCACAACGAACTTTCCACACCCTGGATCAAGCAGATGCTCATTTTCATTGAAAGTTGCTTGGGATGGCGCCAGGCTGTGCCACCCTGCTCCAGCCCCACGGCTCTGTGTACCATCGTGCTGGGAGGTGGCAGCATAGGTCTGCACACCCAAGTGTAGCTCAGGGACAGAACTACTACCCTTCACCTGTATAGGAAAAAAAAAGAAAAAAAGGCAAACCAAAAAACAGTGGCAAATTAAATTTAGTGAGGGCAAGAACAAGGTAATTCCCGTTAGAAGAAAAAAATCATTACACATACCTCATGGGAGTTTAAAATCACTGCAGCCACTCGACATTTTGGACAGCTTCATCCAAGACAGCCACGCGACACAGCAGTGATCCAAAAATATGGTGACGTCCCAAGGAGAGAGAGGAGCACCAAGAAGTGTCCCCTAGTTACCAAAATCAGCAATGCCAGTACAAACATTCCCACTGTGTTCAGCTGAAACCCATGAACTTGGGAATAACCCACTCCCGGTGGGGTTCAGCTCACTGGAACCATCCACCCAGGCGTCTGGTCACAGCTGCCACAGCGAGGGGAGCACACAAGAAATCAGTCTATTCCAGCGTGACAAATTCTATCTTCTTTATAAGCTTAGTCATGAAAGAACTACCAAGTCTATATTTTATTTATAGTATTTTAGTGGATAAGTGACACTCCTGTTCTTTTTTTTTTTTTTGCCAGCTATCAAGTGTTTACAGTGACAACAGCCTGTTGTCTGTCATTCAGAGGGCTGGCACCTGTCTGGATAATAGCATGACTCAATATTCCTGAAGTACTAGATTACTGTAAGAGAAGAAAAATCAATAACTGTGACAAGCGCTATCCATTAGAGCCCGAGAGCAGAGAGCAAACGATTACACAGTGTCATTTGTTTAATATAACGAGACTGTAAATGAAAACTCTTAAAATTGCGATTTGCAGGATAAAACATCCTTTCAAAGGCGAGATGATCGTGGACCAGATCTACTTGACTTCCCAGGACCAAGATGGTCAACACCAGCTGGAGCTCAGGGTCCCCGTGCTGCCAGATGATGGTTTGCCTTGAGATCAATACATCCCCTACCCACAGATCAGGGCAACAGCAGCCATCAGCATCAGCTCCCCCGTCTCAGGGCAGAGGCAGAAATGCCTTTTTCCCCCCCCACAGCTCTGTGTTTTCTCCATCAGGCTTTCCACAGCAGACCAATACATGCATACAAAATACATTTTTTATATATATATATATCTCAAAATCTCTATTTCAATATTTACATTATATGCTTATACTCTACATAACAGCGTTTCTAAGCACTCGGTGAATACGGACAGAGGGAGGAAATGAAATTTGGGTGGTTTCAGGAGCACGGCCATCCTCTGTTCTCCAGCTCCCTTCCCGCTCCTGGTCTCCTTCATTGTTCAGCTTTATGGCCTTGCGCCACTTGGGCTGATGTTTCCCTTCTAAATGGCATTTCAGGCTTGGCCTCCCTCGCTGCCGAGCACCCTCTCCCGGATTAGCTCTTGGGTGCCATATGGTACAAATGGCCTGCCGCACACTCGCGCAGTCAGTATTTAAAAACCTGCCAAGCTGCTGCCTGGGTTGGCAGCCTGCCTGGTGGCTCCGTGGGCTGCGAAGGGAGCGCGCCGCTGCCTGGAAATAATTGCGATGGGGCTCTGCCAGGTCGCGCGCAGCAGCCCCGGAAGCGGCGCTCCCCGCTCCCCTCCTCCCCCCGACGGCACCGTCAGACATTCCTGCACACACACCCCCTTCGCGACCACGCTGCTTCCCAAACCGCCTTGTTTATGCAATAAAAAAAAAAAAAATGGAACTCATTTGCCTCAATTTTTTTTTTTTTTTTTCTCCTTCATTCAGGGTACACGCCGGGGACAGAATTGTGCGGGTCCCCGGGCTGCTCCCCGCATGGTGCCAGAGGGAGCCATCCCCAGCTCTCAGTGGGGCACCCAGCCATGCGAAGACGGTTCCCGACCGCGATGCAGAGGAAATGCAGCAGAACCACTAGGAACTCGCTGATATTTCCTCACCTCACCACAGCGGTCGTTTCCTAAAGTATTCATATTCCTCCTCTCGCAATGGCACATGCACTTCCTTAGCTGGTTGCAGGAGGGCTGATGAGTTCAAGAGCATCACACCTGGAGACTTGGTCTGGAGAAATTGAAGAGAAGTGAGCCCTCTGAGAAGTTAGTAGAAGTTTGGACACTGGTCTCAGAGGAAAAAAAAAAAATCACAGGGGCAAAAAAAAAATCATCTATAGCAGCAGACTTCTTCCAGTATCTCTCAGACACAGCCCTTTTCCCTCTCTCTCCCACCCTCTGGCAGCATGACCAAACCTCTGCTTTCCCTCGTCCCACAGCAGTTCTGACTTCACTTTCTCCTGTACCGGTCTGGATTGATATTTTTGCTTACTTTTTTTTGCCTCCATGAAAGCAGACTTTCCATCTTCTTGTTATTCTAGAGGCAGATACGTTCAAACATCTGGGTCATCTCGTATCAAACACAACTGTTCGTCTTTGATCCCTTTTAGCTCCTTATCAGATTTTATTTCCAGGTTTTGGCTGAGAGCTTCTCTGGGGCCTTGACTGCTGCAGGGCTTCCCTTCCCCCAGCAGTGGTCCACTCCTGGTCCCAAGTCGTGCTGCTAGTGCTGTGAAATTGTTTTCATCCAATGCCGCTTCATGGCAAATACAGACTAGGTCCCTGGTCCACCTAAGGGTTTTCCTCCAATGGACATGACCTACCATCCCTCCCTGGTGCCAGGAGCGGCGCGGTGGCCGTGGCACAGACAGACAGCATACTGGAGGCTGGTGGCAAGGCTCACAGGAGGAGCACTTGAAGCAGATCTGGACCACTGCGGCCCTGGACCCACCAGCTCCTTGAGGCCATGGCAGCTGTGGACATGCTTGGGGGCACCTGGAAAAGGTCCCACCTGGAAACCCTGGCATTGGTGAGAGGTGATGTTTTCTGAACCACGCACATAAAATCCAGTCATCCATCTCCTGGGGGCTGCCCATGAAGTGACATGCCTCAAGCATCTGCAAACAGCTGATAACACAGGTTATCAGCATCCAGCTTCACTTATGGCTGAAGAGGAGGGGAGAACTTGCAACTTCCCTGTCACTTGCTATTGGGCAAATAGGTCAGCAGTTTCTAATATGATGATGCTCCTTAAAAGACATCATTTTGTATATTGGTAGCTCACCAACTCCAGATAACCTCCAGTAGAGCATCAAACTTGCAGGAGCCTTCATTCTTCCTAGATTGGACTTCAAAACTGTACCGTTACCTATATGTATTTGTGTGTTATTTAGCTCTTGTTAGACTAAGCTTTGCCCTTCAGTCGCAGTGGGGAGTGAGTAGAAGAAAGGCAATATTAGAATAAAAAAAAAGTATAAAAGGAAAGGCAGGGTGAAAACCCCTCTGACAGAGACTGGTGGCTACGTTGGTAGTTCCCGTGCAGCAGTGAAGAAAGCAGCGGTGCCGCGGTTGTGATGTATTCTGGTGAAATATTTGTATGATGTGCCTACGCAAAACTTGAGATGAAACGGTCTCTTTATAAGCTTTTGATAGCAAGGAGAGAAGTGGCTTTGCCATTACTTCTGTTTGTGAAATGAAAGTGATACTGAGTCTTGGTGTTCCTGGATGGAGCCGCTGATCATTGCAGTGACAGCCAAACTAGCTTTGCTTGTTTGTTGTTTACCTTATGCTAAGGGGAAGGAACTTCTTTGCTGTCATTGTATCGTGTGATGTGGTAAAACACAATCTGTGCCCAATGTGCGCAGAAATTTCAAGCCAGCAACATTTATTACCCATGCATATACAGTACGTATTGCTGCTTTGCTGTCAGTGCTGCTTGCGGTGCTTTAGTGGAAATAAAAGGGCATTTGTATCTAGAGTGCCACAATATGCTTTGACAACACGGGTATCGCAAGGGCTGTAATATGGTTTGCTGATGTACCACATGCACACGGGTGAGAAGGAAGACTATACCACGAATGCCTGGAAAGTCTTACAGTCCACAAAAGGAACCCCTATAAGTGACATTCGTAACCTCTCGCTATAAGGGCAGTGCTTATATGCCCAGAGGCTGCCCTGGGAATTCCCACTGTTGGCAGAAAGGAGCTGTAGCTCCTGGAAAGGCTCGCTGCCTGCACAGGTGGCTGGGGGTGCATTTGAGATGGAATTTGGTCAGGACACAAAGCTCAGTAAGAAACATCAGCTGATCAAAAGCAGTGAGGGCCTGACTAGTCATCTGATCCAGGAGCCTGGTATTTTACATGCTGGACAACATTTTAACTGGATGAAGAGACCTAAGTATAAGGATCCTAGGTGAACAGCACTGCCTGAAACAGCACCGAGCAGATTAAAACACTTCAGAAGCTATCAGCTCTACCATTAATCCTAGCAGGTTCCTAGGGTCTGTCATATATGGTACAGCATGAGATCCTCCATTTTCCCCAAATAATCCAAGAAATAAACAAAGCAACTGCCAGACCGGAGGCACACATGGGGCTCCAGAGAACAGCAGAGAAGCCAAAGCATTGCATTCACCTTAGAAGTGCGTAGCTAAGCCATTCATCCCAAATTTCTAAGCAACAAGACCTATACTGCTTGTAGGACATGCTGGCTGCCACAGTGTCCCTTCCAGACAACCGAAGGCAAATCAGTATTTGGAAATGCAGTGGATAAGGGAGTTCACATTTGGCTTCTATCATTAAACACATTCTTCTCTCTCCAGACCCTGCTCCTAAGACCACTGCTGGGACATGGTATGTGACATGGGGCATGTGGTCTGATCTCCCAGGTTCCAGCCTTCCCTGGGAACCCACGTCTCCTGCCCCCATATCCATTTGGATCACATTGAATAACAACAGTGATTCCCACCTCCCACACGTGTGCAATGCCAGCTGTCACATATCTCCAGCAACAAGATCTCTGTGCACAGACTCACACCAAGCCCAAAATCAAATCTCAAAGACCGAGAGAAATCAACTGACACAGAGAGTGGGTTCCTGTGCAGACACAGGCACCTTCTCCTTTGGAAAGGACAGGTTTCCTTACCCATAAATTCTACTTAAACATAAGAAAAAATTTTTTTCTTTTAAAGACTCTGGAACAAAGAGGTTGTGTAGACTCCATCCTTGGAGATATGCAAAACCCAACAGCACACAGGCCTGAGCATCCTGCTCTCCTTGGCCCTGTTTTCTAGTGGTGGATGGTTGGACTAGATGCTCTCCAGGCATCCCTGCCAGCCCCAGCTATTCTGTGACTCTGATCTGTATGATTTTACAGTGGGTTTGAACAAAAGACAAGACAGAGACCAGAGCATTTAGGATTACAGAACCATAGACTTGCTTGGGGCACGTATGCTCATGCTGTAATGGTAATATTGAAGGAACAGAGGTGAACAAATGTCTTGGGATGATACAACAGGCCATGAAGAAATCCAGTGCTTCTTTATAAAAGGAGACTCTTCACAAGCACTCAGTGACAGTCATGCCACTTGCTTGAACTCTCTGGACTAATTACATAAAGATACATTTGTGTGCAACATTATTAAACCAAATGCTCTATTAAAAATGCCACAAAAACTTCCAGAACAGGCTTAAGGAGAAACCAAGCAGCTGTAAGGACCCCACAGGTTTACTGCAGTTTCCTGGGCTTTAAACGTGGCGACTTCTCTACCAAACAGTTATTCCTCTCGCAGAGCTCAAAACACATGAAATTCCCCACCAAACTCAGTTGTTTTAAAACTGGCCCAATGTTCATAGGCAGAACTTGCAAAGTTCGTTAGCCTCTGACCTTGAACGTGAGGAAGCTGGGAAGAAGTGTCAGGCAAGGCTGGGGAAAGCATTTGTGTGTTAATATTACATGACGTTACTCTCATCGCAACCTATATGTCGAAGCCACGTCCCCTGCACGTGGCTGGCCATGTCTGCTGTAGGGGCAGCACCGGTGGTGGCTTCCTGCTCTGCTCCCTGAAATCACAGAACTCCACAAGTCCGAGGGGTGCTTAGAAGGGAAACAATGGCAGCAGCCTGGCTGTGCTGGCAGGTAGCAGCCACCCTGGGAGCAGCTGTGGGTTTCCAAACTCTCTGGGGCTCATCAAGTTTGGGGCTTCCCCCGCTCCCGACATTAACAACTCTGCAGTGGGGCAGGGTGCTGGCACGCAGCGGTGACAGAAACTTCTCCGAAGCTGGCGCTGCCCATCTTTCATTCCCAAGGCTGCAGTCTCACAGACCCGCAGCCCTGCCTGAGAGAGGCAGGAAAGCCGACAGTTACCTTGAATCCCCCACTCAGCGCCCTGACTTCATCACTTCTTCAAAAGCTGTAAAACATCCTCCTGCAGATCCCTTTGCTGGCGGGCTTGGAGGGAAGTCGGAGCAGAGCTGTCTCCTTCCACAGAGCAGTCGTCAGAGCTTCAGCCACCTGAAAAGTGAGAAGAAAAGGGATTCACATTTAAAAAGACGGAGTCTTCTCGGCTTCTACTAGTTTATTCTTTCCCAGAGATATTAAGGAACTGGGACTTACTGGGATCAAGCAGCACACGACACTCTGTGTTCTCTAAAGCAAACCGAGAGCTGCTTTCTGTGTTACAGAAACGCAGGAGTTGTCACTAGCTTTGTGCTTTCTTGACTTGTGCCACCTTTAGAAGAAAAGCACTATTTTCCTTCGTCTGCATGCGCATCTCTGTTAATTGGTGACAGGCACAATCAGCCCCCCCGGGAGCCCCTCCGAGGTGCGGGGCGCAGCGCTGCTTCCATGGATGCCGTTACCTTGGGAATCAGCCCCATTGGGAAGTATAAACATGTGCCAAAAAAACTACTACTGGTAAAGCAGATTTTTCCTGACTGGTTTTATTCCAGCTACAGGGCACTACAGAAGGACAGGCCTTTGTGTTGCAACTATCTTTTAGGCTGCTTCCTTCCCACTGAATATATTCCACAGAGCTGTTCTTTGCACTCAAAAACTGTGCGTGTTACAGACAAACATGTATTACAATGAGAATATTTGATTGGACTTTGATGAAGCTGGAACTAGAAAACACAACTGTAATAGCTGAGATCCCTGCACTGAAAGGACATACTGTTAACTGAAGTAAATTTGTTGCTATGAATTTCTGACTTAATTGACAGAACATTTTATAGCGTGAACTTCAAAATCTCATTAGGAATGAATCAGGCTGAGGCTATGTGCCTGTAACATTTTTAATACCAACATACAGTCAGGCCTGCTTGGAGTTGATATCATTTCTTGATCAAGCAGCTGAGAGATTCCAATGTAATTTAATGCAATCAATTATAATGCTTCATGCCAATATGTAAAACTTGAATTGGATTAAGAGAAATACCATCTCCAAATTGTGGCCTGACAGGCAAATCCCAGCATTTTCAGTGGCTCTTAGTTCACATCCATCCCTGATGTGCCTAAGCTAAAGGAATAAAGGCATTTTCCTATGAATGTCAGAGGCGCAAGGTGCCCGGGAGGCTGGCCGGGCAGCACGGGGGGATCTCACCATGATTGAAGGGCTCCACCAGTAACTCCTTCTCCTCTACAAGGACACTACATTTTGACACTTGACTACATTACCCCTGTCGTAATCACTCTTATTATGGAAGTACGACTTAATTCTCAACAGCTTCAGCGATAAAGTTACAAAATGAAGCATAATGAAAAGATCCTCCAGACATTTAATGCCTGCCTGTTCCTGCTCAGCGCCTTGGCCATACATCGCTGACGCGGCAGCACCCGTCAATCCCCCGGCCGATGCGCACAGCCCACCCTGAGCACGTAAGGTATGGCCGCTGCCGGCTGCATCCCCAATTCACACCTCTGCTCGTTGCCTGGGCAGAGGCAGGTCGGGCTGTCGAGGGGCACAGCCACGTCAGCCTGCAGGGAAGTCTGCTGTGCAGCCAGAGCAGCCCCTTCTCCTCAGCCAGAAGTAGTTTGGAAAGCCCAAGTTTGGAGGAATTACATTTACCAAAGTCAATGAACCAGGAATACCTAGCACAGATACTCTCACTTGAAAATTAGCTACTAAAAGTTGGGATAATATGACTGAAGAGGGTCTAGTGATTTTTTATGGTGAGAGATTTAGGGGGTAGCAAAAATCCCATCATATATGGGTGGTTACTTCTTTTAGCAAAAAGAGCTGCCTAAACAAATTGCTGAATTATTTGAAACAAACCCAAACTGTCCACCAGCATCTCGGGCCCTGTGCTTCGCTAATTTATTAAATTCGGACATCTGACCTTTTGCTGATCGGGGACCTGTGGGCTGGCATGGTCTCCCCACCGCAGCGCCCCAGGAAAGTGGGGCTGGGGCAGGTAACCAGACCCTGCCCCCAGCGGCACCCCAGACCCCCCTGCTTCCCCTCTGCCGGGCTGGGAACTTCACGGGACACGCAACAGCCCTGGCTGCACCTCACAGTGAATACTGAAAGCCAAGGGCACAAAAATCTCCATTCATATCACCAGGTTTATTCATTCACTGTTTCCTTCTGAGTTAAAGGGGTGCCTGGGAGCTGGGGCAATCCTCTAATATCTGCTTAGTCCACCAGTACACAAATTAAAATATCTGACAGATTGCTAATGAGCTGATGTTGGAATGACTGGATAGTCTGTTATCGTTTGGCCATTCACAGTTTCTTCAGCAGCCCATCTGTGCGCCAGGCGCAGCTACCGAGGAGCAGCCTGGGACAGTTCCTCCATTTACACCTTTTGCCATTATCGGCCTTTGGGAAAGGCCTTTAGCAATTAAAGTTTTTATCAAACATATTGCCGTCTTTCCCACCCTGTTACTAAACCCCCCCCCCGCGCTGCTACAAGAGGTCTGCTTAACAGCAGGCTGGGGGCGTAGCTATTTTGTACACATTTCTGTACCTGAGCCCCGTGTTTGCGCTCCAGCCTGGCAGCTTAGATCAAGTACCACGCTGGATGCGCAGCACTGCGCGGGCAGCTCAGGGCTTTCTTCCCGAGCAAAGCCCACCAAATTAAATCCTCACACATACAGGCCAGTTTCTGATAGACTTGCTTGCATTAGCCAGTGTTTACATGTACTTACACATTTGTTTTGAGGTCAAAACAAAAAAAAAAAAAAAAGAGAGAGAAAAGCACCCTGGAAATCCCAGATAATTATCCATTTGGGCTATCGGAAAGGAAGCACCCTGCCCTCAGGCAACGCAGCACCAGTCCCAAAGGACCAAGAGTGCTGGGGAGAAAGGTGCAAACTGAGGACAAGCACTGGATTCTCCCACTTACTCGGCCGAAGTGCTGAGACCCTGCGGAGGGCTGCTGCTGGGGTTGGACCGAGCCGGCCGGCAGACGAGGGGACCTGCAGGGCAGAGCTTCTGCAGAGGCATCCGTGCCATTGCAACAGACTTGGTGGGCAGACATCAGCTGAGAGGTAAAACCCTCTGTAAATGAGTGATATCTGGGAAAACAGCACAAAGAAATGACAATTTGAAGGAAAAAAAAGGAAAAAATGCTCCCCAAACCTGTTTCTTCAGAAAAGTCACACAGCAGCTGGGCACAGCTGAAGCAAACTGTGTGGAACCTCAGAGGGAGCCCTGGGAGCATCCCTTCAGCAGAGGCGATCTCTCAGACAGGGTCCTGCCTTCAGTACCTGGACGGAGCCCCTTGCTGCTACACAGGCTATCCAAACTGCTTCAGCGAGCAGAGGTTTGTGGGATCAGCCCCACACACTCAGCAAAGGCTTCTGCCTAGTGCTACCTAATGCCAGCGCAAACACGAGAAATGAATGATTTCTGTGGGAGTCCTGGTTTCACACCGTATGATGGAGAATTAATTTTTTTTTCATTTGCAGCATCCTTTATAGGCAGAAAGTGAAGACACAAATTATATCAGCACCCAGTGTCAAAAACTGCTCCCTAGGGAAAACAGACAAGGAACGCTCATTTCTCCAGGAGAAGACGAGAGGTGGGCTTGCTGGCTTGGGCCCAGCGCCTTTAACCAGTTACGTCTAAACAATTCCCAGTGCTTGCGAAGGTCTGCATTGACTGCAGTTTGCTGTGGGCTCTGCAGACCTCAGGTTCACAATTCTGTCCACCTAAATTAGGATGAAAACAGGACAGTAAATAGATTAAGAGGAGACTGGGTGTGCATGTTACATGGCAGCTCTGTACGGGGCAACTTGTTCGGCTGCTTTGATGAATGTCTTTCCTCACATGGAATGGCTCACGCTTGAAATCTGAAACACAACCGAGAGCATCAGTACAAGGAAAGAGAGGCAAAACAGGGCAAACAAAGCAGAAAAACAAGAGGTCAAGCCCTGATGAACAAATTCCCTTTTTTCCTTCAACTTGGAAAACTCGGGCGTAGCAGTGGAAGGTGCTTCCAGGCAGCTCGAACTTGCATAAGAGGCAGAGAAGCGCAGGCATCCCTGACCTTGTTTGGCAGTATTACAAGAGGTCATATTTTCAGATGGATGATCTGATCTTGAAATGTCCTCCAGTGTAACGAGTACAAACAAGCTTTTCTTCTGTGTCTGTCTCAGCTGTGTATTTCTTTGCTTTCTCTGGTTTTTAATGCAAGGAACAGCCTTGTGAGGACTGCAGAAAGCAGAAGGAAGCTGAGCAGCCTACCACCTCTGCACTGATGGGTCACCAGAGTCGCTGGACCGAAACCACGCAACCCAAAGCTCTCTGCTCAGCCAGCACCACTGCCCGCTTTTCTATGCTGCCTCATGTGGCTGCCCAGCCCGGCAGCCTCTCTCTCCCTGATGAGAGACGGGGCTGTACATCGCTCTGACCCGGGAACACACAGGCTGCCGCCAGAAAAGCTAATTGAGGGAGATGATAGGGTAAAATTTGCTCCAACGTTATCACAAAGGGCTCCTTCCAGGGCCAAAGCAGGATTCAGTATTGGTCTAGCATCTCCTCTAGCTTGCTTGATAGCCCAAGTACCACACAGTGTGCCCACCACAGTGCCAGAGCTGCCAGCGCAGTGCCACTGCACGTAGCTGGTGGCCCTGCTGGTGACCAGCATCATCTTGCCAGCAGCTGGGCAGCACTGCTGGTGAGGCAAAAGCAGAGGTTCCCAGCGAGCTGATGGTTGAACTAGATGATCAGAAATGTCCCTTCCAACCTAGGCAATTCTATGATTCTAGGGGCAGCACTGGGCATGGCACAGGTGAGAGGTTGGGACCCCCAGGAGGGGTGGGCAATCTTCACCTGCCCGATGCCTGTGCCTGCGCTGGGGTACAGCGTGCCACCCTGAGAGCACACAGCATCTACTCCGTACCCTGGCATCCACAAACCAAGACATCTCACCAGCCTTCGAGGGCTGTTGCCTTCAACGGAGCCGAGGGAAGCGGCTTGGCGAGCAGGTGGGGCAGGTGGACCAGTGAGACAGTCACCCACAGTACCTCCTGGAAACACGCTTTGTGTCCTCAGCACTCAACAGGGAAGCATCAACGAGCACAAAACATTCATCCCCAATAAGAACACACTGCAATAACCATCCTCCCTGCGACATGTAGATTATAGAGGAGTTTTCCCGTCTTTTTTTTTTCCTCCCTCATAATCATTTAACCAGTTCTCAAACCACAAGTTTTCAAGACTCCATTTGAATGCTGCGCTTTTCATGTTATAAATCTTGGGTTAAACAATTCTTTCTCGAATAACTACTCCTTTTTCAGTTGGCACTGAAGCTTTTGTTGTTCACAGTAATCAAGCTCCCAGTTGGCTAACCTCTCACCTAACACAGTGTCTTCATCTTTCATTTGAATGAAATTTATCATCCATAAGCAAAGACAGAAAATGTGTGAATGTCTAAAGCTTATGTAAATTAAGAGGCTATGCACACCGGTCCTAAAAATAGTAGATAATAACAAGCATTTCTTCGGCATACTATAATTATGGGCCTGCTGTCATCTCTTCCATTCTCTATAAGGTCACAGTTGTATTATACAAAATTTACAGTATATTATCAGTTAAAACCACAATAATTAGCAAGCACGCATCTTCCATCTTCAGCACCAGTGATGAATGTTCACACTCAAGACAAAAAAAAAAAAAAGGTACATTGTTTGCTTTATGTGGACAATACACACTTAAATTTAATCATCAACTTCTGCTATCCAGCGGGCAATATTCTTTCACTATTATAACACTATTTGCCAAGATCAGAGTACACCCTTGGGGTGAATTTGTCCTTAATGAAGAGACAAGGAGCCAAATCTCTCCCTATCACATCGCTGACATACACTCAAACATATTTCTTTAAACTTCATAATTCTGTATGACTTATTCTGGGATAATACATGGGTGAAAATCTCAGGCATTATTTTGAGTATGATAATAAAAATTTACACCTAATGTTCCAAATTTTTAACTCACAAAATTATGCGTATTGAGAGAGTCTCTCCCATAACATGTCATTTCTTGGTTTTCTTACATGCTGGAAGTTGAAAAAAGATGAAGGAGACTGCACACAGACCACAAGTCCCACAGCTTTTAGCAAAGGCCTCCTAAGAGGTTACTTGGCCACCACATTGTCCCATCCTCTCAATCTGGCCACTTTAGATTTCCCAGATTATAATGGCCAACTACCAGGCGTAGCTGTTCCACCCTCACCATCCACCACGTCACCTGCGGTCATTCATAAAACTGGTTGACTTAAAAAAAAAATAAATCTTAACAAGAGACCAGGACAGTGGCCTTTACTCTTTGATGAGTAAGGCCCTCTAGGAGATGGCTGGAACATCTCTCCCATGAGGACAGGCTGAGAGGGCTGGGGTTGTTCAGCCTGGGGAAGAGAAGGCTCCAGGGAGACCTTATAGCGGCCTTCCAGTACCTAAAGGGGGCCTACAGGGAAGGCGGGGAGGGACTCTTTATCAGGGAGTGGAGCGATAGGACAAGGGGTAACGGTTTTAAACTGGAAGAGGGGAGATTTAGATGGGATATTAGGAAGAAATTCTTTATTGTGAGGGTGGTAAGGCACTGGAACAGGTTGCCCAGAGAAGCTGTGGATGCCCCATCCCTGGAATTGTTCAAGGCCAGGCTGGATGGGGCTTTGAGCAGCCTGGTCTAGTGGGAGGTGTCCCTGCCCAGGGCAGGGGGGTGGGAACTAGGTGATATTTAAAGTCCCTTCCAACTCTAACCATTCTATGATTCTGTGACAAGATCAAGGATTAAAAAAAAAAAAAAAAAAAAAACCCCAAAACAAAAAACCTTGGAAAAAATTTATCATTTTCTCAGTGAAACAAAGAAAACAGGACAGAAAGCTTTCTATCAGAAACATGAGCAAATAAAGCATTTCCAGATTGTGTATCTTTTGACTACATTTAAGTAAAACTAAAAATGAAACATCAAACTGTTTCAACTTTTTCAACAAACAAACAAAGCCTAGGAAATTCACAATTGGGAACTGACCGAAACGCTATCTAGTGTGATTAAAAATTTTGCCGTGGATGGAGGAATTTGCTAATTCCACTCACATCCTTTGCCCTGAACCCCTCCGCAGCCGCTGTGGCAGGGATTACCACCGCTGCAGGGAGCCGGCAGCCGCCAGGAGAGCCAGAGGAGGCCGGGCTCTGGCAGGCACCAACACCATCTTTCATGTCGTGCCAGTGAACCCAAGGCCCAGCTTGTAACAACTCTGCCTCTGATTTCTAGGCCTGTCCTAAATTGCCTTTCTCCTGCCATATGTTGCTGTCCCCAGGTCGTGCTCGGCTGGGCTGAGCAGCGCTCGAGCCAGCGGCCAAGCGGAGAGCAGAGCCCAGCAGCAGCACAGGATGAGAGAGGACCCCTGCAAAGCCCTGGGGGCTGGGTAGCAGCCGACAGCACACTCGCATCCCAGATAAGACTAACCACATCTCAGGCTACATTAGGAGGACCACGGTCAACGAGACCTAAACCAGTCACCCAGCAGAAGGCTGCAAAAGGAAATGGTTTTGCAACCATGTGTTTGTAAGTATTACCAGCAAGACTGGAGGTGAAGACAGCACCCAATAGCCCACAGTGGTGGGATGCGATGTGCACCATAGGAGCGGGCAAGCAGCATCACATTGTCAGTATTTAGAAAGCATATACCCTGTGTAGGCTTCGGGCTAGCACAGGGGTTCAGAGGACTCAATACTCAGGGATAGGGTAGGTTGTGGATAAGAAGCTCAGCCAAAATTGGCTTAAGTATCCAAAACAGGTATAGCCTTCACAAAAGGAGTATCTTATTAGAGCAAAAAGCCAGCCAGACAGGAAAATGCATGTTCTTAAGATTTCTTTCAGAACATCCACAACTGTGTAGGTCATGTGTGAGAAACCACTTGTAAGGCAGGTCTGTGCAGCTCTTGGTGCTTCAGATAGCATAGTCTGCATGCAGAGCCCAGCTTGAGTGGCCGGAGCACCTCCCTATGCATCTCCCGCATCCAGCCCCACCATAAGCCCTCACTCGGGAAGAAACAGGCTCAGTGAGCAGAGGTGCAGGACTTTTTGTGACTCCTGGGGCCCCACCGACACCACAGAGAGTCTGCCTTGGTTCAGCCACAGACAGATGGAGCCGGATGCTTGTTAAGCCGTGTCACCACATTCATTTTTTCCACTAAATTGAGAGTGCTGTCCTGAAGAGTTTGGCTTCTCCTCCTCCTGCCTGCGCTGGCACTCTGGACACCCTCAGCCAACGTGTGGGCGTGTGGTTTTGTGCAGCCGGCACCACCAGCAGTCACCAGCACGAGCAATAGGCACCAGCACCTCTTCTGTAAACCTTGTTCGCGTTGCAGTTATGGTGCGCACCCCCCTCAGCTGCTGCAGGATGCTGATGCACGGCATGCTCCATAACAGCTATGCCAAGGGCTTTCCTTCCCCCACGCCTGCCTCGCTCAGCCTGGAGCTTCCAAAAAGGAAACTGCACAAGCAACCTTAAACCCATGTCCCTTCAGCAAGTGCAGGGCCAGCCCCCACCCAAGGGCAGCCCCACAGCTGTGTTTGAGGCACACCACCCACTCCCCAGCTCGGGAGAGGCCCTGGCCCAGCCAGAAGGTGTCCCGGGGCACACAGGGACCCCCGGCCCATGGTTTGGCCCCCCACAACACAGGTATGGGCAGGGACAGGGATATGGTGGGGAGCCAGGGAGCTTGCCCACCTCTGCTCCGGGGAAAGTCCTCCACTGCTCTGCAGCTTCACCAGAGAACCACACACAAGTTTGGGAGATCAGGCTTTTCGCTTCAGGTTCGCTTCGCTCTGGACTGGGAAACATGATGGCTTTGGAGTGAAGCCTCAAGTTGTGGGCAGCGTGGAAATACACAATAATATTTGCAAATACTTTATTTTATAGCACTATCACACAGAAACTTTGGCCCACCTGGGTTCACATGGAAAGCAAAGCCTGTGCACTTCAGCAGAAGTCTCTGCTCCATATGGGATGTGGGAGCAGGTTTTAAAGCTAAACTTTAGGAAGACAACACCAGGCACTACTTTATGAACCTCCCAGCAGCAGCACCACCACCTCCTCCAGCCCAAGTTCCCCTTTCGTCCGATGGGATCCTGCAATCCCACCTCAGCCCAGGACCAGACCCAACTGCGTGCCCTGGAGTCAGGACAAGGTGCCTGACGAGCGATGCTTCAGAAACGAGCGCTGAGCAAGCACACTGCTGGAGGAGAGTCAAAGGAGCATGCCGTACCTGTGTCAGCTGCTGGCTGGTGATCCCTCCCTGACACCCTTCCCCAGAGGACTGCATAGATAAACACCCTCTATTTGAACAAGACCAATGACAGCAAAATTGCTTGCTTGTCTCTAAAAAGACTCTAATAATGTGCATCAAGGGAGAGACCCATGGTCTGACAGACTTCCCCCCCCGCCCAGAGTGAAACATAAAAATACATTTCAGTAGCAAGGAGGACACAGTTTGAAGTGTATCCCTAGTTAATTATATCCAAAAGAGTAATAATAAAATAAACTATTAAATTTTAGAACTCCCTCTTTAAAGTATTAAGCATTTTGTTACTGTGGTGTAGTTAAACCACGCACTGAACAGCGCTTTGAATTGCTTTACAGGAAGGTAACATAGGGGTTGTCATGAAATAAAATGTGCCGGACAAACTCCACTCCATACAGGCCTCTAATATTGAGCAAACAACACAACCCATTGCTTAGCTTTAGGACAGAATTTGTTTTAAAAAAAAAAAAAAATCCTACGTTTACAGCCAGCGCTCATGTGTGAATAGAAAGCACTGCCGGTCGGCGGCTGCTCAGGAAGGTCTCGGAGTTCGCTGCCGCATGTTTACGAAATTGGAAATGAAGATGTGAAGGTGGCCTGCTGGCGCCTCGCGTACCGTGGGAGAGGGGGGGAACCGACCGCTGCTTTTAAGAACAGTGGTTCAATTCCTGGCACAAACACTGAGGCTAGTTTAAGAACTCCAGTGGCTGACAAGATGCTGGATTACGGGCTGCGCCGTAGCCCAGAGCCGCAGGGGGAACCTGCTTTGATGCAGCTCTGGTAAACAGCAATCAAAGGCCAAGAGGGAAGGACGTAACTAAAAATGGAGGAGAAAAGAGGTGAACAAAGGTTATCACTAAGGAATTTTCTGCCCTTTTCATTTGGGTAATTTAAATATTTGTTTCAAATTAACAAGACATTTAATTTGAATACAGGAACATTATAAAATCCCCTTTCCCACCTAGCACTCCACGGCACTACAGATGCTGAACACCGAGGGTGATAACTCACCCAAACGCTGAGGGCCAGAGACTCCCCAGGGAATCATCGCAGGAGGAGAGGGGTCTCGGTGCCGTGGTCCCCACGGCAGGCAGCCCTCTCCACCACAGACCCTCAAGCGCCTGCAGGACCCCCACGAGTCCATGGGGCCCCATGTCACAGCCCCCCACAGCTGCACTGCCTGCGTGGGCTGAGTGGGGGGAGCAGTCGACCCCTCTGATGCAGGACCTGGGGGCTCTGCTCCAATCCCAGCCACCACCTCTTCCTCAACACTCACTCCTTTCCACAGGCTCAACATATCTCACCTCATTTCTCTCCACCACACAGTTTTGCGCTCCCTGACACATATTCTTGTGCTCACAAAACCAAACAGAAATGGAACAAACTGCAGCAAACAGCAGGCAGCAGAGATGTCTGAATCCCAAGAATGGCTCGTCTTTTTCTCTCACTTTCAGTCAATTTCCACACCCCACACAGCAGCATTCCCCCAACACTACCAACCTGCTCAAGACCTCAACATGCCCAGTGCAGACCCTGGGTTGTCCCACCTGGCTGGAGTCGCAGGCCAGACTCTGAGGTTGCCCAGGCACCTTTAACCACCAGTGGGAAAAACAAGCATTTATGAAACAGAGTTATGACCTTGGTGAGAAACTCCAAATGGGTCAGAGTAACCATGCTAGTGCCCATTTCTTTCCCATGAAAAGAGCCTAGAAAGCAAGTCTGGATGCAGCTGTGCACAGTCAGGTGAGATGAATCCCATCCTTTACCTAAGAACTTGTTTAGACAAGTTCATGGACATCCAGTGGCTCTATAATGATATCCAAGACCAGCAGGTGTTGATTCAACTCATCCCTGTAGGAGAGAAGGGGTGTCAGGCTGGAGGATGTTGAATCTTAGCAGCTCTGTCATCCAGGGAGCACAACAGGAACTTCAGCATCTTCACCTTTTGGCACAAAAACACTAAGAGGACAACATGCAAAGGAAAAGGAAAGAAGGATTTCATTCCTCAAACAAGCTACCTCTTCTGGGACACTTGCCCGTTTCCCTTAAGAAAGCTGCTGTTTCAAAAGTTCATTCAACCTCTCAGCCAACACCTGAGTTACACTAATGAGCAACTACGACCTACAAAATATAGTGATTCTGCCATGCCCAGAGCTTCCAGGCACTCAAGAGACTCAGCTCACCCTCCCACTAGGTGGGGACTCAGCACTGCACGCGCACGGTGGTCAGCCCAAGCAGGCCTTCAGCAGCTGTGTGACCCCTCAGAACATCTCCCACCTTCCCTGCACAGTGGATTGAACTTGACCTCCCCAAAGCACATGAAGACTAGACAACAGAGAGAGTTATGTTCAAAAGGGCAAGTGTGTCAGATGACAGTACTAGCAACTAGACTTGGAACCTGATGTACTGGAGTGGGAAACTCTTCTGAATTTCCTATGATACAAAAAAATATAAATGTGATTGAAGACCGCGTTGAATGGGAACATCAATAACACAAGAGGGGTTAAATTACTGTGAGCAAGTCAGGCTTGGACTCTCACTTACATGACTGCTCTGCAGCCCTGACCAAAGGCTCAGGGTAGCATGGCTGCCCTCATTCCGAGGTCTGGCTCGGCTGCGTGATAACAAGGTGCAGCCAAGCCAGGAGAGGACAGCACTTTGCCTCCCTGGCATACAGGGGACACGCACCCAAATTCTTTTTCCTTCCCTGGAGGCTATGGCCGCAATGGTTCCTTTGTATCCACAACTCTCTGCAACTGTTAACCATGATTTGCTCATCCTTGGAAACCCAAGTTATTTCAAACAGCAGGGCCTGAGCCCCACCTGCTCCTGAAAGCCCAAAATCACCAAGCTGAGATTAAAAATATCCAGAGGTGCATTTGTGGACTATATGACCCAGCAGGTCTTTCACATCTAGAAAACAGAAATATTTTCTGTAGTTTAACAAGTTATTGAAAGGTCAATCCAAAAAGTATCTGGTAATAGAAGTATTCAGACATTTCTATTTCATCTTCTCTGGTGAGGGTAGTGTAGCTCAGCTGGTGGAGACTTACCTCAGGCTATAGCTCACCCTACAAGGGCTCGTTCCTGGCTCACTCTTGTTATATATGTACCACACTGTGCAACATCAGCTTAGGTGTTTTAGAAATACAAATTTAAAAAAAAAAAATCCAGTCCTCTTCAGATGCAGGAGGGAAGAGCACATCCCATGCTTCCTAGCATTCAAGCAATAGACGAAGAACTCTCCATCAGCCACACTTTACAGCTGAAATGAGTAGAACATCCATAGAGGAAGGGAAATCATCTGACTTTGTAGCTTAACATCATGCAGAGACAAGAGGCAATACCCTCTAAAATATGCTTGCTCCACATGCCCAGCACGGTCCCATCCCCAAACACTAACAGAGCTGGTGGTGGTGACACTATCATTTCAGTATAGGCATATGACAGTCACAGCATCTTTCCACCACGCCTGCCACCAGTACTACACATTCATTCATATCAGGAAGTAACAATTACCTGGGGAAAAAAAAGGTAAAATAAGACTCCTCTAACACAGAGCTAACAACAGAAGCATACAGGAACTCCACAACATTGGAGCAACTGGGTCTCTTCCTCACTTCTTGTCCCACTCACTTTTATTCTCCCCTGCCTAGCAGTCCTGCTGGTTTTGAAGATGCTGGCACCTGAATCCGATGTAGTTGTTACCTAAGCGAGATGAGCAGCACCTGATTCCTCACCAGAACAGGCCCAAGGCCTCCAGAGGTTACATGTAGCCTCCATGGATACAAATGCACAGACCACCTGTGAAATACGGATCCTTTCACTAAATAATCCAGATTTCTTTTCAGTTGGCCTTAATGTTTTTTATTTTGATCCTCCTCTCTTCTGTGAGGAATGGCACTGCATTCTGCACCTTGAATGCTGTCCACAGCAGAGATTATGGTGGCCCTTCCAAATACCAGCACATCCCAGATTTTAAAAATCTGCCCACATCAGGGAGACAAGCTGTGGGGAAAATATCACAGCCATCAGAAGCCTGGCAGAAGCCAGTAAAAAGGCACCAAATGGCTCCCAGGGGCATCAAACCAACCCCCCAACACCTCATCTGTGGAAGGGATGCCTCTCCCAGCAAACCCACGGGGGTGGGCACAGCTCAGAGTCCCACTGACCCCCAAGAAGATGACTGGGGCAAGCAGTGCCGCAGGATTGGGCCGGCGATCTCCAACAGAATAAACACAGCAGTTTCTGACTCTTTTCCAAGTCAGTGTTTGTTGGGAAACATCAAAGCCAGTAGAATAGTAGGTGTCCCAAAATGTCTTAATTCAGAGAATTAGTGTTAACCGAGTCTGATTAGCTCCATTTATCTCTAATTAATTACCTTTACCTAATTAGACACCCTGTTTCCAGTAGACATGGAGTCAAGTAGACTAGATTATTAGTGTAGTCATTGTGCCTTTACAAAATCCTGAAATTAATGAAACGTGCAAAAGAATCCGCGGCTTTAATTGCACAGGTGTTGCCTTATGGCAAAGCTTTATCATCTGATTACACCAAGGGATTATTAGTGACTTTTTATATAGAGGATGAGCCTGTGAAATGTACCTTAGCAACAGCTCATTAGTTTAGGGTTGTTACTGTATTATTTATTACATTCAGCCTTCCCCATTATCTAGATTGATTCATGGACCTATATTTTCCTCCCCTCTGTGCAGGAAATAAATAAATAAGTGAAGGCTGGCTATTGCCGCCCAGCTGCAATATGAGGGGAAGGCAGAGCGTATTCTCCAGCTACCAATATCCACCCTTTAAAATAAAGCTTTAAAGTTGATTTAAATAAAACTCTCTTTTTTTCCCTCCCTCAGCAAAGTAATCAATTCAAGCTTCTGTCAAACTGGAATGCTTTCTACATGCCATCCAAACAGTTTGGGCCATCTTAAATCTTTTCAGATAAATAAAAATACATTACTGGATTGAAGAATGAAGTACAATATATTTACATCCAAAATATTTTTTTCTGCTATAACTCATCCTTTATGAAATCTATCAGAAATATTTTATTTTGATATTTCTTTTAACTGTTCGGTTGTTGGCTACTTCTTCAGGTGTGGAGGGGTTTGCCAGATAGAAAAACTGCCTGAATAATAGAACCAAGACAAACAAAGCAAAGCAGCAACCTCTGTGTTAAGAACCACTTTCCCCTCAGAGGAACTACTCGTAGTCAAGGTTGAGAAGGCTTGACCTTATCTTCCTGCATCCTCTTCAGCGACATCCCACTGGACTTGCTAAATATCACTGGTACAACGGCCCCCGTGCTGCTCCAAGCAGAGGAGGCTTCACTGACCAACCAGCGATCCCTAAGGAGCCAGTAAACAAAATGATGAGGAATTGTTTTCCAAAATTATCCAGAATACCAGATTCTTTGAATATTATGTAAAAACCTTGCTGTCCACTTATCGCTAAATTAAAAAAAAAAAAGTGAAAAAATAATTGGTAACAGTTATTACGCAGGGTATGACAACTAATTTGAGCAGCAATAATGACTATCTAATGACAAACATGACTATGTAACGTCTCATGTCTGCATTACAGACAGAAAATGTGAATTTTAATCTCAAAACCATGGCTCTAACAGACAGGCTTAGTATATATATAATTTTGCAGTGTGTTCGTGTGGTTTCATGTGGCACACATGTAAGTGGTGCCATCCTGCAATAAAGGCACTAGTGATGGCTTAGGAGTGCTCTGCCAAATAGAGGTGACTTACGTGGACAGAACCTAACTATAGAAAAGGAATGTGACACCCACCTGCTACAGGTCTTTTGGGATTGCTGCTCTTCCAAGACCCCCCCCCTCTGTCCTGGTTTCAGATGGGATAGAGTTAATTTTCTTCCTAGTAGCTGCTGTGTTTTGGATTTAGTATGAGAATAGTGTTGATAACACACATTGGGACCTCAAAGCACACACGCGTACTCCACAGGAGCAAAGCAGCTGTAGGGCCTCCGATCCACCACAGGTGTGACATCAGCAAAGGTGTGAGCCACGCTCCCAAAACTGCTGCCTGACACAGCACACATGTTCACTTCATCAATCTAAAACTTTTCTTTAGAATTACGTCCCAGAAAAGCCCATACCTTGATGGTCTCAAAGAGACTCCATCCCTTCCTGTCTTCCCAGTGCCCCCCAACAGGACATAAAGGATCTCTTGCCCTTTATCCCCAGGGACATTGGTGCAGCTGCTCTCCTCTGAGGGGGCAGCATAGGGCCATAAAATGCATCTTCATCCACCTGCTCATCCACTCTGAAATCCTATGGATCAGCACCTACCTGGAGAGCAGGAAGTGCAGGGTTGATCCCTTTCTGTAAAACTCCAGCAGCATGGATGATGAAGGCTGAGGGGAGAATCTCCTAGATCTTCCTTGAAGGTTCTAGGAGAACCTTCTTTCTACCTTTGGTGGAAACCTTCAAGGAAGATCTAGGAGACCCTCCCCTCTCCTGAATCACCCATTCTGCTGGGCAGCAAGTTATCCAAGAACTG
Source organism: Dromas ardeola (assembly GCA_013398915.1). NCBI lineage: Eukaryota > Metazoa > Chordata > Aves > Charadriiformes > Dromadidae > Dromas > Dromas ardeola. The sequence goes on along the minus strand of VYZM01006418.1, from coordinate 148,200 downwards.
GCAGGTAGGAAAGCCCAAGCACAAGAGAACAGGAGACGGAACATCACTGAGGACCTTTGTTAACTTACATTAGACAGTATCAGAGACAACACTGGAGGAGCACTGGGAGCGCCAGACCCTCTTACACATGCTCTCAGCATCATAGGTGCTAACTAGTTGGACAAGGTCAAAGCCCGCTCTCATGTTTGCAGTGTGCTGTGTCCATGTACTGCAGAAATATTGACTGGCTGTGGAAAAAATAAAAATTACTTGTGAGGTGTTTGTGTGGGCTTTGAAGTAGGATCCCCACTTGCATTTAGATTTTGATTTGTGATCAGATGAAACCTCTCCTCCACACTCCCTGTTGGCTTCCCATTGAAGACAGTCAGATTCACGAATGTTGTCTGTGTCTTCAGTGCAGCCATGGAGCCATGCCCAGGGTGTACCAGCGATGCTGGGGAAAGGTTGTTATTCAGAGCTCTATTTCGCACAGCAGTTTCAAGCACATCTGTGCAGAAGACAGCACTTTCTTAGGAACCAGTCTGAAATACATGGAAGAAATTCCCATGGGATGGAGGGTTCAGTCTGTCTCTCACCACTTCCTACTCAAAGAACTCTGACCTCACCTTCAATAATGAAAACAAGCAGCACAGTAGACAAGAATGAAAGATATTAAATATTTATTTAAAGGACATAAACAGTTTTTCCAGTGGGAGGAAGAGAATTACGAGAGAGATGCTGGTCACATCACTTAATAGGAGGCAGCCCAGCAATCTGCAGGAGAAGTGGGGCTCTGCCTTGCGAGGGAAGGCGAGCACCAGGAGCACCTCGTGTGTGCACGCACCCACGTCCCCACGAGAACCACTCCTAGAAAGTGAGGAAGCAGCCAAGGGCAGACCCCAAAATAAACACTGTTGCTTCACCTCTGTGATCTGTTTCTCATTCGTAAGTCTTGAGCGCTTCCCAAAGGCAGGTATCACATGCTTCCCACCAGCTGAGAAACTGGAGTAGGGAGGGAAGGCCACTTACTGAGGTCACCAGGACCTGCAGCAGCTCTTCATCCTCCAGCTTGCATTCTCTTTCGAAAGGCACACACCTGCCTTTCCCACGAGGTGCCATGTCAAGAGGGACTTGCTCTGCTGCTTTTCCCTTTGTCCCTCGGTAGCAGCCATGGGATGGCTGCCGGTCTGTTTGATGAGCAGGCCCTGGCTCGCTCCTCCTGCTGCTGGCACCAGTCTTTGAAGAGCTGGCTGGCACCAGCTGTTGCAGTGAGCTCGGACAGGCTGTCTCCCATGATCCAAGTGCCAGCTATTTGGAGGAGCCAGACGCCAGGCTGGCAGGTCTAATGGGAGCATGCATCCAAAGTCAGATACTGCTGCCTCCTGCAGGAGCCGGGCCCTGCTCAGGGGATGGACTCAAGTTCTAGGTGACCAATTCAGCTTTAGAAAATGAACACAGATGTGCGGGAACCAAGTAAGGATCACTAGATCAGGGACAGCAGGCAGAGTGGCACAAAGTTACAAAACCACTACATGCTTGAAGTGGATCCAGTAACATGAATTGAGGTAAAGCAGTGTCACTGCCATCCTTAAAGACAAAAATCAGCAAGCACAAGGTCCAGGTCACAGACCATGCTAGACCAGGGACTTGATCGTCCTTCCAGCTGCCCCCTAGGAAGCCCCACAACACGCTGGGCAGGCGGCTCACAGCTGTGGTCCCAGGCTGAACTGGAGCTTGTACCGACTACACTTTCTTTGCTGCTAGCTTCAAATTAAAACACCTCTCCTGGGCTCCACGCTGGTGAAACAGCAGCATTAAGATTTCTTTAATGTCCACTCCCAGTTAGTGGCAGGGCCGGTTCTTCTCCAAGACTGCAGGGCTGTCTGGACACGTAACGGCCCACGGCACCTCCAGAAGACGTGCAGCAGCTGCAGGGCCACCTCCACCCTCTCACCCAGCCCCAACAGCTTTTCCACCCCCACTTTCCAGCTTCCCTTCTCCGAGAGTATTTTTCATTTAACTTTACTTCCTCGCCTCTTTAATCACCCTGCACACCTGGGCACCAGCCGCTTGCCACCATGAACAAGCAGACCCGCAGCGCTCCCACCTTCCCTGCAAACACAGGCTCCGGCTTTTGGGGTAGCTCCCCTCTTCCCCCGCATCCCCATTTTTGGGATAGCCAAAAGAAGAGCCACAGGATGGGGGCAAGCTCCGAGGGCCCGGGCCGGCCCCGGGGGATGCTGCGGCAGCCCCACCGTCCTCAGTGGCTCCGTGGGGCGGTGGCTAATTGCCCCCGTAAATCACCACGCAGCACCGCGGTCTGCCGTTTATTTTTCTGACAGTAATTTAGTGCTTGCTCTTTTCCACACTTGTCACCGCGTGTTTTTCCTCACATTAGAAGCCTGTAGAAAAAGGACAGTAATTAACGGTGCAATACATCCTGGCGGAGGCTCTTTCATCACACTGTGATAATTGCCCCCCGTGTCTGTCAGGGCGGCCGCCGCCCCCCCGGCCCCGCCGCGCCGCCCCATTTGTCACGCCGCGGCCGCGGGCTCCCGGCTCCGCACCCGCGCAACTGCTCCCCGCGGGACGATCTCCCACCCGTGGGGAACAGGGGTCTGGCGGTGGGTTTGGGGGGAATCGGCCGGGTTTGGGTTTTTACGGGGATGGAGGGTTTTTTGGAGGACTGGGGGTTCGTTTTGGTGGGGTTTTTTTGGGTTGAAATGCCGTTTCTGCGCTGGGGAGGGCCCTGGCAGCAAACCCGACCCCAGAAGCCCCCCCGGCCCGGCTCCCCGCCGCCGCAGAGGGTTAACTCCCAGCGGCAGCGTGGGCTCAGCCGCTTTTTGACGAGACTTCAGCTTTTCCTGCGTGTCCCTGGCCGCTCCCCAGCCTTCACTCAGCCGCCGTCCCCCCTCTCTCCCCGTGCTCTGCCGCCGGGCTCTAATTCCTTTCTTCCACTGTCACAGACAGAGGCTAATGGGATGCGTGGTCAAGATTTTTGGGATCCATCAATGCCTCCGCGAGAAATTAGCATGGAGCCCATGCATCAGCTGCCAGAGCTGTCAGCAGCCCTCTTCTTCGGTCTTCATTAGGTGCTCCTCTCTCCCGCTACCTGCCTGCCGGCGGCCCGGGCGCCGCCGA
>VYZM01006418.1:116412-132676 GCA_013398915.1 Dromas ardeola | reverse complement strand
CTCCCGCATCTGGAATCCGCAATCAAGAGCCCAATTTTGTCATTTGGAGCCACTAATTATCTAATCACGCCACGCTGCAGAGCGTACTTGTCTGCCCAATTAGCTAGGACAATTATTAAAATTCGGAGGCCTAATTATGTCTCAATTTAATGCTGGCAAACTCGCGCGTAGAGCAGTAATTAAAATCCTCTCCTTGGCTCTGCCTTTAGGGCAGCGGTTGATTAGGACCTGTCAGGGCTGCGCGGCACCGAACCAGCCGAGCGGATTGTGCGACATGACCCCGCATTGTTAAGTGTGTCAACATATTAACCTGAATTCCCTTCAGCCCCCGTAATCACATTTGGTAGGAGGAAGAAAAGGGGCTAAAACATGAAGCATTTTATTAAAAAAACATAAATTCTTTTTAATTAATGCTGTAAGAGATCTGACGCGGCTTGAGCTACCAAATGCTGCGAGTCATTTAAGGCTGGTGCTTCTAATTACCAGTAAAGGAAGGTTTGCTCTTCTCCGTTAAAAAGGCTTCCCTCTCCTCTCATTTAAAGAAAATGATCTTTCTTTTGGGTAGTGTATTTTTTAAAACCCAGCTAGTTGGCTTCCAGTGATAAAGTTGATTACCAGTTTTTTGTTTGATGATGGAACACAAGTGAATATTGACTTCTGCGAGAATCAAACAGAAGACCGGAGGCGTAAATAAAACGGTCAGGATTTAACACTTGAAAGAAGTTAATAAAGTTGAAAATTAAAAATCATAATATTGGGATAATTTCTAAATATTTATTTTTGCTCAGCTCTCAAGTTTGATAGCAAGTCAGTGTTAAAACACAGACAGACAAGAGCTGGAGTTAACCCCGTCGGCTGCGTTCCCCCACGGTGTAGCATGGATCCTGCCACAGGCGAGAAGCCCCGGAGCCCAGCATCCCCCAGTGATGGCCACCACAGAAGGATGACTGTCCACGCTGGCCTTGCTGCCAGAAACATTCCCCTTTTTGGCTGGAAAAACACAGCGCCGAGGAAGGTGGTTCCTTCATTTCCAGTTTGTGAGTTCTGCGGGGTTTGGGCCTGTGGAAGCAAACCTTAATTCCCAGAGCAGGGAAGGCCTGTCTGCTGCCGGGGGGGGGAGCAAGGGAGGGAGGGGGCCTCCGCTCCCACTGTGCGTGCCCTACATCTTGGAAATAGCCCCGCTCCCAGCCCCCTCGGATGGCAAACCAAAGTGCAAATCTGTGTTCTGGCTTGTTCCGGTGGCTGTCGGCGTGTTTTCCTCTTGTCAGCAGCGATTGACTGGTCAGGCTCACCCTTGTACAGCGATTGTAACAGCTCATTGACAGACCAGTGACCCAGCCGGACCCGATAATGGAAAACTATTGATTTCTGTGGGCTCAGCAGATCTAAAATGAATGCCCAGTATAATGTCATCAGCTGTCTTGGACTGATAAAGAGACAAAGTATCAAAGATGTGCTGCCTATCCTGACAATTTACTTGCAAAAAAAAAAATACAAACAAACACTGAAGTGGCCTTTCTCAGTTTTTCCCCTAATAAGCAACGAGCAATCAATGCCTGAGTAAATGCTAAGAAACTGCAATCCAGATGTGGCGGGGACTCCAGCTGCTCTGACAAAAGCTGCCCTGGAAACCGAGGTGGCCCGTGACAGCCCCTCCAGGTTTTAAACCCTTGCCACAGAAGAAAAGCGTGTAGGTGACGCCAAACCCCACACCCAGCCACCAGCCGCCGGAGAGGGCGCGAGGCGAGGGGCAGAAAGGCTGCCAGGAGACGTCACCCAACGGGGGCCACCATTCGCTCCTACCTGCAGGAAACCGAAAAAGCTTGAACAAGCCCATGACGCTTGAGCTAATCACACACCCCTCCCGTGTCACAACAAGTGCCCTGGGCTTAGGAGGATGTTAGGTAATAGTGATAAACCCTAGTTAATAAAAAATCTGATAATGCAAAGTGAAATTTCAAATTTGTACCGCAGCCCGCATATAGCTGAGGTGTTCATGGATAAAAAAGTATCGCAAGTACAACTGAAATTTTGGGAGGGGGGAGATCAATACGTGAGGACCTGCAGAACTGCGCGGGCTGTTTGCCGCAGGCAATACCATTTATAAGTTTTAACAGGAAGAGACGCTGGTATGGCAGCCTTCTTGGAAAAAGTTTTGGGGAAAAAGCAGTAGCTCAAAGATTGACTTTTTTTGGTCTTAGGGAAGCAAACCGTGGGTTGTCCTTCCCGAGCCATCGCCTCTGTGTCCCCGTGTCTGACCGATGGATCTCGGACCTCACCGACACTTTGGCACATCAGGAAGTCGGTGGGACATTTACCAGCGCAAGGTCTGTGGGAATAAGGATCAGACAGATGTTGGTTTTCTGTGGGATACCAAGTGCTTGCAGGAGATGTTTCACTGTGCCCCAAACCCCTTCTTGTAGGGCTTGGAGCCTTCCAGAACTTAACTCCTTCCACATTAACCAAGTTTCCTGTAAGGGGTGGAAGGAAAAAACAGAGACTTACCCTGGCAGATGCCAGCACACATTTAATTCAAGATCTAATACCAGTGGAGATTAGAACAGCTTTGTGATCCTGGCGAAAAAATTCAAGTGACCTTGGGGAAACATTTCTTTTAATTATGAACAACTGGTCAGTTTTATCACAAAAATATCGGCCCTTCTTGAGCGCATTTTTCATCTTCTGTAGCCTTCTGCTCAGTGGCTTCTCCCCATACGTGCCTCGTACCCCTCGCACCGTTGTTCTGCCCGTGACACGCACACACGTGTGTGTTGCCTTTGCCTTCCCCTGACAGCTCGCCCGGCTCCGTGATGTGCTACACACACTCGTCAAGAGGAAATGACTGCACGCATTACGTTAACATGATTGCAGCTGAATACGTTTCAGTTCCTACATATTTTCCTTTTCTACACGCTCCCCACTGCGCAGCCTTGGCTCCTGCAGACAGCCCCCGAACCCACCTACCTCCACTCCAGCTTTTATTTCGTGTTCAATTTCCAGATGTTGCTTTCAAGCGTTTCTCTTCTTGGCGTCCCCTCAGGGCCTGATCCTGTGAGAGTAAGTGTGCCGCACCTGAGAAGCGTTAAGCAAGGCTGTGCGAATTGCTGATGACACTTTGGGTTTTGCTTTTTTAATGATCATTTTGAATTAAATGAAATGTAAACTCTTGCAGCTTTTTGCGTTTTTTATCCAAAACACCACCACCACCCCGACCATTTTCCATTAGCTAGAACGAGGAGCTGAAATCCCCCGTCGCAGAAGAGTTTTTCAGAGCACCAGAACCTCGTGGGTGATGCTCAGACCCAGATGTCTTGTCCCCGGAGAGGCAGTTCGCCGTTCTCAGCTCCTCTTCCTGCCCATTTATCGGAACCCCAAATCTCGCGTGAAGCCAAGCAGAGATAACATCTCCACACTGCTCCCTCCCTAAGTACAACGAACATGTTCAGGCCTTTGGATAGCAAGCTCCTGAGGCAGGGATTATGCTCTGTAGCATTACCGTTGTCATATTTTCCCTGTTGTAATGTTCCATGTACATTTATGTCATTTATAGAATACAATTAACAGATATATTGGAATCCACAATGGCCCAAAGAAGGGAATAAAAGTAGAGTAACCGTGTACCTTTGCTTCCTACAAGTAGGCTGGCTGTGGTGACCCACTCCCAGCCAGCAGAGGAGTAGTAAAAATGAAACGCAGTCCTGAATATTTAAAAGGCATGGCAAAGCCATCCATAGTTCCCTTTCACTTAGCAGAGACTTCACAACGCCGTCCGGCTTCTCTCCCTCTGCAGACATCGAGCCCCTGTGTCCTCACCGCACACCTCGCCTCCTTCCAGTGAGTACCAATCACTAAGGCTTGATACGGTTACGACCTGATGGCTCATCCAGCCACCAAGAAAGCATCCAAACACGGTCATCCGAAGTGAGCCAGTGGAAGGCTCGTACCGAGTTGTTATCCTTCCCCAAGGAAGACCACTCTGACCCGTACTTAGCTGCACTTCCCAAAGATACTCACTACGGGACCAGCTGCCCCTTGTTTTCCAAGAAAGGTATCAAGGGACTGTAGACTGCCAATTTTTTACTAAAGTTTCTAAATCAATGTAAATACATAATTTATAGTGTTCAGTATTTCAATAGTGTGTACACATACCTGTCTACTCGCAGGTCGGAGCCCATCGCACCACCTCAGCGAGCTCTGCTCTGCTGGGAGCTACTGGCACCGGGAGGATCGCAGCCCGCCAGTATGGGCTGAGATTTTGTAGGCAAGTGTTCTCTGGCAAAGCCTGAATTGTAGGTTTTAACATTTACAAATAGGCTTGTGCAAATAATTGATTCCACTATAAAGCAACCGAATGAAACTAAAATGAGCAAAAGCCCCGCATTCAGATCGATCTGAAATAATATTTTCCAGATTTCTTTGCTGAAACAAAACAAATGCCATAAATTTTGCAGCGAGGGCAGTGCTTTGTTTCAGCGAAAATGCTTCATTTCGGGCACTTGCAACAGAAAAAAAACGCCAAACCCACAAAGGAAATAAGAGGTTGGATTCACCACAGCTGCTGTCATTCCCTTTTTATCCACTAACCCAGTAATTAGGGCAGTGACCCAGGATGTGGGCGATCCATGTTCAATCCCTTCTCTGCCTGGAGGGATTTGAACCTCCATCTCTCATCTCCGAGGAGAGCGTTGGAGCCGCGGTGCCGGAGGGGGCCCTTCTCTGCCATCTCCTCTGGGCTGGGTCCCTCCTGGAGAGGTGCTTGGCGCCGGCTGGACGTTGCGTGCCTCCAGGTGCCCCATCTCCTCCGGGCACAGCCTGGCTCCCAGCAGCATCCAGCGACCTCCTCTCCCTCTGCCCTGCGGCCCGGCCCGTGCGGAGATGCCGTGTGCCAGGTGGAGGAATTCCAGGAGGTTCGACAACTCTCCAATGCACGACACTGACATGTTTAAGGTACGTCTGTAACCCGACCGCCGAGGTGATCCCAGGTCTGGGTATCGATCCCCTAAGGCAGAACGTGAGTCCTTCTCCCTAGACACATACCGTGATGCCAGGGCTTTTCCCCAGTAAATAAGAAATATGCTAAAAAAAAAAAAAGGGGGAAAAAAGAGGAAAAAATCTCAGTATAGTTCAGCTAAATATCGTATTTCCCTAAGCCTAAATCTCTTCCCGCTTTTCTAGCCACACCTTGCTACAATTTTCAATTACTCCCATCAATCTTTCCTAACATCAGAGGCAATTTGCAATAATAAATGAAAATTGTAGCAAGGTGTGGCTAGAAAAGCGGGAAGAGATTTAGGCTTCGGGAAAGACTGATGTTAAGAAGGGTTTCCTAATATGAACCTATTACTTCCTTGTCATCTTCTTTTGTACCTTTTAACCACAATTAGTTTCATAAGCAGTTTACAGTTGCTCAGGAATGAGCTGTACGATACTGGGTATGGAACTGAACACGTCAAACGTCCAGCCTTCTGCATAGCTTTGCAGGGAAGCTTTGCACACAGTAGTTCATGTGCGTAATTTTCATATCGCCAGTGAGATGAGTTGAAGTCCTGTTTTTAATTAAGAAAATTTGCCACCTCAGTGCTACATTTTTGCCAATTTTTTAATTATCTTCCTCATTTTAATAATGCCATTTAAAATTATTTTCTACTACATATTTCTGCTGAAAAGAATGTCCTCCTCCATGCAATTTTTTGCTCTATTGTTTCTAGAAGGTAAATAATTTATCCGGCACTTCCTATTAGCAGGCTTTGATTACCCAGGAGTCCATAATTTCTGGATATTTGATAACCTTTTATTAGGGCTGACCTCTGGGGACCCTCCAGACAAGTGGCCACACGAAGTCACAGTCGGAGAAGGGGATTCACCCGGCCGAGTGTGAGAAGGACTCCTTTGTAATGAACATTAAAAAAAAAACCCTCTACTTTCATCTTGCTTTAAGAGCCTCTAGCACAGCATATTTACGGAATAATAAAACAGGGCTTCAGGCCTTTTCTTCTCATACATCAGTAACAGGATTCTCATAACATGCTTACATGCTCTGTACGCTATATAATTTACTGTACCTCGCTTCTCATAGCTAATAGTCTCAAATAGAGTAAATGAAATAAATCATCTGATACTGCTCTCACACGAGAATTAAACCATGGCACAGAACTGGCTGAGAATATCCCCGTGACAACTCCTGTCCCCTCCATCCCCCGAGGAAGTGTTACCCAGTCTCACCCTGGCACGACGCTTGTGGTGCTCAGGTATTGTTGCCCAGCACAAACCACCACTCTGATTACTATTTATTTGTATTACCAAGAAAAAACTTGAAATGAAATCCCTAGTACCAAAAGCTACGCAGATACAAAATTAAGCCACTTCCCTTCTGGAATACCTTACACTCTACAAGATAGTACAGGCAGGGGGCGGGAGGAAGGAGCGGAGCGTTTGCAAACACAATCACCACAGAGCCGACTGTGTGCACAAATAGAGGGAAACCACTGCTTCCAGAACTAACTTTGTCTCTCCTTTGCATCGATTTTAGAAAGGACAAAAAACTGCAGAGTTACTAAAGTTAGAAATGAAAACAGAGAATGAACGGCTTGTTCTGGGCAATAACAAGAATCACAATCCATCAAGGTTACCTTAGACCTTCATCTCCAAAGTAATAAACATCTGGGATTTTTATACCCTCTTATGTCAGTGGGAAAATGCTACTGTGAATTATCTGCATTTCATGTGCGTGTGTGAATGGGTGTGCAAGTGTGTGTGTGTGTATGTGTGTGTGTGTGTGTGTATATGCGCTCATTGTTTCATTTCATTTTTGTATCAATCAAAGATATATTAAATGATACAGAAAAAGAAACAGTCTTTCTTCTCATGGTATTTTTAAGCTGAAATTGTGCAAGAGATGAAAAAAATGAGGTCTCGTGTTATTTTAAGTCACAAGGGGGGATTATTTTTTTTTTTTGGTAATGAAGTCCACAGTGATTGCAGACACCGAAGGAAGCCACAGCAGCTCAGGTGCCCTCACGCCCCAAGCCGCAGCCACAGCTCCATCCTGCAGACACCCAAAGCGGCACGAGGAGGGTGGGCACCCAGCTGCCGGCACAAAGCCTGTGGCCCTGCATGGCCGTCCTCGCCCATCTGCGACACTGGAGCCGCCGCAGACCTACGTCTGGTTCTCACTGGTCCTCCTCAGTAAGGAGACAACGTGGGTGCTGAGGAGTCACTCACGGCGCAGATGGAGGGGCGTCCCGCTGCCCACGCTCGGCCCACGGAACACCGGGCAGTGCTGGTGCGGCAGCGCTGGTGCTGCGTTATGAGCCGCCCTGGTGAAGAAATGCAGCAGGGAAGGAAAGCCCCGCTTGTCCCGCTCCCTTACACATCCCCCAGTTCGCCCAAACGCGGTTTTGATGTGATTCAGGATCATGGCCCAGGAGTCCACCCACAGAATCACGGGCAATGCAGTCCTGCAATCCTACGGGCATCCTCCCTTGAAGTGAAGTGTAAAACGCTAACGCTTCTTTGGCTGGTGACAATCCGTGATAAGAACTCCCCTATTCCTAACCTCATATGGGGCACTCTTAATTTAGTCTCACGTGGAGCACCAGGTGCTCTAATTACATCATCCTGATCTTCTATAAGGTGTATTAGACGAACAAATGCTACATCTGTAACCGTGACAAGTATTATTTTTAATCGCGTCCATGATGGTTTCATTTCAAGGCTCAAGAATCCTCTCCAGCGGGCCCATTTTATGTTTTTACGCGACCCAGGAGCCTCAGTGAGGAATTCCTGAGATACGTTCGCTTGTATCTGTTTACGAAAAGCCGCAGAGCACATAAGGCCATGAACATTTCTTGCCCATCTGCTCCATAAATTTTTCTGTAAGGCTTATTGCGGAACACACTCAATGAGTTATAGGTGGTCAGCTGTTGCTGTCGGGTTTTGCTGCAGTTGTTGCCCAGGATGCTGCAGATAGAGCCTGTACCTGCACCAGCCTGCTTGGTGCAGTTTCTGACCCAATGAAACTGTTAAGTATGGCATCTGAATTACCGTATCTGCATCATCTCTTAATGATTCTACTCATATACAAGTGCTGGAAAGGACCTTGTGGTCTTCAAGTTATTTTATTGTAGTATTATAGAAAAGAGATGGGTTTTGCCCTTAATCCTGATAACATGTTTAAACACAGCCCAGGACACTTAGAAATCCAGTGCCCTGGAGACTGATTATCCAGCACCGACAATTTTCCAGATTATCCTTTTTGCTCTCACAAGTGATATTTGTGATATTGCTGGCCTCCATCCTCTTGCAGTATATATAAAAAAACACCCCAGCTTCTAAAAAGTAGTTCTCTACCAACTTTCTTTAAGACTAGCAGCAGTAACATCCAACGTGATGAGTGACATTTCAGAAATAATTGAACATCTCTGTGGCACCCAGAAACATGACACAGAAAGCCAGTGTCTCCATCAGCTGAGGCACACTCAGTGCCAGCCCCCTCGTTCACTCCAGATCACACACAGTAGAACCTGAAGAGCTAATCTGATTCCTCTCCTGATGCTACTCATTTCGGAGTATTCATTATGCTGGAAAATCAACATATAAAAACAGTGAAATGCAGGTTAAAAGAAAAAGCACAACCTACAATGACGAAAACAAGCTCACGTCCTGAGCAGCAGCAGCATGGCCACACATTAAACTCCACCAGGCTCCACATTTGTTCCAGAGTAGTTCAATTCTCAAATGGGATTTGGGGCAAAGAAGAGAAGGACAAACAAGATGGTGTACCTTCTGCTCCCCAGGCATCGCCAGTCTTGGAGAATTTCGGGTCCATGTCTCCGCTCTGTCTACTATTGCCTTAGCACAGGGGAATGCACAAGCAGCGGCCCTTAGGGCAGGTGTCACTGGGTCTTTTGGCCATTGACCTGTCCAACCAATTCACTTCCCAAATTTCTTCGCCATTAGAATATCATCTGGAATCAGGAATTTCAATCAGGAATCAGGAATTTCACATGGTGAAAGCTTTTGCTGCATCAGCCCAAGTGGGGCAGGGAACGTCTTCTTTTTGCCTTGTTTGCGCTGCGAACAATCAAGCAGAAGACAACACAAGTCAAATGTATTTGGCTGGAATAACCGTTCTCAGTACTGAGTGTTCACAGCAGGGCTGAGGAGATCTTTCTAGAGAGCTCCAGCATCAGCTCACATCTGCTTTACTGATGTATTTGGGCATTTCTCTCCGTTCAGGTGAAGTGTTGCTATTTCTGCAACTCCAGTATCTCATTTGCCTTTAAATACTGCCTTTCATCCCTGTAGTTTGTCCTTTACATGGGTGAACAATCCAAAATCCACCTCCTTTCCGAAAAAAACCACTTAATTTAAATATTTAAATTAAAAATATTTAACTTACAGAAACTGTTTATAGAGTTGTTATGTCTATAGAGTATCCAGATACTTGTTTACTTCACAGAATAACTTTGACTAACAAAACGGCGTGGCCCAAATGGAGCCTTGCAAACGCAGGCACTATTATACCTACGTATTTATGGCATGTAGGGAAAAAAAAAGCCAGTTTTTTAAACATGGTACTCTCAGAGGGAGGGGGATGTAAGGGAATAATTCCCATCAGAATGAAGACAAAAGTCGACAAGAAAAGCAGAGGGAGAAGTGACAGGGATCCAGTCTCAAAGAAGTTGCTTCCCGGGAAGAGCAGGACAGCTTGGGCTGAGGCTTCCGAAGAAGGCGCTGCCTGGCCTGCTGTTAGCAATGATCTCTCTTCGAGGACGAGTGACAGGTCAAATAAATCCACTGTGCTTTAAAGGACAGCAACACGCACCCACGCCAGACTTGGGGAACATTCAGTAGATAGCACAGGAAGTTTAGAAGTGGAAGTAAATAAACCACCCCCCATTAGTCACACATTGACTAGAAGAAACCAGACAAACCAACTGAAAGAGGGTAGATTTAGATGAGATATTAGGAAGAAATGTTTCACCATGATGGTGGTGAGGCACTGGAACAGGTTGCCCAGGGAAGCTGTGGATGCCCCATCCCTGGAAGTGTTCGAGGCCAGGCTGGATGGGGCTTTGAGCAGCCTGGTCTAGTGGGAGGTGTCCCTGCCCAGGGCGGGGGGGTGGAACCAGATGACCTTTAAGGTCCCTTCTAACCCAAACCATTCTATGATTCTCTGAATTACCAAAAAAAAAGTTAAAATATGGATAACATGAAAACTGGTGCCTTTTAAAAGGACTTAAAAGCAGAAGTATTCTGCCAAAAGGAAGCTATGGAAAAAGAAAGCCCAGCTCACGCGTCCTTCCCATCACCGGGCTTTTGGGACAGAGGAGGCTTGTTACAGCTTTACCAAATTTCTTGAGCAAGAGCGTAATGCTGATCCGCAGCCCACGCTGCTCAGCACACACCTTCCCCACCGCCCTGCGAGCAGTAGGAGTACGTGAAGGAGATTTATAGGCATGTGTTCAAAATACACTATATCTTTGTTTTTAATCTCTTTTAAATGACATACTCCCACACGAGGGAAAATTAGGGCCATGTTCAAGCTTTTGTTATGGGAAGTATGCCGTGCCTACTTTAAAGCGAATCCGCTGCGTCCCACCGGGTTGCGCGTCCCTCGCCGTGCCGCGCTCCTGCGGCCCCAGCCAGATGGCCAGAGCGGGAGCCTGTCGCCGGAGCACATCTCCATGGAGGAGGACGTCACACTGTGCTGGGTGACCAGGCTGTCCCTGAATGCAACTCCGTCACGGTATTTAAATCGCATTAAAGCTTTCTTTTATTACATACCCCCTTGTGGGTTTGCCCGGCTACATTCTAATTACCAGCCTTGCCGCAGCACACGCGGGTTCCGCTGCTCTCCACCCCTCCCGTTTTATGGGAAATTACTTATTCTGCACAATCCTAATGCAAATACTGCAGTGAGACATCTCTCTCCTTTTATCTTGCGTTTCCCGTTCTATCGCGTAAGCCATTTTTTGTGTGGAAGAGAGACAACAAAATATTCATGTTTGTATGCAGTTTTAGAAAGAGCAGATACACCTATGAAGGGTCCCCGAAGCAGTTCAATCGCTTTTGCTGTTTTCTTACACAATACCTGATCTTGAAGTCTCAATATGTTTTTCCATGTCAGATGTCAGCCGCACCTGTTTTTCAAAGATATCACATTTTGCATTTCTTATTCTCCACCTATTAACTTCTGGAATAGAGTATTTTAAAGGTGATGCATTTCACTAACTTTTGATGACTTACACCGTATTCCTCTCCTGAGCACTTTTTTTCTGCAGTAGGCACAATTCCTCTCTCCTATCCAATTAGTTTCCAGCACTAATCAGGTCAGAGATCCTGTGGACTTTAACGGAGAATTTAACACTCGGGACAGCTTAAGGAGTAGGACGTGGCTGGGTTCGGTGTGTCGGCAGCACCACCGCTGTCCTTGGCCACGGCTCTACCATTCCCCATTTTCCAACTACGGCACTAACCACACCTCGACGAGACGATGGTTTCACACTGCCTCGCTGTCTTCAGAGCTTCCCTGTCGAGCAAGATCAAAACCATTTTGACTCTTAACCAGGGCAAAATTATGACATGGTGAAAGACTACATTTATACTTATTATTTAATTTGATTTACTGCCCAGGTACGGCACCGGAGCTGGGCCTCGGTAACCCCTGCAGGCAGAGACCACTTTTGTACGGGGAAGCAGTTCAGATCTGCAGGGTAACAAGGGGTAAGACATCTCACCTTTGCGAGTCTTCTAGAATTAACACAGAATTTTAATGAGGAACTTTCTAGTTAAAAACGACACAACTAACGCTTTCCTGGGGGCAGGGGAAAGGGACTGAAAGTGCATGCAGGGCAAGTTCAAAAAAAGTAGGGAAAGCGATCACATTTTCTCCGTCGATAAACGAGCTCCCCGCGACAGCAGTGAATACTTGCGCTGGCTGCGGGCAGCACGTGCTGCCCTTTGCTGGCAGCTGGAATATGAAGCAGTTGAAGCTCTGAATACACCCGGTTCAATTTTTAGGACCTGCTCCATTTTCGCTTTGATCCCAAATGGGTCAGAGCTCTCTTATCTGTGCGCAGTAATAACAGCAACAGCAGAACAGACGTGCTAGCTTCAGTCAAACTCCTCAGAGACAGAAACCTGAAATCAAGTACCTAAACTCACGATGGGGAGCTCTCACCAGCCCTTTCAGAGCACTGGATAGCCGGGATTGACATTTTCAGTCTGTTAAGGTAGGGAACGCACCTGAAATCTGAAGGACAACAGCAAGATAAGCACCTACTGCTTCAACAAAGGAAAAAATAAAAGATCCGTCCACTGTAAATCTGGCTGCTACGGTAGCAGGTCTCATACACATCTAGACTGTAGAAACTCGTGTAACGTACCTTCTGCTTTCAATTTCTAAGGTAACGCGAAGAAAACGTAGTCTGGACCATCATACAACTTCCACGGCCCAGCACACAACGCGTGTTGGGAAAGCAGGGCTTCCCCCTCTCCTCCCCACCCTCCATGGAATCCTCTGCCGGCTGCTGCCGAGTGCGGGGCATCACAGGAACCTGGGGCTGCTGATGTTGTTCGCTGCTGGCAGCGGAGGGGGCTGCTCACGTGCTGCTGGCGCATTTCTACATCTAAATCTGAAACCACAGTTTAATTTCTGAAGAATTTCATGCTATCTATCGCATTCGTCATTTACTAGTAAATGGGCTGAGATTCTTATCTCCAGTATGTTTTTACCAGTTTTTAACAGATATCCCTGTTTTGCTTCGCTCAAAGCTAAGCAGCTGCTTGTTCACAAAAACCGTTCAAGCAAATGCTTCATTATCTAAATATTTCTGTGGTTTCAGAAAGGCTGTCAGGGAAAAAAAAAGAAAAGAAAAGATAGGAAAAAAAAATAAAAGAAAAAACAACAACAAAAAAAGAAAAACACAAAAAATAAAAGCCAGCAACCCATATTTATGCAGACAAAAGAGGAAGATGGTACAAGATATTCACTTTCCAAGATGGGCTCATGCTACGTACGGTAACTCAGGAGACAAGAGTTCAGGTCCAACAGCAGAGTCAGCTCCCGAGTCCTGGGTTGGTACCAACTGTATAATTTAGGATTTTTGTTCTGTGTAATTTCTCTTCCAAATGCGCAATTTCTCCTCCTGCCCCCACCACTTAGGGACAGACAGCTACCGTCTCCATATAAAATAAACCAGAAATCAGGCCATTAGCTATGCTTTTAAGAATACTAAGCAGTACTCTATCTGTGTTCACTGCGATATAGCTCATAGGACTTTCCTAAAAAAGCTCCATCGCTGGTAGCCAGCGGTAAAATAAAGTCCTAAAGAACAAGAGGGATGAAAAATGAAGAAGAAAAAGCAAATGTGGATATAAGCAAAAAAGCGAGGAAAGGGAAAACAAACCACGCTAGGAATGAAGATAATGAAAACGGTCAGGCTAGAGCCCAGTGAGACGCGGCTAAGTACCGTCCCCAGATGGGAACCTGGGCCTGAGGGCAAAGAAATGAGTTTGGGATCCTGGAAGAACACTCACATTCTGGGTCAGGGTCCTCAGTCGTTCATCAGCGCTCGTGGTAGCTGCAGTGAGAGAGCACGGGGTTTAGTAGTGGAGGTTATTTCCACGAGAAGCGAGCGCTATAAAACGATGGATGCCAAATAGCAAAGAGGAGAGATGTTTTGGAGGCAGTGAACGCTAACCCCTACATGAAAAGAACCTGGAAAATTCAGATTTCAGTACCAAATTTGTAAGCGAGGCCATATGTGGGAAGAGCAGCTCTTGCTCCTTCGTGACAGGGCCAAGTGCCTATGGATTTATATGCAGCACGTAAAAAGCATCAGTAAGTGTACTCCAGATGGCAAAGGGAATGGGTACAGTTGACTTCCAACACAAGAAACTGGATTTAAAACCACTTTTCCCTGTCACTGCCTATTTCTTTCAGTTGGGGGGGTTAAAACTTATTTCTTGGCTGTTCAGATAAGGAGAATATTTGCCCTAACCTCCTCCGTGCCAGGAACCCAAACGCACCCCTGAAGATTTGGAGGCACAGCAAATGCAGCCATCAGCTGGATTTCAGGGACTACAAAATAAGTGTCAACCTCGGGCTGAGACTGTCTTCCCCTGTTTGCAGTTTCTGTTTCAACCTGTGGGGGTTTTGTTTGTTTGTTTGTTTTTAAAAGATTTTTTCCCCCCCCGCTTCTTCATCCAAATAAGGCTATTTTCTTTCTCCTACTTTCACACAATTGTTTTTTTTCAGGGAAAAGACAGATGAAAGAATTATTTCTTGTCAGCAAGACTTGTACCTGGGTGACACGCGATTCCTTATTTGGTTAAAACACAGGTTAATGGTGTCAGCTTGCATTCTGCTTTATCACTCACTTCTTCTCTGAAGCCATTTCAAAGAGCACAATGGGATTTGGAGCTTCAGCAGTTGTTGCTACAGCAATGAGGATGGATTTGGATGAGTTTCACACAGCGCTACAAACATGACTCACAGCTGCGGCTGGCTTAAAGATACATAATCAAATGTTTAAACACGTCAAGTTTCCAATAAACAGATTTTTTTAAAAAGTGGTATATTGTATTTAGGAACACTCACCATAAACGTCATGTAAAGATGTTTGTTTCATGCTGCAGGTCCGTGACACAAAAGCAGAGGGATTATCGTCATCACTTGGTATGTAAACCTCAGCTCTTATGAGTCAGAAGTGTACTTTTAAGGGAAAATAGAAAGCCCAACAGTGTTGCGATTTGTACAACATGCATCCTACAAACACTTCGGAAGCTGTGAGAAGGCTCCAGGGCTCCCTTCGCTCCCCCACTGGACGGTAAGAGTTGCAATTTTGAGGTCTCTGGGCTCTCCGTTACCGAGGATGCTATTTGCTTGGGTTTTAATTGTAGTTAAAAAAGCGTGCAGAGCCTGCGCGAGAAAGGTCTTCCAGGGCTTCTATAACAAACTTTGCCTCCACCTAGTGAAGAGCCTACATGGGATACATTTATCCCTGTACCCTACAGGGATAAAGTCATTCCAATTTTTACTTCTAGCAAAAATAACAGCACGTCAGTCTTCAGGCAACAAGACCCGCAAACCCTCTGTGTAACCAGCAACCCCACAGCCCCCGCCACCCCCCGGCACCAGGGCTAAGGCACCGCAGCCGGACACCGGCCACTCCGACCACCACGTTCTTCTACTTGATACGACTCGAGCATTCCCAAGAAGTTTTATTCTGAAGCTGTTAGCAGCCGTATGTTCACACTGGGCGCTAAAGTTAGGCGTACTTCTTGCTTTGCCTTTTAAAATGCATGTTTATCAGCCTGAAGTGCAACTAGAAATGAGAATGAGCAGTGCCAGAGTATAAACCCCAGCAAGACAGCGTGGAGGGAACCCACACTCCAGCCCCTGTTTTAAAAAAGAGGGGGGAAAGCAAAGGGGGAAAGAAAGAAAAAAAGAAGACTTTTACGCTGAATTTGATCGATTTCCGTATTTTTGTTCTTATAGTGCGTGTGTGAGAGTGGTGGTGGCACGGCAATAAATCCTTTCGTGCTGCAGCAGGAGACTGGGGGGAATAGCGGGGCGCACAGGGACACCCCAGGTACACCCACGGGGTTTTTCAGAAAACTCGGGGTCCAGGTACACGTGGAAGCCACCACGCAGCTTCTGCTGTAGGCAAAACCAGCTTCCAACTGGGAAAGAAGGCATCAGAGAAACTAGACTGTGGAGAGTGGGAAGAGGGAGGACACATGGACGAGAGCCGCTGCTATTTGTGAAGCGAGGGATTCGGCTTCAGGTTTGGGCCCCTGGCGAGGTGATGTTCCCTCCACCACCAATCCTCCTCCTTGGCCTCTGACTCCGGAATGCGAACACCCTCTCCCTGCCTCACCTCTCTGAATTTCCAGACAGCTACAGCCAGCAAAACCGCCCCCTTTGCCTCGGCATCCAGCCGTGGAGGGCAAAGCGGCAGTGGCGGGCTCAGGCGACGTGTGCCGTGCAGCTCCCCTCGGAGCAACGGGAAGAACACCACGCAGCCTGCCGTGTTAAAAAGGAACGTTTTATTGCAAGAGATTACAGAGCCGGCACTGTGGCCAAATGCTTCCATTACATCAAAATTGCTACCCATGTATCAGGCAACAGCACCTACAAAGCATGGTGGATTGAAATATATCATAATGCAGTCAGCTCTTTAAATAAGCACCACCCTAAAAAGATCTTTTTTTAAAAAACAAAGTCAAAATTATATAAACCAATTTTTTTTTTTTT
>VYZM01006418.1:59952-116390 GCA_013398915.1 Dromas ardeola | reverse complement strand
TTTTAATATGAAACTGGTGTAAAGTATCCAGGCCATTAACTACTGTGATAAAAAGTGGAAAGGTCTGTTAACCATAGTGCTCGAATAAACAGGCTTCTTTCACAGCCCTTACCATTTAGTTAAAAGCAAATACTTGTTATTCGCTGTCAATTTTTCCACATTTGTTCAGCCAACATTTATCTTCTGTAGGTTTTCAGAATCAGGTAGAAGATTTAACAAATAACCCCTCTTTAAAGCACTACTGACATGCAGGATAATCCAGAACCACAACTGGCCCAGAAAAAGCGCTGGTGTCAAATGAGCTTTGCAGAGAGAGATCTCCCCGTCTCAGCGCCGTGAGGCTGACCTTCCCAGACTTGGGATGGATGCACTTCTCTGAGCCCCAACGCATGACTCGCGTTCCTCCCGTGATCCACTTACCTCAAAGACCATGGTGATTTCCCCGAGCGCAGCTGAAAAGGCAGGACTTTGAGCAGGCACATGCTCAAACACGACAAGCCTGGCCCAGGACACAAACCCCAGCTGTCACAATCACGTCTTTGGTACGTTTGGCGCTCGCTCTCCCTCCCCAGTGCCTACCGGTCACTATTGCCTGGTCTGTGCCTTTTCTCCCAGGGAGAAGAGGCAGCAGCTCACTGCCCGACACCCCCGGCTGGCTAAGCCCTGAGGAAGCAGACGGTGGGTCTGCGACCACCTTGGCTCGTGGGAGCAGCCCACCCAGTACAATCCACACAACCCATACGAAGCAGTATATGGCAAACAGGAGTAAACGCCCAGGGATCTCTGCGAGCCAAAGTTTGTTATCTACTTGCCTCCATCTCCCATTTTCCATGCATCCAGCCCGAACACACTACCACCTGGCAGCAGCTACCACAAGCGCTTTAAAATCACCTTCCCAAGGTCCTGCAGAAACCTCTTTTCAAGCAATGCAAACAAGAATTTTAATTTTTTCAAGATTATTAGAAATATCACTGGGACTAGGGGTTATAGGTAATCATCTTACAAAACACGGAGGGTGGTCTTCTACTATTTCGCAGGCTTCTCTAAACATTCTGAAAATTCCTTTGTTGTTTTCCAGTGGCTGCTACTTAAAAGAGCTTTACCAGGAACTAGGGTAAACTCCAGGAACAAGCAAGATTGTGATAAGGAACCAAAACCAACCCAACACAAATGACTACGCCACAGCAGCCGTTACCCCAAAGCAATCTAGCCAACGTGGACAGACGAACCCTCCAGTTTCTATGTGCAATTCTGGAAGTCCAGCCCTTCAGCACAGACTGCCATAGAGCCTCTCAAGCCATACATCTCAAAACATGAGATTCATATAATAAAGTGACCAATTTAATTAGCTCTATTCTACCAGATTATTTAGAATCTCTGTAACTCTGCAAAGGGGGATTTATAGCTCCTTGTAGGTAGTGGCAGAAGATCTGCATTTCCGAACAACAGAAACCGAGAAAACACACAGCCCCACTTGAGGACTAGCAGCTAAAGAAAGCTTAAGGCTATCCTATTATTATTATTATTATTATAGATCATTCAGTCCATATCAACCATATATGCAATTAATTTAATAAACAGAAGAGTTCCAGAACTTCTGTATTTCAGACGATACTGTCCCGGCTGTGTCACCAGCAGGGCAGGCAGCTCCAGCGCAGCCACCCAGCAAGTCCCGCCACTGGAAACCGCGTCTCCTCATCAAAAGAGTCTCATTTGGGAAACTAATCAGGCCCAGAGCTCCCTGCTCTTCAGACACAACCCTGCATCTTAGTGTTACACAAAGCAGCTCACTGTTGGGGTTTAATGAATCAAATAGAATTAACTAGGGTTTATTATTATGAACCTAGTAAGAGATTTTTGCTACTGCTAAATTCCGCACGGTATGGCTTCACCTTAACAAGCATTCCTAACAATACTAGATAAATATCATTTGCACTTAATTGATTTTTTTCATCTGTTAAACAGCCACAAAATACGGTGCTCTCACAAGCACCTTTTTTTGGTGAGAAGGGTAAACAAGCACTCTATTAAAGCATTACAAACATTCAAGGTGATTTGATCACTTCCATCTATTCTATTTCGACACACTGCTGTAAATCTTCCATTTTCACAGCATATTAAAAAATCCCAGAATCATCCACAAGTTTAGAAATTAGTTAGTCTTCATACACATAATTTGTCCGCAATACGCTTCAACACCCCAGTTATCTTTCCCAGAATCTCTAATGCATTTTTTTCTCCAGCCTATACTGCACTGATGTAGATCTTCCAGTTAAAAAGAAAAAAAGAGAAAAAAAAGGACTAAATGTCGACAATAAAGCTCAAGTTATCTGTAGCAACTTGTACAGTAAAACACCCAATAGCACTAATTTAATGACAGCCTCGACAGAACTAGGATGCCTTGTCCGAGGCCTCTGTCCTGCACAGCTGCGTATTTTCAGCCCATCTATCTTACCAGAACGCTAACAGGCCTCGTGTGTTAACTCTGAACTGCGCACATACAGGAAGACAGACATTTATTCATATTTTCCACCAATCAAGTGTAATGCTTCTGTGAACAAGTCAGTTTATTGCAAGTAAATGTACTTTTACTTAAGATCATGAGAAGGTTCTAATCTCAAGCAAGACAAATCAATTTCACAAACTTAATTCACACAATGCAAATAAATGCTTCACATTATAGACATTTAGATTTTCTTTAAACCTTTTTATTTAGAGATTTTTCTGGTAAGGAGATATACCATAGGAAAGCAATTTCACTGGCAGTGAGGTATGTATATACTCTACCAAAATACTCCTCTTGTTTTAACTGCTTTTAACTTTATTTACATATAAAGAAAATATCAATGCATATCCTTGGCTTAACTACAGTATCTGTTACCCTATATGAGTAAAATGAAATGTTACTTGCATACAAAATTGATTTGTAGAGGAATCTGATTTGATTTAAACAAAAATCATGTTCTGAAACAGTTTCAATGAACAAACACAATTCATCATGACCAAGACACCTGCACCATATTTCCATCCTCACAGCACATTTATTTCAGTAATTCTGTAAGTAGGTCCTTAGCATGAGCATAGTGTTACAGTTTTCATACATATAATCACATCCAAAACAAGCTCTAAATTTTAAGTTGTAAACATTCTCTTCATATGTAGAAACATTTCAATCTGTGTTCGAATTTTCTAAAATGATCAATCTTTTAAACAGAATCATAAATGAAAACTCTACTCTAACCGTGTAGTGAGCAATGCTTATTAGTACATTTCTACAGTGTTAAATAAAATAGTAGAGAGGCAAACTTCCGTAAGCAAGTCAGACTTTAAGTAAATCATCATAAAGAAACAAACTTGTTAACAAAAAGATGCTTTGTAATAAAGAAAGTTGGATTGAATCTACTATGATACAAAAACGTAAGGGTAAATACCATCTTTGTTGACAAGTAGGAGGTAGCATGGATGCACCACTTTATTGTCAGTGAGAAATGCAACTGAAGTAAAGAATATTTCCTTACCACAAATTTCCAGTATTATGTACATATTTCTCTTAGAAATTTGTTTAAACAAGTTTCCCTCCACTTTTTAGTACAAAAAGCCTCATGTGATTTAAAAAAAACACTTACACACCTAGATAGAATAGTACTAATTGCCCTATTTGAATGAAACAGTCTCTTGAACTATGAAGTACATGATATTTAATGCCCTAAGTTGAGTAAATTGTATTAGCAGTTCTTGGTATTATACAAAACACTACATACATACAAACAAAATATAATATCTTATTTTACTATGTAATTCTTTTTGGAATAAACAGAGCCTTGATTTGGGTAACACTGAAGAGAACATGGTTTCTTTGTTTTATTAAAATCTGTCTTTTTAAGTATTCATGTGCAACAATTTAAAAATGGCTGCCATACATGTAATGGTCTTGTATTGATAGTGAACACGGTAACTGACAAAAAACATAATAAACCTTAAAAACACATCTTCCACCCTATATAAAATATAAAGACTACTTACTGTAACTGTTAAGTATTCAATTTATTTTGATGTTACTGTAATCCACTTCCTCTATTTTTCTGTCTTTAGCATTTATAAACATAATTTAGTGTAGCAATTTATTTTAAAAAATGACAAAGTATTTCAAATTTACATCCAATTAAAATTTAAAATGTTTCCTTGTTCTATGATGCTGCTTCTGCCATCAGTAAAGAAAATGAAGTTTCAGTAATTGAAGCAGGCTTTTTAAGTAGTGATGTAACTTCAACCATGCCAGCTCCAGTCCGTGGAAGATTTGCGTTGACAATGTGTCGCTGCAAGTGCTTTATCCAGTCTTCTTGAACAGACAAAGGTCCTCGAAAGACCAGACCACAAAACCTATGCAAATATTAAAATTAGTCCATCATGATATATCTAGCTCTACTGAAAAATTATAAAAGACAGACAGAAAGTGGAAAGTCTTAATTTTCTGGAAGTTTGTTTCTACGTATTTTCGCTGAAAACCTCAGTAATTGACTTCACTTTCAGTAACTGTGAGTACAAAACATTTGCAGTTTAGACAATTTAAACTCTTACACTTTTAACACTAGCAATAACAATCTGTTGTTCTTACGTAAGGTTCTTTTGAAGGACAGAATATTACTCAGACATGACCAAGTAAGATTTTAGCGAGAGAAACAGTTGGCAACCTCATACCTGATTCAAGGCCTCCTGATCAAATTAATGAAAATAGGCAACTGCCCCCCCTTCCCCCCTTATTATTCAATTTAATCACTAACACATTTACAGGATACAATCTTAAATCTTCTTATGACTAAAATTAGCATGCTCTTAATAATGTGTTCAATTAAAATAACCCTGTGTACCTGCATCTGAGTATGTAAACTTCATCAGCACTATGAGGTAATGGCAGCATTTTTTTCTTGCTTCCAGATCTTGACCTTGACTTCTTTTGCTTACAGTCTAAAGCTAAGAAGAGAGAAATTTCCATATGTGAAAGTGATACTTCAACGAGCGTTAACCAGAGATATTTAGTAAGCATCCCCTATAGCAGCAGTGAAAAGACATCTACCTCCTTGTTATTCCACATTTAATTATAATGTAAATCCAAAACAATTACAGTGTATTCTGAGAGGTTTACTGACAAAATACATGAAGCTATTTTTTTAGTTTAGCACAGTGCTTGCTCTTTAAAAGACTAGATAATTGACATTCAGCATTAAACTGTTGTTTTAGTATACGCAAGCACCTACTAACTTACTGCAGAATGATACAGAAGCAAAGCACCGTTGGAAATTCCCTTTCATGCATAAAACGCTGTCAAAATCTTGGAACTTGTTTTGTAGTTCAAGTACTATCGTAAGACCACTCATGTTCAACCAAGTTACAACTTGACAAAGCTGTAGCTTTCAGCTGATACAATCAAGAATTTCTAGTTTGAATAAAACACCTGCCATTTGTCCTTTTATTCCAAGAATTTCAAATGAAGCTTCCCCCTCACTCTTGTCTGAATTCGAATGCATCGTACAAAAATTATGTATTAATCCTCGGCAGTGGGAGCTGGCATTAGGACATTCACCAGGGACGGCAAGGCCACTTTTTAAATTCAGTCTAAGCATTTGAAACTATGTATGAAAATAATGTGTGTGCACAGGTAACGCATCGCAAATGGGTTCGGTTAGCATTGAGGTCTGTACCGCCCATAAACAGACATAATAGGAATCTGTAACAAAACCTGGAGATTCTAAGAAGCTGCCAAAGTTCGGAGATGAGGGGATTAAACTCAGTTAATATTGTTATGATAAAAACAGCTCATAAAGCTCAAGAGAAAACAAGAAGTTTGGGACTGCATGAAGTGAGAAGTGCATCTAGCCACACCCTATTCCAAAACACAAGACACCAATGCTGAAACTCCCCAGAAGCCTGAAAGACAACAACAAACTGTATTCTTGATACCAAAAAGGCGTAATGCTATGATACTGAAGCATCTTAACAGTAAAATTTTAAAAGTTGTTACATTTGTCTAAGTTTTGACTCCCGTAATATAAAACAGAAGAATAAACCTTAGTATTCTGAAGCATAAGACATCATCTGGTGAGCCAAACCTGCTCATTCGAAGAACACAGTCTTGACTGCATCCTTCATTTTTTCGATGTCCTCCAAATGAGCGCCTTTCAAGCTTTTTACCATGTCGCCAAACTTTGAACTTGTAGATACACCAGACATTTCCCAGTTCCACCCCAGATTTAAAGATTTCTACAGTATCTACAAAAATTAGAACGAAATTCTTGAGGTTTGAAGGTACCAGAGAACTAATCGCACAAGTAGAAAGCAGATACAAACCTAAAAAGACTTCCTTCAGACCTTGGGTCAAGCCATCACTAGGAAGATGAGGCTCAACAGCATTTTTTCTGATGGCAACAATGAAAGCAGTGTGGATATAAAGGCAGTAACCCAAGGTGGCAGGGGAGAGATAGATAGAAATGGCCAAGATAACTTCCGGAAAAGTTAATAGGTAAAGGGTTCTTAATGCTTTATACTCCCATCAAAAGCCCATTCTTCATCTAATTAGGAAGAAAAAAGCTAACTATCGTTCAGGCTATAGGAACTACCAAGTAGTATAAATATTTTACATACCACAAAATTGGTAGCAACATCACCAGAAATATAAGCAGATAAAATACTGAAACCCAGACACCCATTCTCTGAAACAAACTACTTGCATGAGGGGCGACTCATCTGAAGCTGTTATTACAGCAAAAGCTTTGTCATTGCCGATTTTGCAGAACATCATGGGAAGAAGGGAAACGTAAGTCAGGATTATCTGAATGCAAACACATCCATGAGTTGCATCTGATGTCAGTTAGTTGATGTCAGTTGATATGAGTAAAAAAAAAGGAAAAAAAAAAAAAAGCAGACAGCAGGCTCCTTCTAAAGAGGGTCCCATGCATTTGAAACAAGAACTAGCATATTTTCTTCACGTTGGCAAACTTAAGACATTCATTCCCATCAAGAAATTTTATTCTAGTCACATACATCCCAAGCATTTCAGAGAGCTTCCACTTTCTTACTAGGCTTGAATTGGTCTTCTGCAACAAAGGTCCTGAAACCTAATGGTTTTGTGCGTGTGTGTAATCTTCTAAGAAAAAAATACCTCTGAACTACTGTGCAACCACACAGACACCACCACAAACAGAAACTGCCATAATGTACCAGAAGAGGTAGTTTCTCCTTCCTTGAAAGGTCCCTTTTCCAAGGACAACGAGAAAACAAGGCAAACAAAAGAATGGTCATCTTCTCTGAGCCATTTATGGCGAGGCTCTAGAGAGAGAAATTGCAAAACAAAGAACACAGAAAGACAACAAGAAAAAAAATGCAGAGCACTCAATGCATTCTCAGAGTAATTTAGCCAAGATTGGAAGTAGATTTTCCCAAGCAAGAAGCCGTTACAAAAGACAGAAAATACTAAGAACGCTACACCTGTGTTCTGCAAGAGGTACTTTTTGTTCCTTTTGTCTTTTGACCTAGTGAACATATTCCTTCACATTGTAGGGGGGCACAAAGCAGCACAAGTACATTTTGAAGTTACTCCAATGAAGCTGGAAAGCAAGTGGAGAAGGCGTAACATCTGGGTAAAGCTGATTGAAAACCGTAACTCCCAACACCAGTTATCAGAGATGTGTACCAGTAACTGCCGCATAAACTTCATTTTTGTCTATCCAGAGAGTAACAAGTTTAAACGAAGTCACACGCACACAGGTAAGTACTCTGTTGATACGATGCTCACAAGCATTTGCCAAGCATCAAGTCAGTCACACCGTTGCCTCAGCCATCAGAAAGCATAACCACATTCTGACCAAAACTCAGCTACCGTTCTTCCAATGCCTTTTCTGTGACAAAGCATCATCGCCTCAGAAAGTACATTTTTAGCACTTTCAGGAAGACATCAAGGATAGTTTAACACTAGTAAGCTGAATGGAAATGGCAGCAAATTGCCAGAGAGAGGCAGGAACTACCTACCATTAATGCCTAATCGTGGCTATCACAGCTCCCAAACTATCATCCTTCCTTCTCCATAAAGGCCCAATTCTTTTTGGAAGAAGCCTCCTTCCTTCAAGTCTGGCCCCCTGGTGTTTCCTAGTTGCTATTCCAAAAACTTCTTTGTAAACAACCAGTTACACCACTTCAGATGTAATGAACCTTGGATACAGCATTGTGAGAGAAACAACCCATTTAAAACAGAAGTCAAACTTCGGAAGGATCTCTTTGATGCACTCAAGTTCAATTTCAGAGCACACTATTTAGAAAAATGTATGCTAGGTAGAAAGGCTGCATATAAAAAACCTTCTTTACCTCTGTGACCACGTATCAAGAAAGACTATGAGCAGATATAGGAGGCTAAAATGAACATCTCTAAGACAACATGAGTTAGAAAAGTCACAATTAAAGGTCCTTCATGCCATGATATTTGGTCTGAGGTTCAAAATTAAATTGCACCCATGCTCATTTGCACGCTCCACTTCTTGACGTCCCCCAACATGGAACACTTCTCATTTCAGGACGACTGAAGCTGGGTCTTTATTCAGACTTCATTACTTTTGTCACAGCATATGTAAGCTAACAGAAGCTGAATAACTGCACACATAAAGGGATCTAATTAACCATTTAAAAACACTGCCAATTAAAGAGTAAACAACAATGAAATATCTTTCTTGTATATTTATTCACTAGTTTTTCAAATTCAATCACTTGCTATCTATCCTCATCATTACTGCGCAGCAAAATGCATTAAAAAGCCCCCTCCAGTAAAATCCCAGGATTTTATGGGATACTAAAAATTAGCTCACCGTGCTGGTTGATCAGTTATAACTGTAACAGCATAAAGACACGCAAAGTCAATGGATCTCAGATTTCTGCTGTAGCTGCATATGCTTCCACAGTAAACTTCCCAAAGCTACAATTTTGACCAAGCTATATTAGAAATTACTTGGAAGTGCAGAGGCCACATGAACTGCTACCTCAGTCATGCTGCTGGCTCAAAGGCCAGACTCCTTGGTCTGTATTTTATTGTTCTCTCACAAACTTCTGAAAAAGCAGTCTCCATCTACAGAAGCAAAGACCAAAGATGAGAGGGGCAATTCCCAGAAGACGACAGCCGGTAAGAATAGACTGAGCGTGTGAAAAGAGTCAACAAAGAGAAGATGTAAAAAGCCAGGGTGCAAGAGAGTATATCAAGAGACTTCGGAGGAGAAGAGAGGCCTAAAGACAAGAAAAGGAAGGAAGCTGGATATACAACTGTACCAAGAAGAGCAAGATGCATTTTGAAGATTTTGCATAGGTCTGTCCAATGCTCTGAAGATAATCAAAAGAAAGAAGTAAGTTTGACACATGCTCTGAGAAACACTGATGTGTTGCTATTCATCAAAAGAGGTATAAAAAGGAAATTAGCACATACTAAAGATGAGCGATTAAATCATTACACTGTTCAAAATTGAACTGCATCACAAAAAAAAAATAATTAGTGTTCCAGTCAGACATCTGAAGAACATCATGCAAGCACTAATACAAAAGCAAGTAACTATCCAAATGAACCTAGACAGGCATTTGCTATACAGTGGATCCATGCTGCGTAACTACAGGCGCAAATTAAGTTTAATAAACACTAACCTTCAACAGCCAACAGCCTAGAAACTGTCACTTCTAGGATGTTTTTCTTGAGTCCATTCTCAAAATTTACCACTATGCTTTAACTATATCTATTATACTGCTAAAACTGTCAAGTTCCATTTGAATAAAAAAATAGGGCTAGATTTAACTAAATTTGATCAAATTACTGACTCTGAAGAAGGGAATCTGCTAGAAAAGCAACATGACGATAATCAGAAACATATGCAGACAAACTGAAAAACTGAGCAGAACACTAGTACATAAGCTAATGTATCACTAGGAAAGGTCTCACTTTGGTGACATGCGGAGATTATTATAGTTCTCTTACTAAACAGTAATGCCTAGCTCCCGTAACAATTGCCAAATAAAAGAATTACAGCATTAATGTTTACACACAATTATTTAATTACAGTAAGAAACCGAGACAAATACTAACCAACATAATTTCTTTCTGGTAGCTATGTTTACTTTAGAAGATATAAGAAAAGCTTCATGAAAACAGAAGCAGGAACCTTTATAAATGTATTCTCATTGTCTCCACACAGGTCCCAGGCTGAAGCCAAACTGAAGACATCTCAAAATTGCTCTCAACTGCAACCATTTTTTAATAAGAAAAACTGAGATCTCCCCAAAAGCAACACTCATACTGAAGTTTATAACTAGCGTGTGCTAGTGAAATCTTGCATTAAAATAATTCTCTTCGTAAAACTGACAATATGAAGTGGAATATCAAATAAAACCACTGTTTAAAAGCGTATTTTCTGGTCCACAAGCTTTGCATTGAGCTTGCTCTACTGAAAAGTCAATGAGCAAAGATTACAAACTTCACAGAGTTATAGAAGTTTTAATATAAATATACTAAGTTAATACAAATATACATTGATTGCATCATGTCATAGCTAGAACTTAAGCCTCTCAAGTCATTGGTTTCAGTGAAAGGCCTTCATCCACACAGTACCGGCTATTTATCTGGCCCAGCTCCAGCCTCTGCGATCAAAAGATATTTGTTTAAAGTTTTGTTTCTAACCTTCTTTTTTTAAGCCTTGTTTCTACCTCATTTTGTTTTAACCTAATTTTAAACAAACTTCTAGGTCCAATGATACGAGACTTAGAAGTTTTCTTTCAGTTCTTTTAAAGAAAGTGGCAACTGTTCTGATGAGTATGCTATTGCTTCACTAGCAAAATACATTTCTTAAAGAAAACAAATATCCCTGAAAGCACCTTAACAAGCTATCTTCACTTTTCCATTTAGCAAAAGGGAAGCTGCAGTACAAGGAGCTTGTCGAGGAATCAACCTCTGTGTACTATCCTGTTAGCCACAGCGTCTCCTCCATTGCACTGCTGTTAAGATTTCAATGTGCAATTTAAACATATAGTTATTGAAAAATATTTCACCAGTAGGTATAAAAGCAAAGTAACTTACCACAGGGCTAATATCACAGCAGTGGTAAATGAAGTCCACTATCATCATCTTTCTACTGAGTAAACATGAAAACTTTCAGAATCACTAACTAAAGGCATACACTCCTACGCATTGGATATTACTGCATCTGCTGACTTCCTTCTAAAACTACTTTGTTATAGCATTAACTTAGTATAATGTTAAGACCTGGCAGCCACAGGCCCGGTGTGTAAAAACATTTTTCAGCCTTCTGCAGAGAAATCCCGGAACTCAGTTTATTTGTCATTCTTATCATAATGAATTACATCTGCAGATAAAAAAAAAAGGATTATGCATTTTTCCAAATCATTATGTAAAAGTCTGTGCTTGTTGACACAGAAAACTGATGGTTGCCCTTCTTAATTACTGAATATTCCAGACTTCGTATCTCCAAATTTTCCTCACTATATTCCATCTCTGCTCCCCAATTTGCTGTTGATCATACTAGATCCCACTAATCTCAGCAATAATCCAAGTAAACCCAGAAATTGCCTACAGCCAAGCAAAACGCAGGCCTCTGGAAAAAGAGTCAAAATATGGAATATTAGACGAATTTCAAAATGAAGTGTGTTTTAATAAAACACATTAATAGCAGTGCCAAATGCTGTAACTACGCTCACTCCGTATCAGACCAGGTAGTTTTGGGGTTGTGAGCCAAACAAGAATCGAAACCAACTACATACAGTATGTTGTTAGAAATACACAAACCATAAAATGACTTGCTTTTCCTATTTTAACTACAGTATTCCTAGTAATTATAGTGCTAGATTGCAAAGATTACTTGTTGGTTTGTTGTGGGGTTTCTTTGTTTGGTTTTTTCCTCTCCTTTTTGAGGTACTTTCGAACACTTCATTAGAAGGCCAACTAGCTGGTTTGGAAGTTGTGATATTGTGGGAGAATGAATTTAAGTGACCATCTCTTAGTTTTGCTTACATACCTTAAGCGTTGGATCCAAAATAAATGAGTAAGAATGAAAATCAGACATGAGAGTGGACAACAGCAACATACCTTTTCTTACAAGTTGCTGAAGTTTGATGGCAAATAAATTGTTTACCAGCAGAAGCTTCGAAATTATTTTGAATTAACATATGCTTTTGTCCAGTCTGATGAGGAAAATGTATCATAGACAGACTTGCTTTTACATCTGTAACAAAACATACCTGTCCCAGTCAAAAGTCCAGCACTCTTCTTTCGTGCATAAGCGCGTAAGTGGTTGGACAGGCTAACAGCACTTGTAAACGTCGTATTGCAATGCACACACGTTCTAAGCTTCACAGGCATACCTATCATTCAAAAGAAAACTATAATCCAGTTCTCTCTTCAAAAAATGAAATTCTCAAAGCGTTGTAAAAAGTTTTCTGCAATAAAGATGGTTTAAAATATATTCACTGCATTGACGCAATTGTTTAGTATATTAGAAGGATCCAAGTTAACCGTTATTAGTTTTCCATGTAGTGCTTTAAGCCAAACCATGTTATTTGAAAAAGAACAGAAAGGAGGCAACTTGAGCCCATTAGGCTACTCTGCGTTTAATACCTACTATCAAGTTCCTACAGGACAGGTCTCCACATTATAAAGCTCTAAGCCCAAAATAGAGTCCTGCAATTCGAATAGCACAATTCTGCAGAGAAATTTCAGAGCTTGCAACATTTCCAATAAAGAGAATTTTTAAAGTCTAGTTGACAAAGTGGTAATTAAAAGTGTTTTACCCCTACGACTGAAGAGCTCAATACTAAATTAGGCTGCTGTTGAAGACTCAGATAAAACAACTGAACAGCTGTTAGACAAAACATTTTGTTCAGTGCGCTTTCTGTTCATTACTTTAGATGCGCAATCGATAATGAAAGTTACTGATTTGAAGTTTTTTGCTAAAATCTTTGTGCTAAATAAATGATCAACAAAGCAACATGCTATTTATCACAGGAAAACAGTGAAAAAATACTGAACTCCTCACTTACCAGACAAAGAAACCATTATAACTTATTCCCTGCTCAACTTCACCGTAACGTTTCTCCCTTCATTTTACCAAAGATGTATTTGTTTTGGACAACTAATATTTCAAGTTCTCTACTAATAAATTACTAGAAGAAAAAATAAAAAAGCCAAAACTACTCAGCTGGAAAGCCTCTGTTTGCAGGAAAGAAAGAATTCTATTCTCCAGCAGCCCACAGAAGACATGCTGTTTTTTTCAGGCAAGTTACAGAAGAAGAACACCTGATTGGTAAAAACCTTTTTAAAAACTGAAACCAGAATTAGAAATATTTGCCTTTTTAGGGAAAACAGAAGAATTTCAACTTGATGTTAAATATTTTCTTATTAACTCAACTGGCACAGTGCGTTAGTTGTCAAATTCTGTTACCTCAGCCACAGATAATTACAGGGCCCCATTCGTAAGGGTTAGTACTATGCAAGCGTATGTTTATTTTTACCTGGTTGTTCATCACAACCAAGCAGGTGCTAACTAGTATTCAGCAGTAAATATTAAACAGAAAGCAATACACAGTGTCAGGTTTGGCAAGCTATTCCTTTAGCATTGTTTTTCAAATCATTAAGCCTGTCAAAGATACACTTCCTTTATTAAACAATCTCCTCTTTTAAAGGACGACAGATGTCCAGAAGACATTAAATGTAATTCTGTTCCACCTCTACTATGTCCTTTTAGAAAGCCACCTTTGTTAAGAAATTGATTACCACACTTTTGTAGACCCTTAAAAGAACTTCTGAGTACATTGGATTGCTGCTGTTGTTTTTATTTGTTTAAAGGAAGACAAGAATATAGGTGAAAAAGTACTAGGCACTGCCAGTTTTACTAACCTGCACTGGGTAATAACAAGAAAACAACAGAACCAAAAAAGTCAGGGGTATAAAAATAAGATCCTGCTCCTCAATCTAAAGAATCCTGCAGCACTATAAGGTGGTGTCCAAACAAGAAACAGGTAAATCAAAACTCTACGTACACATTAAAAAGGAGGTTGTAAGAATTCCCCAAGACTAGAAATAACTCTTATGTGACAAGTAGGTTAAAAACAACACTCTAAAAACCTGCTCTATTAGTATACAGGGTAGCTAGGAAGCTGACTATAAAATTGTTT
This sequence comes from Dromas ardeola, assembly GCA_013398915.1. Classification (NCBI taxonomy): domain Eukaryota; kingdom Metazoa; phylum Chordata; class Aves; order Charadriiformes; family Dromadidae; genus Dromas; species Dromas ardeola. Next base: position 102,188 of record VYZM01006418.1, on the reverse strand, counting down.
CATTAGCACAATTCTCAGTGGAGGGGCCATCTCTGTCCGTATCGGCCAAGGGCTGTGCATTAGAAACCTGCTGGCTACAACTGTATTCCAACAAAGCTTTGAACCAGCACAGGTCTTCACTCAGCATAGACAGGCCCTAAGCAAGCATCAGTTTCTCACAGCAGCCGCAATTTTGAAACAAACAAGAATTAATCTATGTTGTAAGAGTATGTTTGCCTAAAACCATCAAAATTACTTGACAGTGATTCACCAATTTGTAATTTTATGCATTTATAATGGTATCAACAGTTCTGTTAGCCTGAGCAAATGCTGCTTTGCACAAACCTCAAAGATTTAAAAGAAGTAGTTCCCAAACCAGCTGTTTTCATGCCCAGAAACAGGCTCACAAGCCCAAACATTTCAGAACTGTTAGTCTACCAAATATGCATGGGCACTTCAACTTGTTATTGTAGGATGTGTCTTCTTCCTTTCTGAGGCTCATTTTGTGTCCGCTTTGAATTTGTATGACCAGCCATATGCAGAACAGCAACTATGTTCCAACACAAAAAACCCTCAGTGCTGCTGAGGGGTTTTTTCACTTTAGGAAAAACATGTCAGAAAAATTTGCTGTGCTACCTCTTGCAGTCAGTGTCCTCTGGAAATGAAAAAAGAATTAATGAACCGAATCCCAAATAAAATGCTCTGCACTTGTACATTTTCTATGAATTAAAGGATTCTTTGGAAATGTTGTCAAGACAGCTAGAAACGTCTTCTTACCTGACTGCATAGTCAAGTCCATTTTTTGTGGCTGATACATCAATGGACTGTCTTCATTTAATGGAAGAACACATTTCTGAACAAACCTCTTTCTTGCAGTTTGATTATGAATCTTTTGAGGAGAAATATCAGGATTCCTTTCTTCTCCTCCTAACCTCTTATTTTTCAGGAGTTCTATCAGTGTAAGTGACTGATTTTTTTTCCCATCATGTAGTACTGCTTTTGTTTCATCACATTCGTTTAGGAAACTCAGCCCTTCTTCCTCCGATGCAGACACAGATGTATCTTCAGTCTTTAGGCCATTATGGTATGCTTCAAGAGGTATAACATTCTGAGATAAAAAATCATCATTTGATGCAAATTTCTGAGCAACAAACGGTCTGGGAATAATGCGGCGACTGTTCAAAGCCTTTAGGATTTTTTCATACTTCTCTTCGTTTTGCATCATCTCATTCAGAACACAGATCGGAGACTTGTGTGCGTCCCACTTGGTTTTGCCAAGCCTCTTCAGGTGTCCTCGCACATGATTAGACAATCCAATTTTAGTATCGAACCAGCCTCCACAGAGCTGACACGTATGCTCAGAGGAAGTTTCAGATTTCTCAATCGCTACAAAGAAAATAATTTTCATGGTTTTTGACAATAATATACAGATAAACATGACAACAGCAAATCACAAGGACAAGAAGAGAAGCTTTACAACAAGACAAAGCAAGTCTTGTTTAGTGCTCAATAAATCCCTTTGTCCCCTTTACTTTATACCCAAATTAAAAAAAAACAAACACAAACCGGCACAACTTACCTTTTCTAACACGTTTAACAGGAGTTCCTGTTCCAGTTCTTTTAAAATGTTGCATTTTGTCACTTGTTGCTATCTGTTCTGGTGAAACAACATGACGGGCTTCATAGCTCAGTCCAGCTCTGTGAAGATGTCCTCTGACATGATTGGACAGTCCAACACCTGTTTCAAAGGTTGCTGGACAGTATGGGCAGGACTTCTTTTCAAGTGACAAATCAGTCCAATGGAAAACTGAATTATGCTTTGGCAATGCTGATCCTACATTTTCTAAATTCTGAGGATCATGCAAATCATGCAGGAAGTTACTACCCTCAGCATCTTCATAATACTCAAAATAAAAGCCATCATTCTGCTCATAACTAAGTGAAGATTTATCACCAGCTTCATGATCTTCCATTTTACCTTTGAATATGGGGAATAGGTTTACATGCTCCTGATTAATATCACTGTAAGATTCATCCTCCACAGAGTGTGTAGTGTAATCACATAGTTCAACATTATCCCATGAACTTTCATCCTCCGTTTCATAGCTGTCTTTTTTTTCAGCAGAGTTAAGTTTCTGTAAAACAACAACAGTCATTTTATGCAGAAAATCTGGATAGCAATCCAAATCATCTCCTGTAACAGAGCCTTCCCTCTTGGATTCTTTAACCACTCTTTTTACAGCTACATGCCTACCATCTTTACAGCCTTCTGCCCTTTTGCAATCAAGATTATTTGAATCCATGACAAAATAATTATTACGGGCACTACTTGATGAAGAAAATACACGTAAAGAACTGACAGAGTTGGACTCTTCCTTTTTTAAACGCAAAGGATAAGAGTCACTAGATTTTTTACTCATCCTGTAGTTTTCATATTTGTGTCTATATAAATAATTACCACTTGTTTTGACACTAGCTTTCTGCTTTGCTGCTTGATGAAAATATTTAGGTTTCTGTTCAATGCTATTTCTAATCAAAAAGGTCTTGTTTGTAGAATTTAGATTGCACACACTTACAGATGACTGTGAAACGCTTTTCCGAGCCTTCTGTATCCTGTAGGGTCTCTTGTGAAGTTTTGCGAAGTTACTGGACTGTGAAGTAGAGCCAAATGATCTTTTTACATCCTGTTTTAAAACAGAGTTCTTTGGAAAAGTAGAAGATTGTTTGATCAACTGTTTTGTCCTGCTACCAAAATCTAAGGATTCTTCTATTATGCTGCCTTTTCTTTTTTCTAGTCTAAGATGGCTACCAAAGGGATCAATGCATGATGCTGGATGCAAATATTCCATGTGTTTTTTTAAAATGCTTCTAGCTGAAGTAGTAAAGGGACACATCTTACACATATACGTTGATGACTTTTTTGAGGATCCTAAATACGGATCTTTCAAGGATGCCTTTTTCTGTGTTTTCCTCTGGGACATGTCGCTACCGATAATTGAACATTTGACTACTGCTCCATGAGCAATCCCTCGATGGCATTCCAGTTCATTTTCTGTCACAGCCATGAAATTGCATTCCTCGCAACAGTAATATCTTTTATCTTTTTCATGGGTCTTTGCATGCTGCACAAACGTTTTGGGACAATTGGTACCAAATACACACTGTGGGCACTGTAACCGTGCACTCCTACCCTCATCCTGAAGTTCTTTCAGCTCACGGATTTCTTCCATCAGTTTCTGCCTTCTTTCCTGGTGAATTATCATATGCTTAAGAAGTGAATTACGATCTCGAAATGTCCTTCCACATTCCCTACATGCATAGGGCCTGGGGACATTGAGATGCCGGAAATGACTGTTCCCATCTAAATGGTACATCATATGCCTATGCAGATGTTTCTTCTCCCTAAAATTCACATTGCACTTTGTACAGGGATAAAATGATGGTTCATCAGTACTGAAAGTAGATGGTGATTCAGAATCGTTCTGCTCACATTTATTTTTTAAAGTATTGGAAAGAAAAGTGCTAGTGTGAACAGGAGAAGTATCTTCTGCACAGTTACTACTGGGACTATAAATAAGCTGCTGCATAGTATCGACAGCTTCCAGCTCTTCATCTGTGGATTCAGGCTTTACTTTACTCAATGAATATTTTTGTGGTTCTACTATTTGTAGCTCCTCATTCTGCTCTAAGAAGTCAACGTTTAATAGCTTTGATTTACTAGGAATACAACTGGAATCACCAAAACAGTCTTCAGTATAGCGTGTTATTTTACTAACATCCATTTTCCTTTTTCGCTTTTTTTCTAAGCCTACTTTACAGTGAATGGGAGACTTCTCCATTGTTTCTTCATTTGTCATAAGAAACTGTATAAACTCTTTTTGTGGATCCCAGCTGGGATCACATCCCGATCTGAAACCACCTGTACCTGAGGAAATGCCTGTTAATGTATCGACACAATCATCTTTTACTAGCAAATTTTTATCATCCTCACAAACTTCTACTTGGCCTACTAAAGTGCTATCTACACTATTTCCTACTGATTTCTGTGAATCACAACCAATTGAAGCAGAGGTAGGTAGATTTTTAATGGAATGAGTCAGGTTCTTAGCATGTGCTACATCAGGTAACAAAAGTAAAACTGGGTGCTGATTTGATTTTTGTGTTGTACTCTTTGCAGGCAGCTGAAGATCATGAACCACTGTCAAAGTTGAGCAGGAATCTGTGTGATGACCTACAGGCTGTCCAGTGGTTAATGAAACACTGCCTTTATTCATAATGGAAGTCTTAGTTGAGGTGGAGTGTGAAACTGGTCCATTAACAGCAGTTCCTCTAGACAGGATAAAGTTTTCGCTAGAAACAGTAGGAGCACCAGTGTGTATAAATAGAGAAGTCTGGCCTCCACTTAAGGCTTTTTCAGATCTGTCCCTTGATAACTCCTCGGGCAGAGTCAATGTATTGTTCTTCTGAAATGAGGTGTCGCTCTCTTGTGGTTTAGGAATGCCACCTTCTTCCTCAGATATGAAATTATCATCACATAGGATTTCTTCTTCTTCTTTAGCACCAGTGACTTCAGCATGTATCTCTAAATCATCCATATTGCTGGTCTGTCCATTAAGTACATTTATACTAAAAAAAAAGCAAGAAAAGAATCAGGCAATCACAGAAATAAATAATGGCAGTTATTAAGTAAATCATTTACAGCTTTCTTCAGGATCACCCTTCTTCAGACTGTAATCTAAAAATATGTTTGAACTTTCTAAAATTGTGGGGTTTTTATTTAGGATATTCAAAACATGTTTAAAAGTAATCAATGAAGCCATTTTAAAAAATTATACTTTTTTGCTATGCTATATTAATAACCATACAGCAAACTATCACCGCCCAGTATCCCAGTTCAAAAAAGCGTAAACACCTGTATGCAAGCAAGAGGGGAAAATGAGATTGTCAAAAACTGTGCAACTGCGTACATTCTACACGTACATTAACATAAACACAGAGTTTATCTTTAGTTGTTTTCTAGAAGTAAAACAAGTTAGCAGTAAAGACTACCCAGCCGTCTGCTATTCATTTTAGTGGTTTTTTTAAAAAAAAAACAAAAACAAAAACAAAACAAAACACCACAACAAAACAAACATACTTCCCTTTAGCACCTAGGAAACAAAAATAATCTTTACGTATCTCAAGGTATCACTTTTTTCAAAGTGCTTGTATACAACTGACCTGATGCTACACAGAAGCCTGCAGAAATACTTACTTCGGTATTAAAGTAGAAAACACAACTAAGCTGATTTTGAACACCTGATTACTAATAGAGACACAGCAAAAGATCAAGCTCACTGAAGAAATTAATTATCTTCCCCTTCTCCTCTTGTAAAAGGACTCTACTTGCTATAAATTAAATAAATCAGATCCTGCTTATGTTACAAGGCCATTTGAAATGATAAGCAAATAAAATAGCATCTTCTCAAAGGTCGAAAAACCCCACAATGGGAAAGAAACATTTAATTAGGATTTACCTACTAGAGGAAATCACCATGTTGAATCCAGAGCATGACAATAATAGTATCTACTAGTACAGAGAACTACTACATATTAATTCCTTCAGGGAGGCCTTGTGTACATAAAAATATCTTTATACGAGTGACTTCCATTTATACACAAAATCATCCACCCCAATGCTTAGTGAGCACAAAGGAGTTGCCTACACATGAAAATCAGTGTGTAACAAACAGGGATGTGAACTTCAGTCTACCCTGGCATTTATCTCTTTACCTCAGAACACAGTAAGCATAAGGCATTAACACATCCATCTACAAGCCAGAAACATCTATCTATATTTTACAGAAATCACATATTTTACCCTTAAAGAATACTGTTCACTTTGATCTTTTGGGGAATTTGATTCCTGCCATCGCATACTTAGTTTCAGCTACTAATTAACATTTTGAATAGGGCTCAGTTAAAAGGAGTCATTACCTAGACTCTTTGAATTAAGATGTTATAACTCACAACTAATATCCATGGCTCCCTGCAATGGTCCTTCATTGAAATCAAGGACGACCATACGACATCCTTTTTTCCTAAGGAGAGAAAATAACCTGGTTAAACGACACCACTTTCATCTTTATACGTCACACACTAAAATGAGTCCAACATTTCTATTAGTTTTTCAACTCAACATTATGATAGCTATCCACACAATTCAAAGCTGGCTACGGCCTCATGGAAATTCTCTGTTATTGTGCTTGTTTTGTTCCAAATCGGCAAAAGGCAAACCAAATACTTTAACCTCCTTTAAGTTTGTAAAAGGAGGAAAGGCTGAGGGAATTGGGTCTGTTTAGTCTGGAAAAGAGACGGCTGAGGGGTGACCTTATTAATGTGTACAAATACTTAAAGGGTGGGTGTCAGGAGGATGGGGCCAGGCTCTTTTCAATGGTGCCCGGCAATAGGACAAGAGGTAATGGGCACAAACTTGAGCATAGGAAGTTCCATCTCAACATGAGGAGGAACTTCTTTACTTTGAGGGTGGCAGAGCACTGGAACAAGCTGCCTAGAGAGGTGGTAGAGTCTCCATCTCTGGAGACATTCCAAACCCGCCTGGACGCGTTCCTGTGTAACCTGCTCTAGGTGGCCCTGCTCTGGCAGGGGGGTTGGACTAGATGATCTCCAGAGGGCCCTTCCAACCCTACGATTCTATGATTCTATGAAAATACAAACCTGAACATAATACAACTTATTTACTATTTAGAAGATAAAAGTAACTATATTTGGAGTGGAAATATAATGAAAAAATTTTGCCATTAAAACAATGTTTCCTTTTCTACTCAAACATTGAACTAGACAATTTAGAAATACAGCAACGCTCATGTCAGATGCATAATAAATGCTTAAAGGGTACAGAGTATTTTATTGTATTATTTACCTATAACATACTTTTATGCAAATGTTCTACTAGACGCCCCAGTTTATCATCTTCCCATTTCTTAGATTTTTGCATTTCTTTGCTGTTCTGAGACGGGTCATCTTCCACCATAATAAAGACTTCCAATAAGATCACATTCAAAGCTATCACCCTAAAATGGTGATAATGCACCACCCAGCAGGAGTCTTTACATCACCTACACAAGTTAGAAATGGGCAGTGCAAACACGCACTAAGAACCAGTAATGCAAAAGTCAATTAAAACAAGCGAAACCGCCAAGAACGCACAACAGCTCCAACAATTTTACAACTGATTATTGTAAGCTTCATATAGTGTCAGGCAGAGGAGTATAGAAGTGTTCATAAAAAGTTTAGAAGAAATTTAGTAAGCCAATTTTGCCCGAAAGATGTGCGTTTTCCGCGTTTTATTACTGCAGAGGCAGACAAATGTATGCTCAGTCAATTTGAGAGCCTATATTAGCTTTTCTCAACAGGAAGCAACGTTGCTAACGAAGTGGTAAATTCAGTGTTAATGAGTGGCTTCACTGTTACCACCTCTGAGGTAAAACCTTCCATGTTCCAAGTTCCACCCATCTGTTCTGGTGTGAGGGGTTCTGGGGAAGAACAGACGCTTCCCATTTAAAGCAACTTCAGCGGTAGCCACTGAACAGCAGGGAGGCAAACTGAGAATATCGTGCCTGCCTGGAGACCGCAAAGCTCATTATCAGAATGGCTCCTGAAAACTTCTCACAGGTTTACGTGATGAAGACAAAACCGTGTTGCTCTACATACAAAACCATACTGACGCTAAATATTAGTGTTAAAGCTTAAGTTAAAAAGGTGGCTGGGGCACTGTATGATCACCTTTAAACTGAGACTCTCTTTAGAGTTCTCATGAGCAATATCTAAAACATTATACTGTGCAATCTTTTAAGAGACTCCTTTCCATATTGTGTATTTATGGAGATTGTGAACTATTCCATATGGATCTGATTAGTAGTCTTCTATGGTAATACAGCTGTCCCTACAGATTTCAGTCTTTGAATCAAGCCTGAAATGCTTACTGTATCAATAATATCGCTGTTACATTTTAATAATTTTCTGCTAATTATCACATTTTTTCCAGCTATCAGGGTGGCACCATTCACTATTTTATGTGCAGAACAACAACAACAAAGTTGGCAGTTTTAACAGCGTGGTATTAAAAAAAACACATATAAAATAGTATTTTTAAATTACGGTAATTTAGAGTCTTGTGACAACACTGAGCCAAGATGCAATGCTTCATTATCTACTCCATGCATAGAGATTTATGCAGCAACAATGATAGGTGTAACTAGACACATGCAAGAAAACACTCCACATAATGCCATCATTTTCGAGGAAATGTTAACATCTAACTCGTACCATTCAGGAATCGCAACACTCAAACTGGAACACTACCTAATCTGAACACTCTGGGAAAAAAAAGAAAAACCAATCATTGTAACAATTAAGATTTAACCAAGTCTATGCAATATTCTTTGGGTATTTCCATCACAGTTTTAAAATTACCTTCTCTATACCATATCTGAAATACACAAATTATTAATTTTGTCAAAATATACAGTAATTAATCCTTACTTAGCATATTTGAAAAATAAAACACTGAGATCAGACTTTAAATTTGCTGCAAATAGTGCTTGTTATATCCTCTACCAGAGTGAGCACTATACAGTTGAGGTAAGTTTTACTTAGGCACATAGTGCAATATACTTAGGAGATCCGTAAGTGTAAAAATGTCAATACTCAAAATTCCTACTCAAGCGTTCACAATCCCGGGCTCATACCTTTAAAACACGCTTTATCTAAAATGCTAGGCCAAATTAAATTCAATTATTTCAGTTAAGCCTAGAATGACTGTAGTGTAGTTAACAGTGTTATTCCTGCTTTACACGATACGCTATTTATATAGGAATTATTTCATACTCAAAAGTAAAAACCAACCAATTATTTAGACAACTAAGCAACATTCCATCTCTATTTAATATGTACTTTTAAATTTACCTGTTTTTTAATATTGCTTTTCTTCATAAAATATGAGTTTTCTAAATAGTAATGAGTTCTGCAGATATGACTGCCTGTGGCCAGATAGTCTAAGCATTAAAAAAGAGTAAGGTCAGATCTATCTTCAAGCTGACAGATCATCATTTAAATGCCTTAAGCTAATCTTATTGTCTCAAAAATCTTGAACATCAGTATTTTTGCAAACTATCAGCACTTGCTATAACACCCTTACTACACTACATCTTGAGGTTACTACAGAAGAAATGAGGTGATAATTGCATATTAACATAATTATTCAGTAATCCCTCTGAGCAAGCTTCCTAGGTCACTCAGTAATTCAGGTTAGATGCAACCTTCCTGTCATCAGATCTATGCTGTCCACTTTCTGTTCATTAATAATTCTTTTTGATAGGAATGTACTTAATTCCATTGTCCTATGTACATTATTAATTGTATTTATTACCAGTAGGCTTACGACACTTCCAAGTTCTTATTTCATAATGACAACTTTCGCTATATAATAGGGTCACACACCAAATTAAGAGTATTGCCTTCATACAATATTAGTTCATTAAAACTTATACTCCAGTGCTAAGTGTACTATGTCGTTGCCTACTAGTAGTTGGAGATTTGTCCGTTTCTGTTACAAAACCCACTTTATTTTACAAGGTTTTACAATACATTTGAAAGCACGCTGGAGCTGAAAAATTAAGATGGAAGAATTTGGTTGAGTACGTGAAAACCATGAAGTGCTTTTATGTGTTTTGATAGCAAGTTTCTCATTAAATCCATAAATATAAACCAATGAGCTAAAGCACAGAATGACTATTAAGTGGCACAAAAACTTGGAAGCCATCTCCTAAGTGGACTGAATACACTCAGCCTAGTTAAAGTAACTGAAGAAATATAGTCTTTCAGCAGTGCTGTAATGAAGGCAAAAATATACTTGTCCTGTGCTAAGTAACTCCTCGTAAATCAAGTTTTTAAGTGGATTTGTGAATGACCAGGACGCTCGAGGGATTATTCGAATATTCAAGAGATAGGAAAGGTGTTTTAGGTTTACACTGTTCCCATTTAGATTTTTCTGCAAGACTTTGTTATGTAAATAGAGAAAATTAACAAAACCTTCATTTTAACCACAAGCAGTCCTATAGTAAAGCTTTTTCAAATAATAGATGATATTAAAGATGATGGAACCAAAGTCACATATTTTTAGGCAACAAACACCAGACCAGACAGCGTGAGCTTAAGTACATCATGGCACAGGACTGAAGAGGCATCTCCTTCCATTTTGCCCCATTACACAGTCTATTCCATCAACTTAATCATGGCAAACGTCAAGCATGGCACTTCCATCAAAACTGAAATGTTTAAGAACCTTTGGAAAACAAAGGTTTGTACAGAGTAATCGAGGAACTAGTAGTGTATCAGCATAAACCAGTTGCGTCTTGAGAAAAAGAAAAATCAAGTTATTTAGAGGACAGCTGGACAATATTTTTGCCTCTTCCATACAGTAATGCACACAGTTCACACCTCCTGAGTTTTGCATTTATCTAGCAATACGAATACCCAAAGCCAATAAAATCATGATACTTTGATCATTAGAAGAATACCTATTACTCATTTTCCACTTTATCTCTTCTTAAAAGCTATCCAGACCCACCCACCCTTCAGACGGAAATAGAACCACAAAGCCTGACAACCGGAGGATGAGTCAGTGACTCACCTTGTCTTCCTCCAGCTCCTATCTGAGTTTGCAAATTAAGTTGTTGAAAATAGATTCCCTTCTGCACAGCAGAGACACTGACTATTTGTAGACTGCCTTACTTAGCTTTGAAACCTAGAAATTCACATGAATATTTCTGGATTTTTAAAAAACTTCTGTAGTGAAGAGACAGCTTGTTTAATATGCACACCACCACGAGTACTGCCCTCCCACACCTACTTTACATTCGACTATATGGTTATTAATATAACTACAGTCTGAGGAGTTCCACTGAAAACTAGTTATCTTCAATTCAGATCCATAGCTGTTCACATGAAAACACAAATATTGGAAAACTCTCATAGCTAATCAGACTCCTCTATTAAAAATTATTCTTAAAGCAGCAAGAAAAATCACTGATACGACACTAAGAAGTTGTATTATGCCTGAAGAAAGAAATGCAAAGCTATTGCCACCCACAGTATAACCTTATCATATACTGTTGAAAGATTACCGAGTTGTCAGTACCTCTGTGAAAAAAGTTGACCAAAGAGAAACTCTGAATTATGGAGGAGTCATCACACAAAAGCATCCATCTCGTCAGTAAGAGTATACTCGGGAACATCAAACCTGAAGCACACTTTTTCAGAAAGTTTATTTACCTGAAACTTTGGTTCTAATGAAACAGTTTCTTTAAAAACTATGTGTCAGGTAGTAAGGAAAAAAAAATGTTTCTTTAAAAATGTCTACATTTCAGAAACTTGATTTGTGGTCTAAAATGTTTAAGAGTGATATTTTAACATCTCACACATGAAAGGAATCTGTACACAAGTGAAGAATGACCGCCTTACAATTCAGAAATCACAGAAGAGAATACCATTACTGTCACCGACCATTCTTAATCTTATTCCTCTAATATTGATTTGCTTGGGAAAATAAACCAGTTTGTCACAATGGGGTGCATCATGCTAAAATTCAATACTGAAATCAATAAAATAAATGACAATACAATTTAAGTGTCACAAGGACCAGATGTATGACTTAAAAAAAATACTCTTCTAGTTTTAAGTACTAATGCATCAGTTTAAGATGGCTTCATTGGTAGAGACTTTTCAAAGTGAATTAGGTATTTCTAAAAGATGCCTAGCCAGTGCAAAAATCCAAGACTTTGAATCTGATAACTTAAGAACAGTCAGTCACACACTGACTGGCAACTCCACAGGCTCCCCTAACTCCCCCCAGCACTCCACATAGAGGACAGCCAAGTACTTAAGTCTGCACATTCCTGCAGCTTTGTCTAATTTGGATTTTCAGTAGTACAATCTAGTTTGGATTGCACTGCCGTTAGTTTCTATTAAAGATGAGAACTACAAGCAAATATTGATTTTTCCTAAATGCAGGCAGAGATGGTAATGACTAGCAGCATTCCAGTAAGAGACACAGAAGTTTGAAAAGCACAGATTTAATGCTCTGCAATAGTACACACTATTTCTCTCCAAAACTGTTCCCTTACATACTTCTACATGCATAGATAAATTCTTTTCCTTTACATCACTCTCACGTGCTCACACCTTTTTTCTCTCTAAAGAAACTAAATGTTTGAGAAAACACTGTACATCTCTTCAATCACCATTACCTGTGTTTTCAGTCAAATGTATTCTTAAGCCTCAAGTATGGTACCAAAACCTGCTTTTATCTAGACACAATACAATGAATAGTGTATTTTACTAACCAGCACTACAAAACAACAAGGTTTTTCATCATTGTGGTCTATAAATAAAAGCCCTGCTTCCAATCCTTGTTGTGAGACAGTATTTTTATCAGGCTGACAAAAAATTAAGGGCTGCGATCAGTGGTACAAAGTGTAGTTGGTTGCCAGTAACTAGCGCTGTATCCTGGGGCTGATACTGGGTTTGTTCAACACCTTCATTAATGACCTGGATGATGGGTAGAAGGGACCCTCAGCAAGTCTGCTGGTGATACAAGACTGAGTGGAGCGGCTGATACACCAGCAGGTTGTGCTGCCACTCAGATGGACCTCAACAGGCTGGAGAAGTGGGCTGATACCTGGATGAGGGGATTGAGTGTACCCTCAGTAAGTTTGCAGACGACACCAAACTAGGTGGCACTGTTGATCTGCTTGAGGGTAGGAAGGCTCTACAGAGGGACCTGGACAGGCTGGATCGATGGGCCAAGGCCAATTGTATGAGGTTTAATAAGGCCAAGTGCCGGGTCCTGCATTTCGGTCACAACAACCCCAAGCAACACTACAGGCTTGGGGAAGAGTGGCTAGAAAGCTGCCCAGCAGAAAAGGACCTGGGGGTGCTGGCGGACAGCCAGCTTAACATGAGCCAACGGTGTGCCCAGGTGGCCAAGAAGGCCAACAGCATTCTGGCTTGTATCAGGAATAGCGTGGCCAGCAGGAGTAGGGAAGCGATCGTGCCTCCGTACTCGGCACTGGTGAGGCCTCACCTCGAGTATTGTGTTCAGTTCTGGGCCCCTCTGTACAAGAGCGGCACTGAAGTGCTGGAGCGTGTCCAGAGGAGAGCTACCAAGCTGGTGAGGGGTCTGGAGGCCAAGTCATGTGAGGAGAGGCTGAGGGAACCGGGCATGTTTAGTTTGGAGAAGCGGAGGCTGAGGGGAGACCTCATTGCCCTCTACAACTACTTGAAAGGAGGTTGTAGAGAGGTGGATGTTGGCCTCTTCTCCCAAGTGAGTTATGACAGGAACAGAGGAAACGGCCTGAAATTGCATCAGGGGAGGTTCAGGTTAGATATTAGGAAGAATTACTTCACGGAAAGAGTGGTCAGGCACTGGAACAGCCTGCCCAGGGAGGTGGTTGAGTCACCATTTAAGAAACATATAGATTTGGCACGTCAGGGCATGGTCTAGTGGCAGAAATTGTAGGGGTTTTTTTTTGTGTGTGTATGGTTGGACACGATGATCTCAAAGGTCCTTTCCAACCATGAAGATTCTATGATTCCACGCTGAAAAGCAGCTTTGCAGAGAAGTACCTGCAGGTCCCGCTGGACAGCAAGCTGAACGTGAGCCAGCAATGTGCCCTTCTGGCAAAGGACAACAGTATCCTAGTCTACATTAGGAGTGATCCTTCCCCTCTACTCAGCACTGGTAAGGCTGCATCTGGAGTAGCGTGTCCAGCTATGGGCTGCCCAGGCCAAGAGAAATATGGAGCTATTGGAGAGAGAGAGTCCAGCAAAAGGCCACTAAGACAATTAAGAGACTGGAGAATCTCATATGAGGAAAGGCTGACGGAGTTAGGACCATTCAGCCTGGAGAAGAGAAGGCTCAGTAGGACCTCATCAACGTGTACAAACACCTGAAGGGAAGGAACAAAAAGATGGAGTCAAACTCTTTCCAGTGGTGTTCAGTGACAGGACATGAAGCAATAGGTATAAACTAAAATACGTGAGTTTCCATCTGAAAACAAGGAAAACTTTTTTCCCCATGCGAGTGACTGGCACAGGTTGCTCAGAGAGGTTGTGGAGCCTCCATCCTTGGAGACATTCAAAAGCTGTCCAGACACGGTCCTGGGCAAGCTGCTCTAGGTGAGTCTGCTTAAGGCAAAGGACTGGATAAGATCTCCACAGTTCCCTTCCAACATTGTTCTGTGATTCTGTTTTAGTACACTTTGCTACAACAGTATCCCAATTCTCACTTACTTTATTCCTCTTTAGAGTGCTCCATATGCTCAGACTATTCATTTTTTTCTTTCATTTCAAAGTATCAAAAATATAGGCACAAGAATATTTGAATTAAGAAAAAAAGTTTCCAACTACTAACTTCAGATTTATCATTCTGACAGCTTAAGAAAACTACACAAAAATAATTAGGTATACAGCAAAAGTGCATTCTCTCTATCCGAAGTTACGTAGAACATATTCACAGCAAAACTATATTTTGATGCCCTTCTCCCTTCTATCTCTCTTCCAGTGTTCCTGTTTTCCAGAGTTCTCTCACTAAATAAAATAATAGTATCACTCACTAAATAAAGTAATATTATCACACTCAAATTTATAAACATGCAGTTCACAAGTCCCACCTCATTTTCTATTGGTATTTCTACAATTCAGGACTTTCCACAGGATGAATCCCTCCTCTATGTCACAATTTACTTAGATGCCTTCTTGATATGTCATGCATGTCTTGATATGGCCTAAGGATGCTGGATTCTCAGTGTCGGCTTTTCAGGCAATATAATAAAAATATTTCCTTCTCATAGAACTCACTCCCACTAGCAATGCTGTTATAACTCCAGTCACAGTGAGTGAGACATTCCACAAAGAGCACATGTTTAGGAAAGAGCCTGCATTCTTCCAGGCTCTAGTCTCACCACTACAGTCCTTACATGGGGGATAATATTAAAATGAAAGACTGGCTGTCATAGCAGAAGATTTTGGCTTGCAGAGAAGAGGAAGCAGTCTCAACATGGAGCCACATGCTGTCAAATTACTGTGTTATACATTGGAATTACGCTTTTCTTTGCAGCAAAGACAATTTAAGTAACTCCTGCCCTCCTCCACTCCCCCACGTTCCTTCTTCCCCACTTTATCAACAATTTCATTATCCAGTTTAAAAAGCTGGGACCCACACACTGCTGAATCGGCACAACTGAGAGGCAAAAACTCTGAGTAAGGGCACAAACCTTTACTAATTTGGTTGACAGGAAAATCTACAGGGGAATCTTTTCCCAAAATTTATATCAATAAATAAAAAAGTGAAAATGCAGAGAACATTTCAGAAGGCAAAAAAGCAGCTTTGGCAGTCCTCTATTTAACTGCAAGAGACAACATTATGAAGAACACTAACATGAAGTAAGTTTTATGTTCTAAAATTACTTGAAGTACACTACTCAATTGAAGTAAAATGCTAGAAGTAAACGCTAAAATAATTCAACTGGGGAACATTAAATACATCTTCTGAGAATACTATTAACACAAGAAACACTCTTAAGTTACGTATTAGACATGATAGCTAGATTTTCCATAGAGACATACAAATGCAAATACTTCCATTAGGTTAAATAAAAAGCATTTTCATTTCTAACACACATTAGTAACTTTTAGAAATTTTAAAACAAAGCTACTCCCCCTTAACCTATAGTTTTACAGAATCAAAGTCACTTTATCTGCTCAGAAACAAGTCCTTTTGAAGCCAGGTACTGCCACCAAGTGGTGGTGAAATTCTGTATGCAAATCTAATTACTCCCCACGTGTAGAGCACACAGAACTGAAAACATTTCCCCAGCCACCAAATATGAGCCATGGCGTACTAACAAAGACATTCAAAATTAACCAAAGCAGAACCTACAGAATTTTCCTACCCAAAACTAAAACTGACTTTCAATTTAAAACAAAGGTTTTTCCTACAATTCAGTCTTTTTGTTCAGACACCTTTTGTGAGCAGTTGGGTAAAGAACCCTTTCTTCCAATACAACCATATCAATGAACTGATTCTGACAATTAGCTGTTTTCCGTAACTCTGTACACATCCCCAATGATTAGAATTACATGGCCACGGAAGTCTTACTTTCATCATCATCACAAACTTCAGAGAAAGGTGAATTCAGTAACTGAAGCAAAAGACCTCTTAAGGTATAATCATCCAGCTTGTTATTTGGATAAGGTATTCAATGTACATTTGTTAGTGTACAAAGATCACAATCAGACTGGGAAGGATTTTCAGAAGTCAGCTATATTTGACTATTTTTGCAGGAATATTTCTCAAGTTCATTAAACTATATTGTTAGTTACTTGCATGAACTAGTCCTGAAGTGTCAGTCGTACAGATCACAAATGAAAACACGCATGACAACATGATGGTCCATAAGGGATGGACAGTACAACTTTCTTAAAGATAACATTCAAAAACAGTTTAACCCAGTTTTATTGAGACAGGTCTTTGAACATGACACACCTTTCAACTCCGGAACTCTGGAAAAGTTTGGACCTTGTTTCCTGTTATATTAAATAAAAGTTGTAATACTTTTTACCCAGCATGACCTGAAACGCATCTAGCAATTTCTCATGCTTTTTGCTTTTTTGGCCAATAAATTTGCTGTACATATTTTAATAGTATCACAAATTTTAAGATCGTCTCTCCTGCTAATGTAGAGACATCTTAACTCCTAAAGCATGCTATCTTTCCCAATTATAAGAAGACTACCTGAAATGAACACTCTGCTTTTACTCATCTAATTTAGAAGCTTAGTGTAATGAATTATCTTAATGATACTCACTCATCCTTACCAGCAAACTGGCTCTCATCATCCTCTATATTCTTCCAGTAATCAAGGGTTAAAAAGCTAGTCTGATTGTAAGTAACAGTGCCAGGCAGGTAAGGCCAAAAACCAATCTCGTAACTTTTTATACTAAGAACAAAAAAATCCTGTCAACTTGGAGAAAGTTATCATCCTTACTGAAGAACATATGAAATATTTAAAAGTCCCAAAGTTATATAACTCTGTACATGACCAGATGAACAGACAAAACTTGTAATTCCAAGTGACGAGAAAAGATAAGGTAACTCCCCTAATAATTAGCTTTTGGTTGATTTGTTGTTCTTGTTTTGTTTTGTCTTGCCTTTTTTTAAAAAAAGTCATCACTATAAATGACTTAATGGCAGAAAACTCAACATCATGTTACCAGGATAATATGAACACGATGAAAATTGTATGAGATTCCTGTCTGAGCCAAAGAAACACAAATCCCACATACTCAAATTTATTCTGTGCAGACTTCTGTATGTAGCCTATCCTTCCTCAACATCTGTAGTGCTATTATTCATTTATTACATCCTCTACTTTTAGATAAAGCAATACTAAATACATTCAAGACAGTTTCTGGAAGCAAGTCTGGTTTTGCCTGGTACCTCAAATACTCAAAATCTGAGCTCACTCTACACACTGTTCCAGGGAAATTCAGCACAAGCATCTACCTTCTGTAAAGTTTCCTATTACACAGAAGTGTGACCCATTATACCGTTAACACATTGAGACCAAGATCATTTTTTCCTAACTTTCCCCCCTATTTAAAACAAGATAGGTCCTCCTACAGAGCTCAGAAGATGCAGTCTGGAAGTCAGAAAATCTAAGCACAAAGACTACGGTTATCCCAATAAAGTACATTCAGTGTTTGTCAATGGTATCTTACACCCCTGTGTTTTTAACTGGCAATGATTTATTTTTTTTTTAATTTCCAACAGTCAGGATATCATACCTTTCATATTTGCATTAGGAAAACGAATGATGTGAAATTAAAAGAACAAAACCCCCAAATCCTTTACTCAAAGAAAACCCACATGGAAAGCACACTAACAAGAGTCATTGGGAAATGCATTCTGGTCAAGAGTACAAGAAAAAAATGTTCGAGCAAATCATTAAATCGTATTTTCAGCTGTTGCTTTAAGTGACATACGCTTACACAAAAGGACAAGTCTGCACAGAGTTGTCCAAGTTAAGTTAATTGTTTAGAAGTCTGCAAGATGCTGCAGCCAGTACACTCATGAGTGGAGACAGAAGACAAGAGGCAGTTGGGAAATGCAGGTTGTTACTTAAAATTAAGTCTTTCAGTCATCTTTGCTGCCCTTCTCTGAACCTTCTTCAGCTTTGCCATGTCGTTTTTCAGTCACAGGACCAGATTAGTACTCAAGAAGCAATACACATTGAAATGCAATGCAATGCATCTATGGTACACCACAAATTTGTATAATCAGATCCCGTTTTCGCTTTGTTCCCCGATAATGCATAATATTTTAGTTGATTTACTGACTATTCAGTTGTCATTTTCACAGAACTGTCAGAACCTCAAGATCTCCTCCAAGCAGTAACAATACCGATCAGACTTCATTACACTGTTTCCATGTATTCTTTTACACATTTTTCTGTCCTCTTGTTATGTATACAAGAGTACAGGCTTTCTCCTCAGAGATCAGCTTTTTTCTATTATACACAGCTATCCACTGGTAAGATAAGAGGTCTTTGGCATTTCATTCAGAAGACTTCATGCTTAAAGAACATATTCAGTTATTTATATATTAGACTTCTCAACTAATTTTCTGCATTTAAACCAGTAACGAGGTAACACAGAGATTAAGAAGAGAAGAACATAAACTGTAAGCATTAAGTACTTAAAGCATTTAGAAGGCACAGGGAACAATCTAAATCTTACTGTGAATTCAAGTCCTCTCCCTAGCTACAATTCCTGTTTTATACTCATCCTCAGATAAAGAAAAGTATTTCCGTTTGCAGAGTTATATTTATTCCTATTCTCAAAGCAGCACATTCTAGAACCCTGCTAAGTCAGGTTAAGGCAATAAACATCCTTTACGCGTAAGTATATGCAGACTACACTTTTAATTGTTTATAGTATTGTACGCTTTTAATTGTTCATAGTTCAGAAGAATTTATAATCGAAGTACTGCATCAGTTATACAAAAGAACCACACTGAACACGTTACTGAAATTCCCCACAAAACATTCTGCTATAATCAGTATTTTAAAGTTGACAGCAGTAGCTCTAAAAAAAGTCTCAGCAGAGCAGAATATACAAACAAACAGGTCATGTCTATTTTAAAATGCACATACTACATTTTTAAAGTTACACTAAGTCTACATATTAATTGGAGATTAGAAATGAAGAACAAGCTCATTTGAGCAAACGGGATCTCCCTCTCACCTCTTCAAAATACCAAGTCACCGCAGCAGCTGTATTCTGAGATGGCATATTAGTCAAACAGCAAGCAGGAAACTCAAGAAACTCGCTTTTGCGTTTGTTAACAGAAGCCTATGTACCCCAGTCCATCATGCCCTGTCTCCATAGCAGAGAATTTACCAAACTGTGGGGTCTTACCTAAAGATATTCTTGAAAGACTCAAGCTAAAACAGACTAAAGCAAATTGCTTTTTATTAAATGTTTCACATAATTTCACGGAGAAGAGATTAATTTTATAGTTCAAAGTATTCTTGAAGTAGAATATCAAGTAACATGAAGAGAAACAAAATCTGGGCTTAAATTCTTTTTTCTCACAATAATGGCAGCGCGGGGCAAGGGGAGGAGAAGAAATAGCAAAGTTACAGAACATTTTTCCTAGATGGACATGCTGCAATTGCAAATGGACACTTAAGTTCTACAGCTCATGAGTACCAACACTAATCTTCATATACTTTGTCTTTCAAATAGCTCCCCAAAGGGTTCCTAAGGACAGGAAAGGGGGTGAGGAACCCAACAGAATTTGATTACTAAAATTTTGAAACGCTATTCTGTTAGCTAGTCAAATTTCCCACACAGTTATTTATTAATAGAATAAGTGCAAATTTAACATGCTGCTTTGACAATGCAAAGTACACTTTCAGTACTTTGAAACCAGGTGGATGATAGGCAGAGGATGAAATTCATTTGAAGTACTCATAATTTGGGCTCTCAACAGCTAGCGGAATGCCTCGATAGTGTTTTTACTATAATAGCTTACGGAAGAAAAGCATAATCTTAAAATATTAGGGGGTGTGTGTTTTATTCCCACTTTGGTATCATAGAAGCCTATGTCCGTAAACTACAGTAAGCAAGATACAAGTTTCAATAAAATTTTCACTGACCATTTTTTCTGAGTGTTTAGCAGTATACACCAATAGATCCGAGAGATTTGGAAAAAAAAAACAACCACCAAAACCCCACAAAACTTCTACTCACCTTTGTTTCTTTGATTTGCATTAAGCTGTGAGATCCACTTCCACATTAAAACAAACCTGCAAAATAAAACAAGCTGTCATTGTTTTCTGCTTGTGTTCAAGACTATCAGACAAGACAGGCAAGGCACAGAGGTAAGAAATCCATTGCTACAAATGTATTCTATCAGTTTTGCCTCAAGATAGAATTATCAAAATTCCAGTGGTCTTCTCTCAAATATGTATTTAATTTTGAAATAACACAGATGTTGGTACTTTAATTAAAAAAAAAAAACAAAACCAAACACCAAGAAATCACACCAAAGATACATATGCTATTAAACTAAGTAGGCAGAACAGGGGGAAAAAAGCTGCATGGCAAGAAAACCTCTGCTGCATTTTCTGTTAGTGCCTTCAAAGTCAGCTATCTTAAGTTCCTTGAATGGGGAATGAAGCACAGAAAGGAAACAGTTACAAATGAAAGCTTTTTAAAAAAATCTTTTTAGCAAAACCAATAAACGTATCTGAAATTAAGTGTTGGAGAGTTTTAAACCTTAGCCTCACTAATTCCTCGCCTTTCCTAGGACAAAGCTGTGTTTATTATTGTAAGGCTAGCTGGCCCATTTTAAAATCATAACTTACTTTGCCTTCATGAAGGCTGAATAATTCAGATTAAATGCTCTAATTTCAGTTTTGCTCATGGATCTTTAACAGAACTATTTATACAAGGAAATTTTTCACTTCATAGTTGGAGATACTTGACTACGTAACATTTGGAAGAGACTCAGAAAGTCACTGAAGCTGCACAGAAACAGGAATGGATTTGGGTACAGCATCTCTACAGAACTGGGTCTACTTCTAACGAAGACACAACAACTAGCATACAGCTTTACAGAGAAGGTTTTCTCATCCAGACTAATGTATCCATCACCAAAATTAACTCTGAATGAGATACCTTTCCTCACATACTGCATAAGATTCCTTCCCTCAATTTGTTCACACACAGCTTTTTGATTCTGAGCTCCTCAGCCAGGCTGTAACTGTCTCAAAGGCACCTGCACAAATTACGAAGAGAGTAGGGAAAGACAGACTTTTCAAAAAAGTCATGCTGGGCAATATAAAGCAACATAAGAGAAGTCTCCAAGCTCCTTTCCCTAGCCCCAGGATCATTTCCTAATTATCACATTAAACTGTAGCCTCTGTGCCTTAATGTAATTCAAAAAGATACGTTCATTTCTCAAGTTGTACTACAGAAAAAAAATCAAAATTCTTTAGTCAGGTTTTAGAGTAATATTCATGCACCTAGAGAAGCAGAAGTGTTATTTTCAAACAGCAGTGGAGCCCAACTGCACGTTACAGAAGGTAAATGTAAATGTACGGTTAAAAATGCCCCAAAATATACCCTGCATGTATGAAGAGCCAAAATACCTTCCAAAAAAACCAGGAAAGAAGGCCTGTGTAGGCTTTTTATTACCAAACACAAAGATCAGCACTAAACCAGACATCTCAGTAAACCTCTGCACTTCAGCTGTGCAGAGTCAATCCCAGACTAACACTTCTCACTACAAGTAAGAACTACATCAATGACTGTGCCCCCATGCAAAATGATCTCACACCACCACTGTAGCAATTCTCACATCTCCTGAACATTGCAATTAGCTAAACATTAGCAATAACTGTTCTCAACATGGATTTCATGGTTTGTGATTCAAGTGCAGACAGACTCTTTGCATCAAAGGATTTTGGTGTAAAGCCCAGACAACTATGGACCAGTGTGGCAGTACAGCAGGCCATCACACAACCCCTTACTCACTGCAACCGCTTTTGCATGAAAATACATTACTTCAGAGCCATTTACTCTGTTGACATAACATGGGAAGTCCTACCCTACACTGCCTATCTGGAGGGCATGTGCTCTTCTACTCACTGAATGTGCTCTTAGGAGGAAACTTAAACGCAAGGACTCTAGAATGTAAGTATTCTTTGGTTCACGGGGAGCTCACAGACTGCTTTGGGGATAAATGTGGGGTTACTCTACAACTACATCTGCCACAGACGGGAAGGGAATAGAGAAGATGGGCCATCATAATTTTGGTATTGTCCAGCTGATGGACAAAGGTGCTGAAGGACCAAGGGGCTGGCCACTACAGCCCTGTGTTACAAACTTCAAAGGGCCCTGCAGAATTAACTCCCCTTTTTGGAATTTCAAAGACACTGGTGTTCAAAGCTCCACCCAATGGAAGACAGTATGTGCAGCAAACATCTTGAGGAAGGCAATGCAGTCAGCATCAGGACACCAGATTTTAGGCCCAACTACTGATAGCACTGAGACTTTCACTGTTTAAAACGACCCAACTTACAGCACTTAACCAACACTCACCTCTCAAAGGTCTTTCTGCTGTCAAGGAAGATTCCTCTCCCTCCAGCACAAACAATCAAACTCTAACACCTCATTTCAAGGGTGTTGACATTTGGAATAACTGAGGACCTGAAATTCTTTACCAGCAGATCCAAGAGAAGTACTTCTCCAAGCCTCCTCAGGGAA
Organism: Dromas ardeola; assembly: GCA_013398915.1. Classification (NCBI taxonomy): domain Eukaryota; kingdom Metazoa; phylum Chordata; class Aves; order Charadriiformes; family Dromadidae; genus Dromas; species Dromas ardeola. Next base: position 79,313 of record VYZM01006418.1, on the reverse strand, counting down.
AGGCCAAGATTTCAGAATCACAAATGCTTTGGCTCTGATTTTCCTGTCTTAATTCTCATTATCAGGAAAGGAAGTGAGAATGAAAGCCTCACTCTCCCTCACTAGGTAATAAAGACAGCATCAAAAGGGACTCAGAAGCAGGTAAGAAACGTAGTTACAGAGCATTCACCCTGAGGCCTCGCCATTCAAATGGTGAAAAGCGGCCCACAGCAGGTAAAAGGACTGCTGTAAAATGGTTAGGCTTCTGATCACCGATAAGCAGCTGCCTGTTCTGATAAGGGCAGAGAACAGGAAGTGGAAGAAAACTGCAACGGTGGAGATTGGCAATATCTCAGAGGTACCCCCAGCGATGCTGAAGAAACACAAATGGACTGAAAGCGCTTAAAGGCATAAGCATTTCTCACTAATCGGTAAATGTGAACCAAGGCCAGTTCAGTGCTCGCAATGACCACCTTGCCCAGTGACAAAACCAAAGCGGCGTACCAATGATACTTCTTTTCATGCAACACACAAAAAAGGCCAAAGTAGGCACAAGAAGTTCTCCAGTCTGTATGCAATGACAAAGTCACATCTGTGCTGCTCAGAGACAGAAGTACAACCCCAGGTATGTCTGAGCTACAGACACAAAGAGTTTCTCAAAACGCATTTGCTTGAAGAATAATTTTTGAGGCTGTATATACAGGCTATAAAATAATTGTTACAGATAATCACACTAGACTAGCTAAAATTTTTAATCTTTCTGGCTAGCTAGAGGACAGCTACGAAAGCTCCCATAGTCCTGCTTTCCCAAGCGAACAACAGTTACAGTTGCTACTTCAGAAGTCAGGTTCAGACTGTTATCAGAACAACTAAGATAACTACTTTCACATCTATAAAGACAGCACAAAAGATTCTATCTATTACTCTTGCATCAAGCTTATAACCATTCACAATACAAGGTTTATAAAGACAATTGATCTGAGTTCAAATACAAGTTACTACACAAAACTTGCCTAATTACTCGTCTTGTCATCCGAGCTGGATCTTATGTCAAGACTAAATTTACTTTTATTCACTTTCTGTTTACATTATTAGGGCCCTGTTTGCTATAATAAAGTATCTCCTATAACATGCTCCTCTTTGGGGAAAATGTTTGAGAAACACTAGAATGCAAAAGTGTGTAGTAAGTGAATAAAATTTGCAGTAATCCTGACAAGAGTTCTGATGTAATTATCTACTGCTTAGTCCATGTTTCCTAACAGATCTGTGATAACTGACATTTCTACCTCTATCTCGGAAAAGACACTTAAACATCTTTAACCACCACCTTCTCCTGGAACGGTTGCAGTCAGGAGCATAATTCATAGACAAGTTTTTTGGTGGTTTGGTTTTTTTTTTGGTTGGTTGGGTTTTTTTGTTGATGTTTGTATTTTTAAGTAGACTTATAATGTAATATAAAACTAACTTTTTCACCCATAGCTGATTATGCTTGCTGGGAAGGAAGGAAGAAGAAACAAAGGCTAGAATAAACTGCACTACAGGAATGACTTTTGTTGGTATAAGCTGTGGCTAAACAGTCCATTTCACCAGCTTAACATAAAACCACAGCAAAACGTTTGAAACTGTAGTCTTGACTTCAAGTACTTTCTGGGACTTACAAAATGTGATTAGTTGATTGAGCATTTACATCTATTAGGATACTGCTGTCCCAGCATTAAAAGCTGCTAAATTTGAAAACGGGGGAGAGGAGGGGGGGAAGGGAAGAAATTTCCTTCTAATATCTGATACAGCTCTGGAAAGCGTCCATAATCCTACAGAAATCTAATAATCCTAAGAATCAATAGAGGAAAAAACAGCCAGTGGAAAGCAGAGATTACTCTAAGAAAAGGTTATTACAAGAAACCCAGAAGAAGTTCTAGCTAAAACTCTACAACTACCAAGGATAAAATAATTTCAGAAGAGGACTGAAAAAGCAAAAACATAGCTGACAAGAGTCTCCTAAATCAGTTAATACAGCTGAAAAACCCTTTAAATACAAGCCTATACTGCCAGTTTTCCAACATTTTCAACAATGACCTTGTCTATACAAAATATAGTTTCCTGCTTTCTGTTTGCACAAGGAGCTTTGATGCTCTTCAATTTCTATTAAAAAGTATAAAAATAACTTAATCTACATTCAGTACCTACAAATATCTAGAACTAAGATTCAGCGTGGATTAATTTAAATTCACTCAAATTTAACCATGAGGTTTTCTAAAATCACAGAATTAATTCCCTTTGAGAATTTGTAAAATTCTCTCAATCTGTGCTACTCCAACCTTAGTTTAATGAACTGAATTACAAACGCTACAATCAAATTCTCCAAAAATAAATTTGCAAAGGAAAAATAACAATCACTCTTCTTACGACAGTTAATGCAGAACGGTATTTAAGTGTCAGTACCCTACTGAAGCCTGAATTATCCAGAAGTCAAATTAAGCAAAAACTTAACACTTCACAACATGAAGAGACAAAATTTAAGTCCTTTTACTGGAAATGCTTCTGACTTCAAAGCATCTGCAGTGACTGAACAAGAGTGTGCAAGCAAGGGACTGTAAGAGAGAAGACTGCCTCCTGCATTTTGAATCTCCTGCTAGATTTTGAGAGTTATCTGAAAAATAGTTCAAAGTTACAGTTCTTCCTTTGTCTGTTCATCACAGTAAAAGCCACATGCACAGTTCCCAAAGCTGTTGTAGGGCTTTCACGTGGAAGTGTTGAAATCTCTCCTTTTTCTACTTGGAGAAAGTTTTGCTTTTTGACAACGCCCCGTATGGGACGGTGAAGCACTTCTCCTTGAAGTGTGACAGCATAGGAAATGAACGCAACTGATCATACCTCAGACTGCGAAGCTATTTCAGTCCAAACAAGATTACAAGTAGATGAATGCAACATTAATAGGAGTACCACAGTAGGGAAATGAGCAGTCAAGAGAGTAGCTTGAATGAAAAAAAAACACCTTGTGTTTTTACCATCAAGTCAAACAACACATTTAATTATTATTTCACAAATCTCTATTATGCAAATTGAAAAAAATGGAAAAGTCATCAGAGGGAAAAATACTCTAGGTAAACTGGGGTTTGGACTAACAAAACACATATTGGTCAAAAAGGTTACTTTTCTTCTCCATCACTAAACAGATAAAGAAGAAAGCATTTAAAGATCTACACAGTAAGCAAACAACAAAGATGTAAAGATGTCTACAAAGCAGCAAGGGGAAGACAACATAATGTAAGAGCTGTTTACTTTGAGCATACATTATCCAATAAGCAAATATGTAACAGTCCACATAAAAATGAAAGCATCATAAAAGCACTAAACTGAAGCATCAGTTTAAAGATGGAGTTCTGAAAATATTTAGAACTTCAAGGCCTTAAGAGAAAATATTAATGTATTGTTTCTGAAGGTTACTTATCAATGCAGTTTCCCCCTCAGCTAAGATTAGTTCTAACATTCTAAATATCATTGATATTTAATAAGTTTACAGTCCATCAATAGCCAGCTAAATCGAATGGTATTACTCGCACTAAGAATCACCATAAGCAATAAGCTGCAGCGAAATAATTCACCTGCTTTCTTTATCATTCCTCTACCAATTAAAAGCTACAGATCAACATACCACTTGCATAATAAACACCTGTACATTTTCAGTCATCCTTCAGCCTACTTACCTTAACCAGATGAACTAGCTCTTCATTTGCTGCATTTATATACCTTATATATAACAGCTTCTCTCAAATAGGAAAAGCTTAAAGCACAGAATGACATCATCTCTCCATTCCGCTCCAAACTACTAATGGCACTGTGCATAACCTTGGCATCATCCTTGACATTGAACACTTCTCCTTTCATTATGCTGCCAGCAAAATCTCATCAATACATTACCTGTGCAGGAACTGCCACTATTCTTCAGCTACAGAATCACTCCTCCAGTCTGAATTACTATATATTCCTTCACACTGTATCAACACATAAGCTTTACATATAGCACCCCAAAATACAGTGACATACCCTCTGACTATAAGCACTGCATGAATGCACTCCAGAAAACAGTTAGTTACATGAGATCTTGCTTCCCACATAGAAATTGATTACAGGTCTTTACAAATTTCTAGTCCAAGTCTGCACACCCAGTTTCTCAGCTGAAACTAAGTAAATGGAAATCAAAACCAGAAAACTTCTTTGCTGAAGTACTCTTCTAAGGAACCAACAGTCTTATTTAAAAAAACCCACATTTTGTGTCTTTAACAAATAAACAAAAATTAGAAGCATCTGAGGCAGCACCTTCCATGTGCTCATTTTAAGAAAACAGCCTGTTACATTTCAAGGTTTGTTTTTAAAATACCAAAGTGTACAGTGGTGTACATCCTCTCCTTTCTACAAAACCCACAGAATTTTAATAAAAACATGAAGAAGGCAAAGCCAAGCACAAGAATAAAAAAAGTTCAAGTTAAAATTGTGTGCATCAAATTAGTGTATCCTCTTTTGTGTACCTCCAAGTCGTCCAAATGACTGTCTTTACAGTTTCTACAACTTGAAAGTTGCATTTTATGTATTTGGCACATATGCCTGTAAACGAGGCAGGATTCCACTGAAATCCGTCAGAAGACTATTTCGTACAAGATAATGAAGGAATCGTAGAATGGTTAGAGTTGGAAGGGACCTTAAAGACCATCCAGTTCCCACCCCCCTGCCCTGGGCAGGGACACCTCCCACCAGACCAGGCTGCTCAAAGCCCCATCCAGCCTGGCCTTGGACACTTCCAGGGATGGGGGCATCCACAGCTTCCCTGGGCAACCTGTTCCAGTGCCTCACCACCCTCACAGGAAAGAATTTCTTCCTAATATCCCATCTAAATCTCCCCTCTTCCAGTTTAAAACCGTTACGCCTCGTCCTATCGCTCAGCTCCCTGATAAAGAGTCCCTCCCCACCTTCCCTGTAGGCCCCCTTTAGGTACTGGAAGGCTGCTATAAGGTCTCCCCAGAGCTTTCTCTTCCCCAGGCTGAACAATCCCAACTCTCTCAGCCTATTTGTGCTTGGGATTGCCCTGACCCACATGCAAGACCTTGCTCTTGGCCTCTTGAATTTAATGAGGTTTGCATGGGCCCACCTCTCAAGCCTGTCCAGGTCCCTCTGGATGGCAATCCTTCCCCTCCAACATGTCGACCGCGCCACACAGCTTGGGGTCGTCAGCAAATTTGCTGAGGGTGCACTTAATCCCACTTTGCATGTCGCCAACAAAGATATTAAACAGCACCAGTCCCAGCACCGATCCCTGAGGAACACCACTCGTCACGGGCGGGTTGCCACTTGGGCATCAGGCCATTGACCACAACTCTTTGAGTGCAGCCATCCAGCCAATTCCTTATCCACCAAGTGATCTATCCATCAAATCCATGTCTCTCCACTTTAGAGAAAAGGATGTCATGTGGGACAGTGTCAAATGCTTTGCACAAGCCCAGGTAGATGATGTCAGTTGCTGTTCCCTTATCCACCAACACTGCAACACCATCATAGAAGGCCACCAAATTTGTGTGAAATAAGACTGTACAATAAAAATAATACATATGTACAAAGTAAATAAAGCATGTGTGCTACTTGAGAAACACCCTGGTTTAAGTCCAGATACTTACATTTCAAGTCGTAGGCAACTGTATATTTTAGATGCATACTTTAAGTAAAGGCCTTCTTAATTTTTACCAGTGACCACTGAATAACCTTTCTTAAGAAAGTCCCCTGAATAGAGAATAGTTTATCAGCTCCATCCCCACTGAATGAATACAATGCCTTTTCAGTCGGCAAGTCTGACAGAGAACTTCACTAAAATCCCCCCCAAAACCAGAAGAACTATAGAAAAATGGGATCTCCTATAGGTAATACAGGACAGCTGACATATGCCTTTGATGAAGAGCAGACAGTTTACTATCAGTCCATACCTGCCACCAAGTCTGCCACCTGTGGAATCCTGACACAGAAGGAAATGCATCAATTAATCTTCTCACACTCACTACACTTCAGATATCCCTTTCCTGACATACTTCATTACACACTTCTGAAATTCTTCAACATAGCTGCACTCTTCCCTGTTAATAAAAAAACCTGCAAAAAGTTTACTCCACAATACATACACTTACCTCCTTATGAAATAAAATCCCTGCGTAGATTCCGCTCTAGAATCTGATCCATATTTATAAATCTTCAAACAGGATTTAGGTTGGCCATATTTTTTTATTTTTAACTCAAAATACAAAAACTTCTTAAACAAAAGCTTTGCCATATGAAAAAAAAAAACATTAGGGGCTTAATTTCTGAATGCTAGAATTATGTTACCAGACACCACATACTTTGTGAAATAGTATCAGGGTTTTTTAAAGAAAAAGATTACCGAAAGAGATTAATATTCTGTATTGGGTTTTTTGTGCAAGTTGTTTTATAAGGCCATTATGTTTATTAATACAATAATACAATATTAATACAATGTAAAACTATTAAGCAATTTTTTGGGGTAGAAAAAGCAGTAATCAGTTTTTTAAAAATATCAACTAGAAATTAGTTTTTCCAATAAACAGATTACTATTCTAAAGCAACAAGCCTGATGATATCCATTAATATCTAAATGGATTTAAATCTCTGTTCCCATTAAGGGCACTTTTACCTAAAAGCAGTATCTCACACAACATTTCTAATCGTAGTTAAAGCAGCACATTAATAGTCAAGCCATGTTGTTACTGTAGCAACAATGATTTCTGGTAGCCATTTTCTTTTCAGCTTTAACACTGTTCCAAAGCCAACAGTCCTTACTGCAATCTCTGTTTAAACCCAAAGGCGGCAAACTGCTCAGCAGTTTTCTCTCTGGCTACACACTTCAGATACCTCCCTCTAGGCTGTCTTCTTCAGTCTAATGTACTTACCTAATAGTATTCTCTAATGCTGGACTCCACACAATTTCAGTTTACACTAATGAAAATATCACAGTATGGCAGTCCACTTTTTTTTAAAAAAACCCTACATTTAGGAGACTAAACAGTTTGCAGGACACTGGAAGAGAAGAACAGCGATGGGATTCATTATTTCAACCTGCCGTCTGTAAGAACGCAGCCCAAGACAAGATTACCAGGTAGCAGGCTTACAGCCTTGGTCATTACACTGACAGCAGCCACAGAGAACCCCTTCTCACACCACAGACTACAAAAATCAAGGCATGCTCTGCAGTCAAAAGCAATTTCTTAGTAGACTGACAGCTCTCTGATTTTTCTGTATTTAGGAAACCGTTTTAAAACTAAACTAGCGTACACATTCATTTCCAGCTCCACCTCTACATTTTTGCAGTCTTAAAAATGACAACACCTGAAACACTTTCCTGGCTTTCTTAAGACTGCAATGCAGTTTTTTAAAAAGGCTGAACCTAAAATCCTACAGCTCAAAATTAGTGATAAACGACACTATTTTCACTTAAAAAAAAAAAATTCTCCCTTTCTTGTACCATGACAGTTTGAAAGAAAGAACAGTGGGAGGGCACAAACAAGAAAGTGCCACATGTAACCATTCGTAACAGCCACAGAAGGAAATGGCGAACTGGTATTAGTGCATAAGTCCCCCCTACAAAACAGGATCCTAAGTCCAAATTCAGTTCCTCACAAGTTTGTTCCAGCTGAACGGGTAGCTATGCTGGGATCACGAGCTTTAATGCCTGCTGTTGTCTGTCTAGACAGCGTTCCTGACACTTCCCGTAGACCGTGGCAGAAAAGGGAATCTCCTGCTCATAGCCTCAAAGGAAGTGTATTTTCTACGCATGCGAAAATGTAAAACCTAACAAACATTTACCAGAGATTTCATGCACACTTAGATTTCCGTAAGTGTTTGTAAACCTCTGCTTATAAACTAGTAATAACTATCTCATATGTAAGGGCTTAAGCTTAAAATGAAGGTAGGTTTATGCCAAACTCTGAATTGTTGCAGATGAGACATTTTATTCCGATATCCCTATGACAGTAACCTCCAGCAGAGGACAGAGTACACACTCGGGAGTATCAGCTTCTTTGAACCCCACTGCTAATGCCCAAACAGCCTGCTTGCTTACCAGAGGACTAAGCTGCCACTGCAATGAATGCTCCAGTATGAAGACAAAAACCATACAAAATAATCACTTAAAAACAGAAATTACAGTACTGGCATTCTTCCTGCAATAGTTTTGTCCAAATAAAATATACACGTATTTTATACAATAGGATTCAATTACTGCTTATCAATTTGAAGTGAAGCTACAATTGTGAAAAGTGAAGCTTTCTAATTGGGTTCATATACATGCTATTACTCATAATCTATGAAAAATCACTTTGGGGAGTCACATATACGTAAGCAGTAATGTAAAGCCTTTCCTTCATTTTGCAAGAGCCTGCTTTTTGATGGCAGAGGATTGGTTTTGGTGAAGCAGTAAAGTTAGAATATGCTGTCAACAGTATCACCTTAATAGCTATTGAAAATGGTTTTTTAAAGTAAGTCAAAATCCATTCCTCATTGAACTACTCAGTGGTTCACTCCTGGTCTGGTGGCACCTCAAGCTTCCAACATTGTCCATCATCTACATAAAAAGGAAAAAAAATATTTCCTACTTTAGATAAGCTGTTGCAATGTGACATAATTAAACCAATTGTGGTTTATTTTTACATCTTTATGCTAGATAGCTGCATGAGGTCTTCTTTTTTAAATAGGAACAGCCCACATCTTACAGCCCAGGTTATACTACCACATCTGGCAAGCAAACTGAGGCAAATGCCCCCCCCCCAGGCTTTGAAAGGTAGTTAAGACCACTAGTTACCATTTTGAACACTCCATCGTACCAGCCACACATCACCAGCACCATGAAATCCATGCCTCTTTAGCAAGCTCCTATTCACGGTCCCTGTGTTCAATCAAACATTATCCACAGGGTTTATTACTATCATACTAAATTCATCACCATACAGGACTGTTTCCTATAGCATGATTTCCAAGTGTTTTGTAAAGTTACTAAGCCTTTGCCCGAAAATTATTCTATGAAAAGCATTTTGCTACGAAGCAGATATTCTCAAGATCTTTCCCAAGGTCCCTCTACCTAAGTTATGCAGCACCTTGAGGTCTACTTTCTACACTGTTTAATAAACTCCTATGGAGTCTCCATGCCAGATTGCTTCATTAACCCTTCTCTCTTCAAAGTTGAATCCTTTAAATGCTCATAGTTTGTTCCACCATTCGCTTCCTTTTCCTTAGCCAACAATCGGGCTTTTATCTTTGCTTTTTTTACTATTTGAATTAATTCTTCCAAACACATGACAGCCAAAAGACAAACTCAGTCCTTCAAACTTGTTATTTCTTTAGTAATAAGATACCTGGGATTTCAGGTGTAAGCATGCAGCATTTCATGTACAGACTTATCTCCATTCATTTGCATACACATAGTAAAGTATACTGGTTTTTACTGCCTTGTCACACCTGCACATACGTATCTTCTGGCCTGGTTTCCACAAGCTAGCTATAATGATACACAACCAATAACCTGAGGCAGGGCATACAGGTTCTAACAAATACATTTAAGGGTCACAACATACCTGCCACACCACAAAACAGAAAATCCATTACATCACATGCATTTGGCCATTTCATTGCCACCATTTGGTCATATGACATACACAGCAAATCATATGGAATACTGATCTCATGATAAAAGTGCTGATGTGTCCATCATCTGATGAATTACAGCAGTGAATACCCTTGTTTTGGCTACAGGGAAGCATCTCTCTGGTATGCCCCCAAAGAAGTTGTAAGATTTTCAGAAAAGACAACAGCAAAAAGCACACCACGTTGGTTATCCTCACCTGTGCATATCCAGCCAACTGGCTGTCCTTAGGCACCTAATATGGTTGGAGTTAAAAAAAAAAAAATAAATATAGACTTGCTTTGTCAGTTTTCCTGACCAAAACAGATTTCCCAACCAAATTTTCAAGAGTAGGCGACGAAACAGAAGAGACAAGACATACACTCTAAGCCTGTTTCATATGCTTTACATTGGATTACAGGGATAATGCAAAAGAACTGGATTTGCATGGGCTAGGGTTGTACAAAATCAAAAGTGTAAAATGAATATACACACAGCTAGCACAAGCCATTCACATGACTCCAGTTCAGGATATAGACACAAATGACAGCTTTTTGTCTGAGGCAAAGAAACACATATGTTTCCCATGCCTCCCTCGCACCTTAAAAAGCAGGTAACCCTGAGACAGAAATATTTTCTTCTAGCAAGGAAACAGCTTATGTTATTTGCACTAATAACAAAGCTTCTTAAAACAACTGAAAGATTAAAAAAAAAAAGCACCTAAGATAACGGAAACTTTGCCATTGTCTTGGACATCCACAGTTAAAACAAAATGACCACCAGCACACCTCCTGCAAAGGCTTCATAAATTTCACATAGAGATTGACTAATATGTCCCAAAAACTTAGTCACCTATGTCAACAAAGGTTATGTGCTTACTTTTAGGCCCATAAATAGGCTTGACTATTTACCCGCTGACTGGCCCCAGAGCTACTATCTTAGCTCATTCTTGGGAATTTTGTAAACATAGAAGTTAGATTTTTCAAGGTTAGCTCCAGTATTTCATGTTTGTTTTCAGCTGGAACATTGAAAAAAAACATAATCAACACTAAATGCTTAGAGAGTATCTATGAGTGTGAAATCTTGTAGTTTAAATGGATTAAAGAAGAGAGAGGAACTTTTCCTTAAGTTCATGGACAACATATAGAAGCAATTAGAGCAATTCTGACAAAAATGCTCAGAACTTACCCAACTCCTCATCAACTTTAAACAGCTTCAGAGAAAGTAAGAGCCATGAACTATTCCCTAGAAGTCTGTTAAAAGTACAAAGATACGTAAGGTATTACTACAAATTTAATTTCAGAAATAACCCATTTTTATCCCCCAATTCACAAAGCTAAAGACAAACTCAGAGAACAAGTAAAACAGAAAACAAATGAAGTTGCAGCACAGAACAGGTCAACTTCTCCAAAATTAGACTTCAAAATACCCGAACCAAAGCTATTCATTGTCTATATTCAAGTCTATCAGAAAATTGCTGGGAATTTACAATATTTAAAGGAAAACAATGTGCTATTTGTGTTTTTAATTTTTTATGAGATACAGGTAGTCATAAACCAGTCAGATTTGTACTGAAGGCAAGACTAAAGAAAAGGTGAGGGGGTTTTGGGGTGGGTTTTTTGTTGCCTTCTGTTTGGTTTTTTTTTTGGTTGGTTGGGGTTTTTTTACACTAATAGGGTTGTCCTATTAAAAACAAAGTGTGAATTCTGAATAGAAAAGTATTGGTAACAAAAGGTAACAGTAATATTTTTGTATTCCTTCAAATAAGCTGTTGATTAAAATCATACAGCTTTGGGGTTTTTTTCTAAATGCTAAAATCTCCTTTAAGGTCAGGAGGAAATGCTAATGAATCTACAGTGACAGAAAACATGAAGAAAAAGGGACAACCTCAAGACTGTAAAAACCACTGCACTTTCTCCTGCTGAAAATGGCATTCCAGAAGATGACTTAAAAAAAGGAAAGTAAAGTTAAAGTAAAACTGTTTGGCAGAATGAGAACGAAGACACAGAGAGATTACTTTGAACAAAATCACCCTGGAACCTAGCATTAATATTACTAAGTTGGAAGAAGACTTTGTTTTAAGAAGATCATGGAAACCACAACACAAGGGATCACTAATTAATCCTCCCTCCTTTATGTTTACATCCTTTGAAAACAGTATGCATCAGCATGCTTCAGGACCAGCTTACTATATGGACCTAAATCAAGTTATTTGAAATACATTAAATAGAACTTCATTTAAAACAGCACCTGACATCCTAAACATCAAAATTATCACCTCGCACAAGTCAAACAAACCGCCTTTTCTCTAAATGTCTTAACAGACGAAAAACTCAACTTGCCACTAACACTCCAAATGACATGACGAAATGTTCTGCTGGGATACTGCAGTACTTTTTATGCAAAAGTATAAACCTATCTCTTTAATTCCCTAATGAGCATTGCCGGACTTCTAAAGAGACTACAGAACCCGGATGTGTTCACAATTTTACTAAATGTCAATTCATTACCCTAAATGTAGCCTTAATTTAGAATTTTGTATCTTGTTCCATAACACAACAGTCTTACATTGGAAAACAATAAAGAAGATTTTAATTGTGTCTGTGTAAGTGTTTATAAAAGATCTACCTGGATAGACAAGCAAAGGAACACAAAAACTGTGCACACACACAAAACTCCTGAAATGATTAAAAAAACCCCTCCCAGTGTAACATCACAATTTTTTGTTTGTTTTTGACATAAACCCTTGCTAGACTACCTCTTGCACATCATCTTCTCTGCTCACCTCTGCTAGGACTTTACTGGACTAAAAAATGGAATGCAAATTCCCTAGTTGTTTTTAGTGTCTGAAAGACATTTCTAAAAACGAATTATCACAGTACCTGCACAGTATTTTTAGAAATAGTGTGACACTTCAGTTGTATAGGAACCTGAATGGTTTCTCCCAAGTATCATTTCTATTTTTGGTTCTCTCCCTTGTGCAGAAATATGTTATGCCTGTTAATGCACATTACTGCTGGTAAAACCGTGAAAAGCAAAAGCAATTTTAGAATTGCAGTAGAAAGGTAGACCTGGGGAAGAATTTTTTTCTGGATAGGCTGTTCCTCTTCCTCTTCCGCCGGGAAAGAAACTGGACCTCTCTCATCCACCAGCACTTTCTGCCCCATGTATAGCAGTGAGAACCACAGTGAATTTAGCCAGCAAGTCTCACCACCTAGCAAGTCTGGGAACAGGGGCTTGTCATTTACAGGAACATGGCACCGAATACTAGGGATGTACCTACCTTACTTCAAAACGCTAACAAAAGGAAAGGTCTGTTGAGAATCTGTGCTAAAGCAGCTAATCAGCAAGTCTGCCACTTCTGGTCACAACATGTGTCACTATCGTCCAATACATTCAAGGCTTTATAAGGACACAGAAAAAGACCATCGCTATCCCAAAGTACTTAGAAGGAAATAAGTCAGACAAAACAAACCTTCAGAGCTTTCCCCAAAGAAAATATGTAGAAAGAATATACAACAAACAGTATCTACAGTCCTGGTCTATGTACCACACAAGCAACCTTTCCACCTCAGTTTCATCAGCATTTCAGTTCAGTTTGCATACTAAACATGCAAGCTCTACTCCCTGCCATTCTGTAATTACTCCAAAGACTCCAAAATTTTTTTGTCGCAGCTTATCTAAGTTAATTCACCATCACATGTCCCCCCAACTTATCTTCTCCCTTTTCCCCAGAAGAAAACTGACACAATTTTTTTTTTAGTAAGTACCTGAGTAGGGACCACTAGCTGGTATTTTGTTCTCAACTTTCCGGAAGACAAAAAACTGTTTTTAAAGTAACTTCAGAGTTCTAACATTTGTTATAATTTGTATACAATCCAATTATTTTCATTACATGCCACAGGTCCTCAGTTTTTAAGTGTTGCTCAAGAACAGAAAAGATTAGGTGATTTCACTGATGTCAATACATATGTTTAAAAAAAAAAGGAAGCAGAAGAGGACAGAGTACCCGCTTCACTGTAGGAGCGAGCTGGGAGATGCCAGCTGCAGAACTGTGGCTTCCCACTCCCTGTGATAGCACATACAATCAAGACTTTCTCACAGGAGATAAACTCATAACAACCATGGTATTAAAACAACAAAAAGCAGCACTTCTGTGTGAAGAAACAAAGTTATTTATACTGGAACATTTCAGGCAAAGGCTGTCCACTGTTGAAAATACCGTTTCCAGCATCAAGCCAACTTATAGTAACAACAAAAAAAAAAAAGCTTTCAGAAAAAACATTCCCCTTCTCTCTCCTCCCCACCAATTATCACAAGGGAACACAGAATCTAGTGTTTTTGGTGAAGGCTCTATGAACTTGCATAAGAATACTCAAGGTTTCTTTGCAAACGATCATAAATACAATAAACACTTCAATACCTACAATCACTGTTTTAGTGGTTGGGAGCCTAATTTTAGGACATAAATTCTACAAAATTCCTACCTCTTCTGACTGAAAAAGATAAATTTGTAGAATTAAGTTAATATTAGAGACAGTTTCTGAAACTCTACAGCCACTAAACTGTTGTCTATGCCTACATTTGAAGATTAAGAAAGATATCAGCAATAAACATTACAAACATCAAGGCCTTTTTCAAAAAGCAGTCAAGACGTATCAAATAGATAACGCACCTAGGAGAGCTGAGTGGAATCAGAAGCAAACAGCAGAAATACTCAGAGGACAGCCACTTCGTAAGAAAAAACCTGAAGTTTAAAAAAAAGCAACCTACCAACCAGAACACTCTATGAAAAGCAGCAAACCAAAACAAAAACCCCAAACCATAACCACTACCCATCACCCCACTGACTGCAGCCAGACAAGAAACAGATACCTACCGCTTCCGACCAGCAGCAGCAAGGAGCAGTTTCAGAGCTGCCATGCTTTAGAAGCAGATGCAAGCAGCAGTTTTCCAAAAGCAGTCCCCTGCTGCATGCCTTTTCTGAAAAGAAATCTTGGGTGGAAAACCCATCCCTGTCCCCTTCAAAGGGCCACACTGGGAAGGCAGATGGGATAAAGCACCACTCATGCTATCAATGCATCCAATTATTATTCTGTGAAGAGGCAGGCAGGAGGGATTCATCACTACTTTTCAACACTACAATGATTACATTTGTTAAGGAATTCCTCATTTCTATCACCCAAGCTAAAAAAGGACACATCAGGTAAAACTCTGTAAATAAAGGTAAAACTCTGTAAATACAGGTAAATTATACAGGACTTTGCACTTCATTTTGCTTGTGTTCTATCACTTTGTTGTGGAGAGTATTTTTACAAGGGAGTGCTAAGAGTTGGCCCAGAAAACAGGAAAGTTACAATGATCTTGATCCTTTGTCTTGGCTACAATTGGACAAATCGGTAAGGCACCTGTAATTCCTTCCATCTTGTTTCCCAAGATGCATCCTTTCCCCCCCCCAGCTCCAGCTGCTTTGTGAAGACTATAATGTTATCAAGTACTCATTTAAGGCAAGCAAAAATTATAATCATTCAAATACTCACAAAATAAAAATACTCATAAAAAAAATCTGATTGCAAATATCTCAAGACTGCAACTTCTACCTTTTTTATTTTCACTCAGAAAAGAATAAGACTGTACTCCTAACGGTCTCCAAAACACCACAGCTTTTATAAGTACGGCAAGTACCTCACTTGCAACATTAAGCATACTGAAAATAGTTACTACACTCTAACAATAGGCCTGAAATATTCCAAAACCCAGCAATCTGACCTTTATTCTGATTTGAGCACAAACTTTGCATCCTCTGGATTAAGTTCCAAGAAACACTGAATTACTCAATATCCCATCATCCTTCAACTAGTCGATTATATGTAAGATTAAGCACTCAGTATCAATCGATAAATGTCAACTAGAGACTCAAAATTTCCAGTAGCTGGATTTAGTCACATCTGAAACCAGCAATTCCCATATGAAGGGTATCACAATTACATCCACTGGAGTGAGAGTTCTCCTTATTACCAAGTTTGCTCTGAAATATTAAGTCAGTTAAAATTTAGCGTAACCAAGACCAAAAAATGCGTACTCGCTGTTATGCCACTGTATTCCCCCCCTTTAACCTCACTGGCAACATAAGGGCATTGCTGCAACATTTTATCAACGAAACAGCTGCTGTGTACAGCTGAACAGTGACAGAAATGCAGCACAACTGGATGCCCATTTTTATTTGGATTATTTTATTTCCTTACTTTTAAATTTTAAAAAGCCTTGCTCTCCTTCAAGGAAGCAACACCACTTACGAGTAAATACCACAGAATGCTGGGTACACTTTGTACCAAGATGAAATGGTCATTACATGACATGGCATTGCTGACTCGGCAACGTGACTGATCCCATGACGATCACGCTCTCTTGAATTTTTCGAAAAAACACACGTTAGAAGTTTATGCAAACTCATTACGTGGTCTTTCTTGACAGACAGCTGTGATTTGAGCATCAAATTAAACCTCATAGTATTGTAGCACTCCTGTACTGTAAAGATGCATTGTATTTGTGTGCCTTTTTACACAACCCGTGAAGTCAGTGACCATTTCACACCCCCGCCTGCCAAAGAGAAGCCTTTCTACAGTTCTGTGACCAATGCCGGCCTGACTTTTCCACCATCGCTGCCTGTGTGAGCAGTTACGATTAACTGACACAAATTTTGATTTAAGGGACACAACGCATATGGGCATGAAAGTGTATGTGCTTTTTAAATTTTTATTATTTAAGCATGAAAAAGTTATTTCTTCATGACACTACAAACTACGTGAAATCCTTTAACCCAGATAGCCCTGTAATATCTTTATGCATATCAGTCAGAATGACCAACATTCACAATTTCCTGGGGTAACTGAAGCTTTTTCCAATAGCTATATGAAGTTTGCATCCACACTGAAAAAAAAAAAAAAGCAGCAAGGGAAAACGTTAATTATCAAAAATGAGCTTATATTTAGAGTGCTCAAGAAGATAAATGAACATATTTTTAGAGAAAACAGACTTGTTTTGGTTTATTTCACCAGAGATTTCTTTCCACTCTGAAGCTAGGTGGACACTAGTTTCTTCTGGAGGAATTGGGCTTTGGAGGCTATGCCAACTTAAACCAGTCTCAAAGTCAATTTAAGAGAGTGCAACATTGTTCAGATATAACCTAATTTTATTAAATGATTTTCCTTCCAATCTCTGAATACATAATACAGTATAGTCACAATCCAGAGCACAGAGGGAACTAATTCAATTTGGCTTAAAATAACTGTAACGTTAAAGTAGTGCATTTGGTATTAAAATAATAGAGGGAATAAAACAAGTATCTCAAGGCAGTCCACTAACAGCTGCACCACTTGAACTTTGCTGAAGACAAAAAGTTGTTTGAAAATGTAAAAACATGAGGAAAATGAGTTATCGACTAGCCAAAGGCAGCCAATCAGTAACTGTTCAAAGACCTTTAATTCAAACCAACTTCAGGTGAAACTGCAGAGCAAGTGACCCAACTTGTATGTTTTCCAGTTTTAAGTTCTCAGATCTTTTGTAAGCTGGTAAAAAGTCTGAAAGTGTTTGAAATTAATAACTGTATGTGAGCACGTGTGTTTTCTTGCTATGGAGAATTTTATTCCTTTTCAGTTCTGTTTTCTGCAGAATTGACTTCAAAAGGCTTGAATAATAATAATAAAAAAAAGTATACATGACAGTAGGTTCTGCTAATACTTGCAAGTAAAGCACAAACTATTTCACAAGAAATTCCACTGACAACCCTTGAATTCAGTGTCCATATTGAAATTCAGCCTACACTGTTATTTTAAAGCGGAATGCATTGCCACTATTGTTTAACATCCTGTTTATTCAATTGCTGATGCTCCTATTTCAATCAATTGTTGCTGTACTAAATAAGCTCACAAGGATGCTCTAAGTGATCAGTGCCTTTTCTTCCTCACTAGCCAGGTCACCTGTTGAGATTTCAAGACAGCAGTATTCTCTTTTAGCATTCACTTAAGAACTTACATACACATTTTCCCAGGCATATTTCTTCTTGTGCTACTCAGTATAAACCAGATGCTGGACTTCAGAAAACTTATAAAGAAAAAAAAAAAAGGTCATAGTAGTACACCTTTGCTCTGATTTCATTACAGTGACATTTGCCACAGATTTTTTTTTTAATATAAAAAATACCATACAGATCAGAGAAAACAAATGAAAAAATATATCTATAAAAAGAAAAGTTTCTTTGGTAACATTAACAACTTTTTTTACCTCCACAAAACTCCTGTTCCTTGGGTAACTTTCTTTTTTTAATTAAAAAAAAAAAAAATCCATTTGAATGAATGCTAGACATCAGAAAAAAACTATTTTAAAACAACATTTTGAAGTTTATTAATTTCAATTCTCGCTGTAATTCTTGTGTAACTCTGCACCACATCCCTCTGCAGTTACATTAAACAGGTTTGCAACATCAGCTTTGATTATAAGTCAGTGTAATAGGACTGTCACACTGCACTACTCCTCCATGCATTCTACTTAAAACTCCCCTCAAATAAGAGAATTGCTGCATTTTGTCTGCTTCTAAGTGACCCACTAAAAGCTTCCCCAGATCTGTTTTGCATTGCCTAATCAGTCCATTTATTCTGCCTCAGATCACCCGTCTTGCACAAGTCAGGTAGTGAAGAATTCTACACAGAAGAATCACATTAAGTTACCGAAATTCTGAAGCACTTCAGTCTCAACTGTGAAGAATCTTGTCTTTAGGGATTTGTTTTATAATTTGAATGAAAAAATGTTTTGCAACTTGTATATAAAAGTAACGTATTGCACAAACTTCTCAGTAAAAGGTACAATTCTGTGGTGAAATTTCAGAGATACTTATCAGCCTCTTTAGAGTGTTTGTCCCATGTGTTAATTCATTAATCTATACAACATGAAATGGCTTCTTACTCTAAAATCTGGTGCACATTCATTCCCCATATGCGTCTGAAAGCTAAGTTCCATGACACAATCTTCATAATTAAATTATGTGCTAGAAGGGGGAGGCAGGAATTAGAATATCACTGCGAATGAGATTTTGCTTAAAGGGCCAGAGTTGTACAACACTGATGGAAACCTATTTTGATATACCATGCTTGTTTTTCATTACCACCGTGACTTGTCAGTTTATAGCCCACACTACGCCCACAGTACTTCCAATAGACTAAAGGTTACATATAAGCTTCAAGAAGAAAGAAAACTTTCTAGATTTCAGGTAAACCACATAGTTCACGACGATGCTCATCACTGCAACCTGATATAACACAAACTTTGCCAGGGAAACCGCCAGACCCTGCAGCAGCTGGGAGCCCGAACACACGACTTTGATACCTGAACTGTTTAACTTTTCCTTCGCTGTTGTCAACCCCCCGGGCTCCGGCAGCCCCGCGCACTGCCTGCGGCGGCACTGCCCCCGCTACGCGGGGCACACCGGCCAGTCCCGCGGCGGGACAGGAACTTGCCAGCCCTTTGTCACAACACGGTGCGTTTCAGAGCCGCCCTGCTTCGTGCCAAGAAGGGAGAGAACGAAAAGGGAGGGAGGGGATGGCACGTTACCCTGCCCCAGGACAGCAGCAGGCAGCCTTCCCCGGGCCGGGCAGCATGCGTGGCGACCCGGGAGCCGAGCGAGCGGCAGAGCGCAGGTCCGCCCGGCAGGACCCGC
>VYZM01006418.1:29554-58612 GCA_013398915.1 Dromas ardeola | reverse complement strand
GAGCCGCGGCTGGCGAACGATGTGCGAGGGGAAGAGGAAACCTGAGAGGAGCGAGGAGACGACCCGGGGGTTGTCAGTCCGTCCGGGGGGGCGGGAAGCTGTGAGGTGACAGCGAGAAAGTGGAAGCATGCGGTGCTATTTTTTTCTTCAGATTAATGCTTCTGATGGCAAACCCCGATTGAAACGGGCAGGGATTCAGGGGAGAATAGTAAATGCGTAGAGACCGCTTTGATAAATTAGATTTTTTTCCTTCAGATTTGCTAGGCCCAGAGGATTTCACACTAGAGTGAGAAGTTGATTAAGGCAACGTTAGAGGTGTGAGCGAGCGTCACCAAGAGCTCACGAAGACAACTGAGATTTCAGGAGAGAGGAAAAGGAAAAACACAGCACATATAATTCAAAAGAGGGGAACAGGTAGAGCCAAGCACTGTCAATCATTCCAGCCTCTATTCCCAGAAAAGTATTGAAGCAAATAATCACACATCTTTTAAGTACATGGTAGCTAATGAAGTGGTAAGTTACAGCCAACATGGATTTGTCAAGAAAATCGTATCAAGCCGAACACATCCCATGCTGTACAATATAACGGGCCTTGGATGGGGGCAGTGGTAGATCTGTCATGACGTGACCTAAGTAAGGCTTTTGACACCATCTCAGAGAACTCTTAATCGAGCAAGCAAAAGATATATAATAATGAAATGACTCCACAGTGGTGCAAAACTACATCATCAATGCTTCACTGTGACAAATAGCAGGGTATAGCAAGTATGCTTCCTTGGAGGCGGGTATGTCCTGGGTTTGGTACCAAGTCTAATTATGTGAACAACAGAGTACAGTTTACATCGACTGGATCTGCCAACAATGCCAAACTGGCAGAGCTGGAAGCACGGTGCAGGGCAAGAAAAGAATTCAAAATGTTCTTGACAAACTAGTTGCAGAAATAGGATGCAAGTGAAGAAATACAGGTGCCAACTTCAACATTTAAGTTGAAAAATAACAATTGCACGGTTACAAGACTGGGAACAGATGAATAAACACTGGGTCTTCAAAAAAGGGGTTGGGGATCAGAGTAGATCACAAACTGAACATGCATCAACAATGTCACACCACTGTGAAAAAAAGCTGCAGTACAGAGAGATGTGTAAACAGAACTGTCATATCTAGGACATACAAAGAAATTCTCCTCATACTTAATACTGGTGAAGCCTCAGCTGTAGTATTGTGTTCAGATTTGGGCTCTGCATTACAAGAAAAATTTATTTCAAAAAAGTCCAATAGAAAGGAGTACAGGGAAGAGCAAAAAAAAAAAACCAAAATTTTTAGAAGACATGACTCTAATTGAAAATAGGAATGTTTGAGATTTTTTAGTCTACAGAAGAAAAGACTATGGAGAGAAAAATACATTGTTCACTAAATCTACTGCAAAGAGGGCAAAAATTAACAGTTTTAAACTGCACTGAAAGAAATTTAGGTTAGACATTGGCAGAAGTTTTAGTATGATATGGATAAATAAAACTGGCATATATTCTCTAAAGGGTTCTGCAAACTTTATTAATATTTTTTACGACTTAGTTAAATACCCGTAAGAAAAGATTAGAAGCATTTGACTATGCTGTGAAGTTACAGAGGTAAACAAGGCAATCATTATTTTCAGCATCTTTTCATATAACTGCAGTCGCTATCCAGGTTATCTGTTCTGATCCTCTTTTTTTTCCGATAGAAATGAATCCCAGAGACATTTAAACATTTAATGTGTTGGTGTGATCTCATGCACAGGTGTAGATACCTCCTTTGGGAGTCTCTGTCATGTTACAATCTGTATAGCTGTGTGGCAACATATGTCACATGCTCAGCTAATTTGCTAATTTATAAACTTTATATATCACTATAAATTCCACATTTAAAAATAATGTGTTTGTTAGTGCCCATGTAACTAGTGTGAATCAAAGCTTTTGCTTTTCTTTGGGTTTTTTTGGTTGGGTTTTTTTTTTTTTTTTTTTCTCCATGGTACCAGAGATTAATTTTCCCCACAATCCATTAAATTTTGGGGGTTCTCTGGAGCATGCCATTTAGGGGAAGGCAGTGTGAATGGTTTATGTTATGGGACGGAGAGCCACCAAACTCATCTCATTAGAGATGACTAAAAGGCCATTAAATAGGCCAATTTTTAATCTCCACTGAGTTAGACTGAATTCAAACTGATAGCCCACAGGCAAAAGGCTATGAATATCATTAACAGTACCCTAAAGCACTCAGTCCCCTAATGAGTGCTAATGTTATTCTTCTGAGAATTAAGCTTGTTTTCTGAAAAGATACATTTATAAAATCAAATTCTGGTATTTTGGAGCATGTATGGACAGTCTTCCACTGCTCTTAAACACAAGAAATATTATTAGTCTTCTGCAATCTACATATTTCTTCTGAGATTCTTGGTTTTATGTGCTTCATGCTAACCAAAATACAAACAATTAAAACATGAAAAAGCAAATATTAATATTACCCCATGCTTCTTGCTGGATATCATATATTTTATTGCACCCAATTATTTTGAGTTCATCACACTTACTAATATATATTTTGTCCTCTAGCAGGTAATTTTTAAGAAACAGCAATTCTTGCTTCTATTCTGCTCTTAACAGTTCAAGGAAAATACCAAATTCTATAAAAATATTAAATTATAGAGGAAGATGCAGTGTTTTATTATATTTCACATCTATTTGTGAACAAGTAAAATGATTAGCATAAGGAAATCTGAACTTTAGTTCTAATGCTGCCAAATCTCACAATTTTATTAAGAGTTTAAAGATACCTAGCACTTTATGCCTCAACTTACTACTTAAGCAAAAAAAGCCCAATTCCATTAGCAGTAGTGGACTCTCTAAAAAATGCTAATGATCCACACAATCTGTGTATCCAAAGAAAAATCCACATTTGGCATGAATTCATGGAGCTCATAACTGCAATATTTCATCAAAATGGCGGCATGGTAAAAGATTGTGTCCAGTTGTGTCAGAACTCTTGATTTCTAATGCCACCAGCTTTACCACTTAGGCTTATAATATGTGAAAAGTAGTAGACAATCTTAAAGGTTGCATTAGAAATATATACTTTAGAAATATATACAAAATGATGCAAAATTGGGATTGCATGAAACAAATTTTAGGGCCAGCCTCCAATGAGGCACTCTAAGATCAGTGAAAGAAGGTGTGCAGCCAGTAAATGGTCCAATTCTTGAATCCATATGATCCAATTCTTGAAAATTAAGCCAGATATTGCAGAGCTGTCTTTTTAGTTTCCAGGAATTCTGGCTGTGTCCTGTATTTTTTCTCCACCAATACAGACAAGGCCTAGTAATGGTTAAAACAGCATTTGAAAATCTCTTGAGAGAAGGCTGCTACCTGGTTCCTCCTGGCCTTCAAAATGGTTATAAAAAGCTTAAACCAAGGCAGGCTCTTTCATGTTAGCAGCAAAATATGATTAACCAAAACCCATTTAGAAACTGTTTCTTCATATAAACATTTTTGTAGCTGAAGCTGCAGAGGGAGATTTGGAGCAGGTCTAAGCTGAAGCATTTTGAATGAAAGAAGATTGCAAATGCCTCCTTGTAACACACACAGCAAAATCCCAAATGCCTGGAGGGAGAAACTTTTTAATGATAATTTCTTACATTTATATAGCACCTTTTATTCCCTAGGACCCCAAGCACTTCATTAACTCTATGCAAAAAGCTTCACCATGGAAATATAGCCACTATACGCGTCATTCTTTGAAAATTTCATTTTCAGTTGACACATTTCTTTCAATAACAAAATATTCTGCTTATCCCGTATATAGCAACCAAAACAACAACAGATAAAAGATCAAATCATATCGTTTTGAGTCGTAGAACAATTTGAGCCTGTATGATTTTCAAAATAGTAATGCACTCATGTAATGGATACACTGCATTTATCCCATCCATTTCCCCCCTCCATTTACTACTTTGATCTCATCTTTGTACTGTAGCCTTTGGTAGAAAATTTTGTCTTCCATAACATTTTCAAAATTGAGATGATCCTTGATGTCTGAATTTCAGACACAAACGAGGTTTATAGGAAAAAGTAGCATCTTTTATTAAATCCACTACTATAAATTGAAAAAAATAGAGAAGTTTTTGAGTACCCAAGACATAATGCTTTTTTTTTTCCAGATATTATGGTTGTTCTAATAAAATATCTTACCTTTACCTATAAAGTTTGTCTTGTCTTTGCCCTTAAACCCTCCTAACTACAAAAACAGGCCCCAGAAACATGGTATGAAAGATCGCTGTGTGTTATTGCTCAACGTGCCACAGAGTTTTTCTTTTCATCCTACAGAGATGTTTCCAGTTTCTTGGCCTTTCCTACAAAGACAGAGTACTAATTTCACCAATATCAACAAATTTAGGAACTCAGTGTACTGGTTGTTTCAACAAACAGTAATCAACATTATTTCCATTGAAATTTTAGAAGAACTAATAACAGAATGAATTGGAGCAGTCTGATTTATTTCATTGAAGGAGGAAAAACGACTTTTCTTAACTTTTTGTTGTTGTTGTTTGAGCTGTTGATTCATGTTTTGTTGGCTTCTTTGTTTCACAGGCTCTTTTGAAACACAGTTGTCAACGTTAATTAAAGAGGACTGTCTAGTCTTGTCTATTTTTCAGACAGAACAAAAAATGTATTTTATTTATAATATAAATTTAGTCTCTGCTATAAATTAAGATATTCTAGTCATCTTTGTCAGTATCAATTAAACTTATAGAATTGCCAGTAAAACAGTACGAGGGCAGTAAGAATGTATAGGTAAAACAGGTAGGGCTATGAAGATGATTAGGGGACTGGAACACCTCTCTTATGAAGAAAGGCCGAGGAATTTGGGTCTTTTTGGTCTGGATAAAAGACGACTGAGGGGGGATCTTATCAACGCTTATAAATACTTAAAGGGTGGGTGTCAGGACGATGGGGCCAGGCTCTTCTCAGTGGTGCCCAGTGACAGGACAAGGGGTAACGGGCACAAACTTGAACATAGGAAGTTCCATCGAAACATGAGGAGGAACTTCTTTACTTCGAGGGTGGCAGAGCACTGGAACGGGCTGCCCAAAGAGGTGGTGGAGTCTCCGTCTCTGGAGACATTCCAAACCCGCCTGGACGTGTTCCTGTGCTCTGGCAGGGGGGTTGGACTAGATGATCTCCAGAGGTCCCTTCCAACCCCTATCGTTCTGTGATTCTGTAAGGTTAGTCCTGAAATAAAATATTTTGCAATGGAAGGATATTTAGAAACTCTACCTAGGGCAATATTGCTGCTTGCATTGCCTCTAGAACCGTTGTACTGGTGCAAGCGTTTTAAACCTCCCAGCCGGGAGAACATTTCCCACATTCCATAATAAAGACCACCAGCACTCCCTTCTCCCATGGCTCGGCTGCTGTCCCTAGGCCCCATCAGACCTGCGCCCCTTGGCCAGGCCCGTGCTGGCCATGACAAACCAGCTTTTGTCAGGGGGCAGCAGCGCCGGCCCGGCCTCCCACAGTTGTCTCCTGTTGTCGGTCTCACCACTAAGGAGTGTTATTGTCTTCTGCCACTGCTCGGAGAGGAGCAGCTGCTGGGCAGCACTGTCTGCCTGGCACACGAGGCGCCATTCTTAGCTGCTCCTCAGACATCACCATAATAAACAATATCAATTAACAAATCCTGGATTAATTATCAATAGTGATTAATTAACCTCAATCTTTATGCTTATTTTCTTTGATCTTGTGTTATTCTAATTCATCCCACATTAAAAAGATGATAGTTAAGCCTACATCTTTGTTCCCTTCAGGAGTATCTGACATCTCTCTTCCCATGTCTGATGTACTGAGCTCAAGTCTGGCAGAATGCAAAGATCACAAGAAAGCAGATTAGCGTAGGAAAATACCACCATATATTATAGCACTGACCTTCTTAAAAACAACAATGTATTGCCTTGGAGGGTTGCCATTTGCATCACGCACAGGAAGTATTAATATATGAAAATATGCTATGAGCAACAAAACCATAACAAATTTCTTCCTGAGTCTGTTGATGAATTACAATTTAGTGGGAGAGGAAGAAAGCTATGGCAATAAACGGGCCTTCAATATATGATGGAAAGGACCTAGATATAATAGGTATAAATTATCATAGCTCTGCTTAACCCAGTCGGATGATTCAGGTCACATTATAGCGCTGAAATCAGACGCAGTGAGAAGACAGAGAGAGGCATTTCAAGTTCCCTGTTTCAGGTGTCACACCAGTGACCTTAACGTGTCCCTGCAGAGGACAGGGCATAAAAGAGTCCAGCTTCTACCACTATTGACCACATGCCTGACCTTCGCCATGACTGTCCTATGCCGACAATCGCACTAGACCTGTAGAGTACTGCGTTCTGGTCTCCTTCTAGTTGTGTCACACCCCACTTCTCCCTACGCCCACCTCTGTGACTAGCATTCGGGTCACACCCACACCTACAGCCTCTATTAAAAGACCTGAGCAATATTAATGTGGGGAATTAAGAGCTGTAACCCTTTCAGGCACAATCCTCCAAATTTGTGACTTCTACAGGTCCGTCAACATGAGGAAAGTCACCTCTCTCAGCCTAACATCACTTCAGCACCCTCACAAAAAGGAAAAGGTTTTGGCAGCCAACCCCCACCATTTCTGTACTTCGAAGTCATCTGGCCAGATGGAAGTCAGGACAAAGGTCCAAGAGAAGACATCTTCACTGCAACCCTTTGCCTTTAGAAGCAAGCGCCATGTTTTAACAGCACTTGAAAAAATGGGCAGCATCTCTCAGTTGTCAACGTCATTGCCAGTGTGTTAGTACAACTACATTCCAGGCAGGATTTCAAACCACCTTCTTTCCCCCACAACTTCCTACTGCCCGGTAGGCAATTGCTGTGTCAGCAACTGGGATTTCTTTCATTAAGTCAGATGGACATACACCTGTCCTTATGCTTGACACAAACAATTACGTAAATCTTTATTATTGTAAAGCACCAGAGGTTTGTGTACAGGAAGACATAATCATCATATTTAAAGAAGAAGTAAAGAAAGCAAAAAAGCACTTTTTTACTATTAATGTGTAAGTACTGAGAAGCTTATTTTGTGTTTAGGTAAGATCACAGCAGCAGAAAGTCTGTTTGATATGCCATACCTTCTGTTTGTTTCTTAATTGTAAGGAGTTTGGTTTTGATCAAGACAATTAATTATGAATATAGCTGAGTTTTCTAACATCAGAGATAAAGCTTAAAAAAACTACAAAAGCTTTTTTAGAGTATATTGTACTGTATAGATAAGTATATATCTTCAGGGGATGAAAACAGACATCTTTGTAATTGAATCCTGAAAAGGTGGGGAAAAAAAACTATATAACACTGTGATAGTTTTGCACAGTCTTAGAGTTAATAGGCAATTTTGAAAAATTACTTAGCAGATTCTGTGGTTGTACAGAATCAGTATATGGCATGGCAGGTTGACAAAAATGAACAGAGCGAGTGAAAACCTAGGGTTATTACAATGCGAATTTTGTTACCCACTAACTTTTTTCTTTCCAACCTCCCTGCCGGTCCCTCTCTATGCCAACAGAGAAGCATCTCCCAGCTCCTCAGCTTGGTCACCGCTCATCTGCCAAAAAGTACTTTCAGTGCAATGATCAAAGCTACATTAAAACTTTTGCTTTTCTCTTGTTCATCCAGTATTTCCAGATCACATCCCGCCTAAGCTCTCAGATGAATTATTTTGAACAGCAGTTCATTTGCCATTATCCCGGTTCAGGAAATACTGTCTTAGGTTTGGGATTTGCAGGCAGGTCGTGTATTATACTACTACTGCTTTTATTGTGAAGCTCATAGGAACATTAAATGTCTCATTATAAGCTCAGTGAAATGGCTGCAAATACTTTAATGAGCTTTCAACTAGGCTCAAAGAAAGAAAATTCTGGTACTAATTTTCCTAGTAATAGAAATCTACATATTCAAAATAACTTTAAAATAGTTATTTTACTGAAATAATAATAATAATAATATATAATAATAAATACGTACTCAGCATGCATCCTGGAATGCATGCTGAGTAGATGTTTCTCAGACAAAAGAAAGAAGGAAGAAACATAGAAGAACAGTAATATCTACTTTTAAAATCTGTCCCACTTTCACAGCCCTTGGCTCTGGTTTCCAACAATGTGTCAGTGTGTGGAAATGAACTCAGGTAAGGCTTTGGAAGTGTATTTTTAGTTAGACCATGCAGATAATTCATAGAGTAAAAATGGTGTATCTGTAAAAGCAGAAATAGTCAGCAGAGTAGTTTCATTTTGGGAATTTCAGCAAAAGGAGCTATGTCTGAACACTCTCAGGAAGCACTCAGATCTACCTACGAGCATATCAGATGTGTCTCTCTAATTCCATCCCAAGCATATTAAAATTCCTTTTTAAGAAGTTATGTGTGAATTATCATTCAAATATACCTCTGGCTTTGAGTTACAATGTTTATATTCTGCTTTAAAACAGCAGAACAGCTTTGACTTACTCTGTGCAAAAGAGAATCCTGATTTTGAATCTGAACAGGAGCCAGATAATGGTAGTTTAATATTTCATGTAGACATCTTAATCAGCAAGTCATTTAACCCAATCAATGTAAGACTGAGAGTACTTTTTAAAGTATCCCATTTACGAATAAGCAATAACCAAGTTTTTGTCACATTTTATCAATTATGCTTTCTAAAAGAGAAGGGTGTCATCACATTTGTGATAGTACATTAGGAAGCACAGCTTTTCACAATGACTGCTAAAATGACACATGCTGGGGAAAACAGTGCTTATTAGGATTAATTTAAGACAATGGGAACTCACTAAGCACGATTTGTATACAATCGCTTCCATCATTAATGCATTATAGTTTATCTCATCCTTTTAAAAAAAATAATTATATATTGTGAATTCTTTTTTTCTTTTTCCCCTGACAGAGCTGAGAGAATTTAAGGCCCAGGCCCAGGGAAGGAGCGCAGTGGCTGGAGGCACATGCAGCACTCCTGTGCTGCAGCAGGACAGTGCAGCGGGAAGTTCAGGCCAGGAAGGGCTATGAGGAACAGTGACAGCCCGTCCTTTCAGGAGTTCCAAGTAGCAGGCTCTGGAAAATTAATGATGCTCGACTGTCAAAGCTCGTGTTGATCAAACAGCCCTCCAGCACGCTGAGAGCAGAGAGGCTGAAAAGACCATCTGAGAGGACATATGCAGCTTTAGCTGCATAGGACCCACCAACAGGAGATCATAGTGCTTCATAGGTAGTTCGGGGGCTGATACATGACATTAGCAAGAAGGCAGGGCTGGAAATAACGGAGAACCTTCAGGACATGGAGCCACCATTTCTAACGCGAGGCGTATGTTAGCGTTGGCTAGTTTATATTCCTCCTGCTGAAATGGGTCACTAAAGTACAGCTTGGGTGGAACAGCTAGTGGAAGAGCACTTGAATGCAGAGATTCTGGGAATCAAGCTATCTGCACAGTGCAGCAAATGAAGCACAAACCTACCCCACAACATCAGCAGAATACCATGCAAGGCCTTTCTAGTACTCATGTGACATCATCACATTTGTACCACAGACAACCTACACACCCTTACCTTCATGTAAAAAGCCCCACCAATCACAACCCTTCTGATCTTGCTGCAGCAACCTGCTGATCCCTTCCCTGGGATAGCCAGCACCTCTCTGGTCTCTCAGTCCATTCTGGGATGACCAACTCAGGTCTTCATTTCAGAAACAGACTCTGCAGTGCTCTCCTTTAGCTTTGCAGACAATATGGAGAAGGGTGTCACTCCTCCTTCTGGGAAAGAAGGTGGCTGCTCCTCCTCTGGGTTAACAGAAGTAAGAAAGGCTTGGCTTGTAGCTGTGGCCTCCCAAGTATGGAGGAAGAATGGCTGTGAGAAGGCCAAAGTGTTTGCAGATGGCAGCCCAGGGCCCGGTGGAGGGGGCAGGGCTGGGGAGACGATGAGGGCACGTCACTGTAAACCAAAGGGCTGCATGGCCAGATGGTGCAGAACAGGTCTGGGCAGGTATGGCATGCGTACAGGTGCAGAGCTGCAGTGTAAGGGCCAAGCCATATGGCTCTGTTGGACAGGTAAAGGGGTGCTCCAGGGAAAAGCAGCGAGGAGTGGAGATGGTCCAGACTATATGTGTGTGTAGGGAAAAACAGAGAAGGTTTCTGAGGAATTTTCCCCCAGCATCTGCGCTGGGGCACTCCCAGGGAGCCCCAGAGGACACACGATGCTCAGGCAATAGGGCCTTAATGGTAGCACAGGAGTACTTCTGCTGGACAGAAGGACAAAGCTAGCTGGCCTCCCCACATTTGGCAGTTCTTTTGTTCCGAGTGGGATGACGGTATTTTACTTGCAGGGAGGCTGACTGAACAAATCCCATTTCCCAGCAGGAGCAGGAAAATTAAATGGCTTGGGGAGTTCCACACTGCTTATTTGGAAATGCAGTGTGAGTGATTACCTGTGCACCTAAAAGGAAAAATAACCTAATAGAAAATGTAGTATGTATCAACGTCAACTGCAAAGCATCCTAACCATGGGATCCGTTCTTCCAAAGGTTATATGGTTTTCAAAAATATGCCTTTGAGGCAGTGAATGAAAAAATCTCTAGTCCTGTGTTTCATTTAATTTAGAAATTACAGGGTTTGGTTTTTTTGTTTTGGGGTTTTTTTTTGTTTTGTTTTGTTTTTGTTTTTTTTTGCACTGGGCTGGGTTTGGAAAGAGACTATGGAAATAGGAACTATCATGAAAGAGCCTGTAGAAGAATCCAAAATTTCTCCTTATTTTTAATTTTACTTCAATGGAACTATAGTGTAAGAGGGCTGGCTTGGTCCAGATTTGATCGTTCTCTTCTAGAGCCCAGGAGACTTGCAGAAGGAGGGCCTGTGCTTTACATTCTGCTTTATGGGAGTATTATTTCGATTGTCATTTTACTACTATTTAAAAGCACTAGAAGTTCCTGCAGCTGTTTGGTCACATAATAACAGACAGACTCTAATTTCTCATGCATGGCACCCAGCATGGTGTATCAGAAAAAAGGCCCCAAACCTGCTCCTGCATTCTAATAAGTGTGTGTCACTTTGTAGGAGATCAGAATCCTGTCCAAATTCTGCATAGTCTAATAGAACAACAGTTGCCAAATGACAAAATCTATCAGAACAAACAGAGTAAAAAGGCATGTCTTTGTTTCTGATCTTCACAGCTTCAGTACTGGCAAGAGAAATGTCAAGGTTTCCAAAATAAAGCCAGTTAACCACTGTAACTGCTATTAAATGTAAACAAGGACACAAAAATAGAGATGTTGGAAGCCAGGATATGAACATTTGAAACAGTAGCTATGTATACAGTTACAGTTTTGTTAACATTGGCCACTCCGGGGGCTGTGCAGCTCCCCAGCTGTGGCTGTGCTGGGAGCAGAGGCAGAGACTTCTGGGGCCCATCGCATCTAACCAGCCATGGGGAATCCCAAAAGCAAAATGGTTGTGCAGTCACACTGCGGTGTGATGGGAGGAGAAAAGGGACTGCAGAGAGGTGCAGGTTCTTCCCCCTTACTGATATGCAGGACACACATTCCACAAGGAAGCAGCAAGAGTACCTTCAGCGTCCTTCTCCCCAGTAACTCTGCTCATCTTAGCAAAGGCAAGCAAGCTAAATTCATGACACCAGCTAGTTGTTTCAAAGGCTCCTAGCCAGAAACGAATGTATTCGATCTATTCTGCCACTGTGGCAATAAAACAGCATACACCGGCATCCTAAGCCAGGTAAAATCACTTGGAAGATAATACAAAAGTGAGAACTTCATGGGCATTAGTTAGTGTGTTAAAAATATCACCGTTTTTCTTACACAGACATAGCTGTTGAATAAATGCACTGCTCGGCATTGATCATCCGTATGACACAGTAAATGAAGATGGCATATTCCTAAGTAAGAATTATGGTCTTGTCTGTACACAAAAACTGCATTCATTTAATTTAATCAGTACAGAAATGGATGCAGCACAGCCAACATGTAGACAAAACACAGGGGGTAAAATGACATTGTATGCATCTGTTCAGGACTTACAATTTTAGCAGCCTTGTTTTCTGCAGGTATAATGACGGAATTTTTTGTCTAAGCAAAACATATAACGATCAAGATTCTAGATATGAGGAAGAAGAGGAATAAGACTGTGATTCATGACCTGCTGGAGTCCATGCTGGTCTTTCGGGGAGATGCTAAAAGAAGCCAAACAGGATTGTTCATCTGCAGAATTGCACTGAGCTGCTATCCAAGACGTGGCCATTATTAGACTATTCCTGGTGCTTCAGTTATACAAAAGAAATATACTAAAATAATTAATTGATGCCATTAAACTACTGTGGTGTTGAACATATATTGCACTTGAACATAATGAATGTTGACAATTCATTATTTCAGGTTTTATGACAATATCTCTGTGATAAATATTTCTACAAATTCTAGAAGTCAGATATAAGAAGAAGTCTGCACACTATAAACTGCCACAAAACTGAAGACTTGTCAAAACAAAATGAGCTATAAAAACAATAATATTCAGGCAACGTCACTCTCATTAAACACCTAATGATGCCACAGGCATATTAGTGGGGAAATGCTCATGAGGCTCATGAGGAATTAGGAGGAAAAAAAATAAATAAAAACCCTGCCCCTAAAACTGCTTGCCAAGCTGTTTGTACATTCTGCCGCAGGCAGTTTCTTGAAAAAGATGGAGACGTGAATGGAGACAGTCAGTGACTATTAGATGCTGATGATGGTGAGGGCAAGCAGGAGAATTGATGCTAGAGATTAAGGGCTGCATTTTGCTTTCAGTTATGTCTCGCATGTCTCAACATTTCATAGTATTTAAATGAATGTGTTACATAAGGCATTTCTCCTGTCTGCGGCGCTCAGCAGCCATATTCTCCTTTCTGGTATGGATTGTCTTGGGAAACTTGCCAAGCTGTGACAGAGCAGTGCATAAAAGGAAATCATGCTCATAAGCTGGGGGTGGGGAGAGCTGCAGGTGAACAGATTCAGTGCAGCAACATTATATAGAGTCTCCTGTCTCAAAAACTCCGGATTTAAACTAAATGGGAGCCAGAATACTTCTTTAAAAAAGCGCATAGGGCTGCTAGAGACCCCACACCACCCCATTCATTTGCTCCAGGGAGGGTGTGAGCACAGTGAAGTAGAATTGCTCAACACTGCACTGGCTGCTGTTTTAGCCGATTTAAAGAACAAACAAGTATTTCCTCTTAAGGTGCTGGAAAAGCCCCATCCAGTTTTGGAGCCCATTCCTGCCAGATGCTGAACACCGCCTTTACACTTACATCTGGACCTTTTAATTAAAGACGGAGGGAAACGAGGGTGGACCCAGCTTCTTGTAGGAGCGAGCTATTACCTGCCTGCCAGGACCTGCCCCAAAGGTCTGGCATTTCCTATAGTATTCAGTGAATGCACTCGTTGTTAATATTAATTATTTTATTTATTAATAGCCAAGCTTGCAGGTAGTTTTTGGCTTTTCATCTCTAGACCTCAAAGTGCTTTACAACGGAGATCATTATCAACAAAGGAACACAGACATCTACATTTGGGTTTTGGCACGTAAAGAGCATCTCAGTTCACCTGTAAAGTAGATTTGCCAGTTGAGCTTTACTCTGGCCACCTGCCCTGGAAACAATCTCCAAATCTTAAATGACTGGGGGCAGGGGGAGGGATTTTCAGCTGAAGTTCAGTAACACAAACATCTACAGGGGATTAGGCAATCCTGCACAATGCTGCGCCTGGTTGGAAGATGTGGAGGTCAAGGAGACTCTCAGCTTGAAGTCTACGACACTGGAGCAACCTCCAGCCGTCTCCAGATCAGAGCAGGATTCATTACTACAAGGTACTGCTGTGGATTACAGCACTGAGCATTTTTAATTGCTCCGTCCCTGAAGACAAGATTTACTGTCCTTTTGCCATCTTCAGTTGTTATAGTAAAAGACAGGTGAAGAAATGTGCTTGGACTGATAAATTTTTTGGCAGTTTT
This sequence comes from Dromas ardeola, assembly GCA_013398915.1. Classification (NCBI taxonomy): domain Eukaryota; kingdom Metazoa; phylum Chordata; class Aves; order Charadriiformes; family Dromadidae; genus Dromas; species Dromas ardeola. The sequence continues at coordinate 44,519 of VYZM01006418.1, read as the reverse complement.
GCACTGCACACAGACTAGGATTTTTCATCTTAATGACCTGCAGCTGAAACAGATGTTTTGCTTTAGTGTTTTAAAGCACTTCACAAAACTTAACACTAATTTATTCTCTCAACAGTGCAGGAAAAAAAAAAAAAAGATGTCTGATACCGTTACTCACATAACAGAACAATGTGAAAAATGGAAACAGATGTTTCTCATTTAAGCATGAATAAGACGGAAGTGAAAGAAAAAAGATGATGTAGTAGTAGTAGTGATTAAGAGAAATACAATGGCTTGGTTAAGTCAAGACAATTTCTTATGGATCTCCAGTTAGTACTGAAAGATCTTTCTAACAACTTGGTCCCTGATTCAGCTAGCACGTGGAAGTGCTTAACTCCAGCTGTAGAGGTTGCCTCACATGCTTATTTATAACATTTTTAAAAGCTGTATAGCTAAATGAATGCTTTACAGTTAGAAGTTGAGGGATCAACAGCATTGTTCCTGTATAAAGTAAAGCACTGTTTTCACAAACTACAGACATCTAAATTTGAATATCAGAATAGAAATAAAGTCAAACTGAAAATACCTTGTTTCCTGAAACACGAAGCAGCGCTTTGATTTTACTGCAGCACAGACAGAGCATCGTGAGACCCAGAAGCAGCAACCAGGGACCTATTATGTGCTCCCCACTGAGAGCCCTGGCTTCCCGCAAGCGGTACGGCTCCTGGCAGGAGCGACCTGCTCCGCTTTGGAAACCGCCTGTTGCTTCTCCCTGTCCCGGAAGAAGGAAAGGTCCAACTTCAGCTGCAGGGCCTTTCCCAGTAAAAATAGTTTGGAAACCTCCAGTGACATGAGTTTCACTGAGGGAAACTCAACCCTTTACCAATCCACCACCAAGAACAAAACGACTTGCTAGGGACTGAACTGAACCTGGGGAAGGGGTGTATGTAACGTGTCTCGATGTTTCTGTGTCTGGTGGGATTTGGGTGCAGAGCAAAGAACCCATTTTTCATTGTTGGTACTACTTTTTATCTTAAGCCTGCCTTGGAATGTGAAGGATCAGACCATCGGGCTTAGACAAGATTGTTCCCCTTCTTCCTTCCCTCCCTCCCTGCCTTCCTTCTTCCAGAGTACAGCCTAGGCCAAAAGACATGTCCTTGCCCCAGAGCCACCCCCAACAGCTTCCACAGGCCTCCAAGGTGCCCTGGGGGCTGGGCTCTGTGGAAGGCAGGACAGCCCTACCCTGCCGATGCTCACAGCCAGGAGAGAGGTGCAGAGATTTTTGCCACCCCAGGAGAATCCTCCTGGCTATTCCATCTTGCCGAGCACCTGCCCAGACAGTTTTCACTCTTTGTCACCCCTGAGAAAATGATGCTCTCTCCAGCTTCACTGAATTATTTTTGGTCCATCTGCACCTGCATGTTCTGCCCTTTCCCGGGTAACCTAGCCCCAACTGGTAGAAGTGCAGCTACTCCTGATGTTCCCAACAAGGAGGAAAGGCAAAAGAAATGTTCAGACTCCCTGTGGATTACAGCACTGTTAAAAAAACAAAAACAAAACCCTTTGTTTCCAGACTGTACTAATCCATTAGGACCCAATGGGCAGAAATATAGAGCAGTATAAAATTCCTTTTACAGACGAATTCTTAGAAGGAAAAACTGAAAACTAAGATTCAAATCCTCTTGTTTGAGTGTTAAGGACAATACTTCAGTTCTAGGAAACTGTCACTTTCCACTCAGGATTTTTAGCACGAAAATAATAATTCTGAAATTGTCACTGATTTCAGCCATAGTTGCTGAGAGAGATTTGGCCCTGTATGCAGTCCACAGACTGTGCATGCAGAATTAATAATCTCGTTAACATTACTATATGCAAATACTCCCAGGATGCAAAGAGAGATTTGTATTTCAGATTAATATTTTATGGGAATTTTGTGTGTACATGATAAATGAATAAATGGAGGGACACAAGGGGACGTGCAGAACATGTGCATCATGTGTGAGAACTCCATTAATTCTTAAGTGTTTGCAATGGCCACAAGATGGTTAAGGAACAAAAAGATTTATTATTGTAATTACATAGGAGAGAATAAGAGAAGAAAAATGAGAGATCAAGGGAACCGTTTCATGTTACAATTTCTCCAGCTGCAGAGCTGGCTTGAGAGGTTCTCCAAACCCTCCTGCCCCCATCCTTTCCACCCTATGTGCCTTCCCCTAGCTGCAGATTACCATCCCTTTAATTATGCCAACTCAACCATTTGCATGTTCAAGCTTTAAACCAGCTCTTAATTACAACATGGAATCACACCCTTAGTCTACTTGGTCTCATTCATTTTCAGCTGCTATATAACGAGGGGCAATGCCATATAAAACTCAGCACTAATACAGTGTGGATATGAAAAAGAGAGGCACGTCAGAGAGACTGAGAACAGGTCTCAGAATTTGAGGGTTAAAAAGCAGAGTTATTTGGAGAGAACCACCACTGGCTCCCCACTGTTTCAGCTTCTGGGTCACCCCCTTCCCCACCTCTCCAGTTGTCCTTATTCCGTTGAAGTTTTATTGCTACTCTGGAATGACATGAAGCTCTCTCATGCTTTAACTATAAGAAATGTAAAATTGTATTTGTCCAAAAACCTACATGAGTGAAAGAAGATCCCTGAGGGGACATTATTAACTGCCTGCTACTTAACGTTGATGGTTATTCTCTGAGACAACTCTCCTGTTTAATCTTTATGCTCTCAACAATAACCCTTCTCTCTTTTTGATCAAGTGTTTAATTTTCTTGAAAGATTTTCTCCGACTTTAGTTATTATTGAAGGGGATTTTAATTTTACCCCAACTCTTTAATGGCTAAATCTTGCATATCCACTATTTCAAATAGGGGTATTTCAGTTACTCTAAGTAAATAGTTCAAGGATTTGGTCTTGATAGGTAGCTGGAAAATTTCAAATCAAAACAAAATTGAAATTGCGGTTTCTTTCCCGCTTCAGAATAGAGTTTTTAGTCTCCCTGAGTGACCTGTCAGTCTATTGGAATAAGAAATGGATACTGCTAGACTGCTACAGAGCATACTCCCATGTCAGCAGAGTTTCATCAGCATGAGTGGCAGCCCTGTATGGGAAATCAGTTAGCTGGTTATTTCATCTGCAGCTGATCAAAGGTAAACAAGATAAAAAAGACAAAGGGAAGTGGTGATGTAGAATGTATTCTTACTTTCCTAGTCTCCACAGGCAATATTATTGCTAAATTTCCTCTAATTGTTTATAGTAGAACTTTAAAGCATAACAGGAGAGAAAAATAAAGAAAAACCCAGTAGAGGTTCAGCAGAGAGCAAAGCCCAGAAATCCTTGAAACCTGCTTGCTTTCCCTTCTCATCAGCATCCTCAGTTCTTCCCCATTGTCACTGCATCTCCACAGCCCAGTGGAAGCCCAGATCACGGGTAAATATCTAATAACATAATAGTTACATTTAGGGCAACCTGTAAAGCAGGGAAAGATTGCACTGTAGGACTGAGAGGTCTTTTGGGGAGGCTTGCTTTGTTTTGTCATACTGGGCACTCCTGTTTCCAATGATCTCGTTGTCCACAATAATTACAACAGTTTACAACAGTCTCGTGTTCCTGGAGCCAATAAATTATTAGATTGGGCCCATGATTTTGCAACTCTAGTTTGTATTCCCAATATTGCCTTATTGTCTTTGCTTCTCCAATCTGAACCTGTGTGAATGGAAGCACAGAGCCCAGGTCTGCTCTCTCCTGTGCAACCACTCTCCTCTCCTGGTTCCCAGGTTCAAAATGGGAGCTCGGCACATCTTTCTTACAGCCTGAAGCAAAATGGGCGTTCACCCGTCATCCTCAGCCCTTTTCCACATAACCCATCCTCATGGCTACCCTGCTTCTCAGCATGGACTTGCCCACAGGATGCAATCAGAGGGGCGCCAGGAGCTGCTCCATGACCAGGAATTTGGGTGAGCAGAGCCAAATGCCTAGTTAGCAAACACTAGAATATGCAAATCTAATTCTATACATCTGAGCCTTAAGTTTCCCCATCTGTAAAAACAATGTTGAAATACTTCCCTATTTCTCAAGAAAGTTACTAAGGTTAATAAATTAATTAATGCTTACATAACACCATATTGTCAGAAAAATATTTTCCCTAAATCAACATGTTTTCAAGTATTTCAGTTGATGACAGAAATTGATTTTACAAACAGGTACAACACAGACTATAAACGGCGGCTAATAACCTCAAGATGATACTCTTAAGATTCATCTAATATTGCAAAATCTTTCAGAGTGAGTATTTATTTCCCCTGTTGCATTTCTGTTGAGGCAGTTGGACTCAGCAGCCCCATTTGCTTTCTCAGCATCTGATGCCAGCGTACACAACAGTACGGGTGGAAAGAACGCAGCAAGAGAGAGATGTAATCACCAAAGAAATGGAGCAACAGACTTAAAAAGAGCATGATTCTCACAGCAGGTCAGCTGAAGTGGCAGCTGTGCATTTCTGGGCTAGTACCAAGTGTCCACTACCACCTTACAAGAGCTTTTGTGGCTTTGGATTTTATCCTTGTTGACTGAAATACATAAATATTTTCTAACAGTACCATTGCTTTTCAGAAAGTACTGGTCCAGCCCCAGGACAGGACAAACTTTCTCCAATACTTCATTTTTCTAATCTCCAAGGCTCAAACAAGGGATGTGTGGAGAATCTTTGTGTGTTGCCCTTCACACTTGCATTCAAATCTTCCCTGCTTAATGAGCCATGGGCTGTTGCTCTGAAACAGAGGACATTAACAGTTCAGAAAAAATAAACCCCTGCAGATTAATCACCTGGCTTCTTCGTGGGCCCAAATCCAATCAGCAGCCAGTGTGAAAGCACAGTATCTCCGTATACACTGCCTGACTGATAAGCATATTAGCTGATCGCTACGCCTGGCTTTGACAAGCGTATAGCATATGAGTCTTATTTCATTGCTTATTTCAAATGAATACCAGAGGTCTCCGAATGTCACTATATTCACAGAAACTAACAACTGTGCAGCCATTGCATGATTCTCTTAGCATTCCCTCTTCCCTGTGCTAGTGAAATAATATCTATTTCATGCTTCTTGATTTTTAAAATGAATGTTTTATTGCTTTCTGAACAGCACTTAACTGCTAGGTATCACTTTTGAGTCCACCATGCAGTAATCCTTGCAAAGATAAGGATCTCAATTCATCTTGGGAACTACACTTTGCTAGAAACTGGCCACTGACTACTAGTGGTTTACCAAGGAGCAGGAATACCATTAACTTTATTGTTACTTAGCCTGCCCATTCCATTTTAGTACAGGAGGGATAGTATGAAAAGGAAACAGGATTAAGCGTCGGCCAAAAGGATGGCAAACCCATCAAAAGCGCTTTGCCAAACCTTGAACATAACATAGACAGGACACAAAGCTTAATTTTCTGGAAACACAGAGAAAGGAAACCGCCAACCAACCAGTTGTGCTATCAGCATGATTTCCCCCATCCCACAGCAAAGTAAGCTCAAAAAAGACCAATGAGATATGGCATTAAACTGTTAAACAGACCTGAACTGCTCCAATTTATGTAATGACAATACCCTCCCATCATCATAACCCACCTCTTCACCCCTGCCCGGCCCAGCTCTCCATGGTTCGGAAGACTTTTTGAACAGAGTGATTCTAGCATAACATGAAGGAAATACCAGCTCTATTTTTTGATCATTTCTTATTCATCTCCTTTCTCTTGTTGGGTCAAATCTCAGTCTCACTGAACTCCTGATTTACCCTGTTAGCGGGGAACAGTGAACCACCATCCTCATTTCTTTCCTTCACATATCTACTAGCTTGTTTCCTATGTTTCCATTTTTATAGCCCTTAGAGGCTACAGGAGCGTGCTCCTTTGATTGTCTTTACCTTATCCTTCCTATAGGTCATGCAGGTCAGTAGCATACCTGGAATAAACTGGGACTGTTATTTCAACCATCAGTCACGCTTCAGCTGGAAGGCAAAGTCCCGTTAGCAGGGAGACTGAAGTGCTGCAGAGCAAAGCAGAGGACAGTAGTGTCTTTGATGCCAACTGTGTGCTTCAGCTCCCACCTGTTAACAGGTATCCATGGGCACCACTGTTCCCCTGGCTCTGTTTCCCTTTGATCACGTTGTGTTGCCATTGGAGCATCTCAGTAAACAAGGCCCAGAGCAGGGTGTATGTGCCTCTGTGACCATGCACCAAAGGCTGGATCCTCCACAGATTAAAAGTCAAAAACAGTTGTGGTGTTTTCCTGAGCTGCGCATTTGGCCCTGTATTCTTAATGCTCCTCTACCACCAAGCAGGGCCTCATCAGCAAGATGCTGCGCAGCATTTGATTAAGACCAGTGTGAATGGAGTACACACAGCACCACAGATTCCCCAGAAATGGTGCTCTACAAAGAACCATCTGGATCCTACAAAAGAGCCACGTGCAGAGACCCCATAAATACAATGGCACTTCAGACTGGGTGTATTTGTAGACCTTCAGCCTGTGCTGTGGTCACAAGCCCTGCATTTGGGCACGTTAATTCATCACTTCTTCAAAAAGGCAAAAACACTGCTGAGAGGGATGCAAACATGTTTGCTTTATGATGACGCAGAAAGACTCTGCCTGGAGTCTCCCAAACAAGCCTTCCCTTTCCTTCAGTGGCATGTGAAGAGTGCACACTACATGCTTTAAATAGGATTCAAGTCACCTTTTTCATTGCTACTAGAACAGGTACTCCTGGAGATAAAAGCAACTGTCTCAGAAGAGCCAGTATGACATCTGGTACATAGCACCAAAAATAAATCTTTAACTTCCTCTCATACCTGCCAAACCTGCTCCAAGGAAATAAACCTGGGAAATATTACAAATACACACTTCTCTCCAATTTCAAAGAAAGAACTGACCTATTTTTTCTTTACCCATTTTAAACATTTCCTATGACAAGATCAGTTTGCTAAAACAATGGATTATGTTTGGAATAACCACAATCATAAAAGAAAATTGCATGCATATGAAAAAGGCAAGTGGCCTGATGTTTGCACTGGAGGTAATTCACGCTAATACCGCTATTTATAGTGCAGCAGCACCTTAGGGACCCAGCCATGCTCAGCACACCTACTTGCTAAGCACTACAGAAACATGAAATCTGATAGTCTCTCCCCTGTAGTCCACTCATACTTGTGATTTATGGAAACTGGTTGTGTAATGCCATATAACTTGGAAGTGACCCTTTGTTAAATTATTTTCTCTGGCCATATTTGTGTAATAAGTATTTGCCATATCCTTTCGATAGCTGACCTGGCTTACAAGAATACAAGGGATTTGTGTATTGGCGAAGATGACCTACTTAAATCAGGAACAATTAAAGACCCAGTTCCTATTTACAAGCTTGACTAAGGAACCACACACACAAAAAAATCAAATTGAAGAAGCCAGGAAATGTTTCTCAGTGCTACAATTCTGGTCATATGGGAGGGTCTATGGGGGTGGGGGTCAAAAAAGGAAGTGCTTGTGAATAATTATTAGCAATGTAAATAGGACACATTTGGAGGCTGTCACCATCCTGATCGCTCATCCTCATTCTTTATTCTTACTGTCTTTGATTTTCTGCACTTGTTGTTAAAGTTAGTTATGTTATAGGCATCTGTTTAGCATATTCTATACAAAAATGCAAATGGAGATGAAAAACAGTAAAATAAATATATGCAGCTTCTATATCATGTATATATTTGACTGTAGCATGTCAAATACAAAAGAATTGTTTATCACTTCCAAAGTCTGCTTGTTCGTTATGTGCATTACTTTTTTACCAGCAGATGGCAGTTTACCATTATTTTAAATAGGTTCTTTTGTTAATATCAGATGTTTTAAAGTTCGAAGTGGGTGGTGAAAAGCCTTAAGCTCATTTCAAAGTTAATTTTTAATTCAGTTTCCTTCTGCATCATCTCCTCTAGAAAAAGTAATCAGAACTGAGCTATTTGTTTCAGTTTACAGCCCTGCTGTTGACCGAAGCTAAACGTTATCTATACAGTTACCCAACAGCAAGTTCATCCAGTACCAGTGGGCATTATATCCAGCCTCAAAACGCTCACTGCTGCTGCCAGCCTCCTGAGGCACACTTTACACTCCCTAACTCCCAGCCGGTGCTTGGGGAGTTGCACACAACATTACTAACTCTGGTAGCAAGGGCAACATGAAGGATGTGATTGTACAAAGGGGCCAGTGATTTATTTACTGCTGTGTTGCTTGGACACTGTATGAATTTTAGGTGACAAAGAGTTAAAACTACCATCCGGGCAATGCTGTGCTGCCTCCTGCACTGCAGCCAAGGAGGACCAAGGGTGCAGGGAGTCTGTGCCAGGAGATGCAGCCTGCAGGGCACCTTCACAAATCCTGCTACCCAAGGCCATCCTTTAACCTAGTCAGAGATGCAACCATGAGACCATCTCCCCTGGCCTAACACAGGGCTGAGAATGAGAGCTTTACCAGCAAAAAGTTCCAGCAGGGAGCACAAGCAAAATGAAAGGATGGGTCTGTCAGTCCAATGCTGCTTTAAGACCTGGGCACAGATTTACCCTGGGCATTACCTGACATGTGCAGCTCTCACAGGTACAGCAGTGCTATCCACATCCTAAAATCAGGCACAGGGGAGACACCCATGCACCAAGAGCGTCCATCTCCACTGACCCTGTGATGACATTGCTCAGTCTTGTGTGAGCCCATCTTCCCTTCCTGCCCCAACAACTCCCTCCTTTGTGTCAACACTAGCATTCAGGCCGACCTGATGAGGCAACGTGGCAGCTCACAGTTGGATTTGTTCCCTCATTCAACTCTGCCACCCACTGCAGCACACAAATGCTCCTTTTGGCAGCATCAGCTGCAGAGATTTTTGCTGGATTAAAGCAATCACGTGACACCCAGCTTCTCACAGGAGCAGCACCAAAACAGCAACAAAGAGCAGAACTCCTCTCACCTTACACCACAGGCGTGCCAGCTCGGCCTTTCGCTATGTGATGGTATTTCAGGCACGCATCCATTTTCTGACAACTCTTCAGCCACTGAGCACAATAGTGGGTTGAAACAGACTGCAGAGAGAGCAGGAAGGAGGAAAGGGCTTCCCTCACCTGCCCACAACCTGGGAACCAACTGGTTTTGTTGTTGGGCTGGGATTTTGTTCATTTTGTTTTTTCGTTTTGCTGACATGGCAAACTGCCCTTTCCCTAGGGCTGCACGGGTCCTTTCAAGTCCTGCAACTTTTGAATTTGTGTTCCTTGTATTCTCACACTGAAGTGGCAAACAAGAGACTCAGAGATCATTTTGCATCTGTGAAAGAACTAAACAAAGCTAAAAGTTCCAAAACAAAGAGTAATGACACACACCAGTCTGTAACCTATCTTGGGAACGCAACGCTTTCTTTTACAAGCAGTCCCACATAGCCTCTTTTTAATGATCTGCAGAGAGACTGAGAAATCCACCAGTGGTATTAAATTAGAAGCTGAAAACAACAGAGAGAGCAGATGTGTCATACAAATGGGCAGAGAGAGATGAAAAACACGGGAAGGAGAACGGAAATGTGACAACATTTGGGAAAAACAGGAGAGCATTACAGTGTGGGGAACAACAGGACACATGTATACATGGTATCAGGCACAGATTGACCAGGGGAGATCAAAAATGTGCAAAGGGGAACAGTTCAGCAGTAGGGGGGAGAGACTGACCAACAGGCCTTTTCTCTCTAACGCTGAAGATTCCTGAAGATGCAGCACACTGGGTACCCATCGTAGTGAAGTCCTCATGGGCAGAGCTGTGCTTATAAAATAACACTGATACAGTTCCAACAGCCTTTTGTAGGAAGTATTTAAGAACCACATTATGACTTTTTAGCCTTTGGTGGTTCCCAATCATACATCCAGAAAATACACGCTGATCAACCTCTCTTCCTCGTGTGGGCAACTGCATAGGCAAAGCAGATGTCCAAGTGAACCTGACACCGTTCTATCAACTTTTGTTTCCATCTGAGAATTTAAATAACATTCAAAGTAGGCTTAACATCAGTTATTACTCTGTTTGATTATTGCATTCCTGAGATAATGGATTTCAAAATTGTATTTCTAGCTGAAGATTAAAGAGCTACTTCTAGGCTTCCTACCTGCTTTATTAAAGTAAGACTGAATCTAGTCTCAAAAGTTGAACATTAATATAGAGGAGATTTGCTGTCATCTTAGTAAGTGTTAGCAGCAATCATTTAGCATTCCCATTACTTTCCCACCCAAACCTCACCTGCTCATGTTGAGAAGCAAACTGGATTTCTTATACCCACATGCCACCTTCATCTTGCAGGTACTCAGGGATACCTAACACTGTTGGACCCCAGCTTTTCTGCTCTGCTTCACAGAGTGAAAGCAGATTTGTGCCTCAGGGCAGAAAGAGGGCAGCTTTTCACACCTGTGATGCACAGGTACCCCCCTGACCTTCTGAGCAGCCTGCTCCCCCTCTGGGGAGGTTGCTGCGAACAGACGAGAATGCTGCTGGCTCACTGCATGGCTAATGTGCAAACTGCATCTAGCCACGTTTGATGCCGTGGTATATACTGGGCATTGGAAAGCAACACACATTCCTTCAGAGTCCAAGGCAAGAAGCAAATCTTTTAATTGTCTGATCACACACATCATCAGGCAGTGGATGTTCATTTAGGTAGTCCTGCATTTCTTGTATACACACTGTCACCTTTATATTGCAAGCACAGAGCCCCTGCACTTGCCTATGACTACAGCATACATCCCCAGAAACAGGGGTGGAGGGAAGAAGGAAGAGGAGAGACATATCAGTCGGCAAGGTGCAGAGCTGGGCCCTCTCGATCTCACCTTGCAAAGCCAAGAACAAGTTGGCTCCTGGCCCTGCTGCTGGAGAAAACAGAGGGAAAATCCCACATCCTGATGAGAATATGGAGCAAAGCTATGCCCCATGGATTTTATCTGAGATACAGCATTGCCTAAATCAGGTCTAGTTAATTGCCACATAATGCAGGATGGAAATCTCTTCATCCCCCCAGAATCTGTCCCAAAGGCTGAGGACTCTTAGCCGCTTCATAATCTTGCACACCAAGTCATATTAAATCAGTAGCAGGCCTCAGCCTAGGTTTGCCACTCTATGAACGTGCACTGCATTGGGAGGAAGGAAAAGTAGCAATCTGAGCCTAAAAGTCAGGGTGTGCATTTCCTCCCCCACTTTTTCCCCCGGCTTTATGACAAAAGCAGAGCAGCAACCAGGTGACTTACCTGCCATCAGCACCTTCTATTTTCTAAGTTTCCTACGAGAGCACAGAGAAGCCATGATGCTGAAGAACTACATTATCTCACTTTGCACCAGATTTTCCACCTCCCTCTGTGATTTACCATGCCAAAATCTTTGCCATTTGAGTGATATGGAAAACAGAAGATGAAGGCTCAAAATCTGCAATTTTGCCTAGGATACGCAGCAAATGTCTAATTAGAAATCAATACTTATGAGCTATGTTCCTCTACTATGATTTGTTCTGCCCCAAAGTATCGCTGCAGCATCACTTAGAAGACAAGAAGGCTTGAGGTGATGTCTCCTAATAGAGAAACATAGCAGAGTACCATGTAGGGAGCAGATGCAGACTGGAGGCTGACAGTACTTGGCTCTACAGAGACACCGGCCTGCAGGACAGGGACAGAGGAGCCCACGGAGGGGAGAGCTTCAAGACATTAAATACCTGGTGGCTGAGAGCTGGTGCAGCTGCAGCAACCAAGAAGGGTTTGTCTTCATCTGCTGAGCAGGACTGTGGGCTCCTTCCCGGTGGAGGCGGACGTGGTTGGGTCACGTGCGGCTGTGTCCCTGGAGTCCAGCTTCCTGCAGCGTGCTCTGCAGAGGGCAGCAGCTCAGTCAGCGCAGGAGCTCCAGCCGGGGAACAGAACCCGCCTGCCTGACAGTGCATCCCACTGTGGGGATGCCCTGAGCAACACCTCCGCCTTTGCCTCTTGGTAGAACTAAGTCCTAGAAATGAAGGTCTCGAACCTGGCACCACAAAATGGAGTTTGCAAATAACTGGTGCCTAAAAAAATTGCCCTACAATACGTGTAACAAAGGTGGGAATTAAACATAAGGCAGAAATTCAGGATTTGACTGTGTTTTTAAAGGGGGCCGTGTCCCATCAGAAGCCAACCTATGAGTGAAAGCGGGAACAAGAACAAGGCCTGAGCACCTACAGAATGGCAAATACCCTCAAACGAAACAAAGAGCTGAAACAAAAAGAACCATTAGAATCAAATCCCCTTTCACCTCCTAGCAGTATGTAAACACACGAAGGCCAAACTCAGGCACTACTACTGGTTTTGTCGCAAGTTCTCTCTGACTAAGAGCTTGGGTTTTCAGTGCAGCATCTGAGATCTTTGGCCAAGCTGCACGCTGCTACATACTCTGCACTTCTACTTGGCTGGGGTGTGGGACAAACGCAAGACTAATTCTTCAGCCAGGACTAATCTACTGTGCCAAATATGATGAATTAAGAATACGCTCACTAGGTCAGTGGGTTTAATAAATTACAAGCGTTGCAAGGGTTACTAACAAAAGAAATTGTAGGATATACCGAGTTTCATTTACAGCTTGTATACTGAAAGTAAGGATCCTCACCCAGCAGTGAATTTTGCTTAATGAAACTCAAAGTTTAAGTAAATGCAAATAGCCTACACTGAAAATGTGAAAAATAAACAAAATATCATTTAATTTAATTTGAGTGCCCAAGCAAGTCATTCGCAAGTCTGTTTAATGTTTAGGAAGAACAAGCCTTAGTTCAGTCCCTACAAATGGTTTTAGTTACTTCTGTGACTTTCCATCTCTTGAGGATAATCTACTCCTAATAAGGACAATTGCTTAGATTTATTACCCCACTGAGGTCTTGTTAAAGATCTAACAAAAATCCTATTTAAATGAAAAGGACAATAGAATCTTTAAAGTCAGTGTAGAGTTTAATTAAAACCTGAAAGAGAATCTATGTCTTTATGCATAAGAAAAGCAAAAACAGATTTCAAAGCTGTTAAACTACATGTAATTGGCATAAACTATCCATTGAGCCAAAGAAAAAAAAAAAAAAGGCAGGCTATCGTATGGAAATTGGAATCTATTAATAAATAACAAACCCGATACATGTGCACAGCCATATTTTTGCATGCATTTTTTAATTTGCCTAATTTGCTAGGCATATCTTAGAGCAAACATGAGACATGCTAGCTGTTAAGTTGAACAAATCCAAAAGGGACAAAAAAAGACTGATTGAAATCAATGCATTAACATGCACCAGCATTTAAAAACGTTTCATAACGTTCCCAAAGAGAGCCTGTAAACTGCAGCAGTCTTGGTGCAAAACTGCTGTAATCTGTGTTCCCATGTAGTCATTATTCACACATGGGAGTGTACAGTTCCTACAATCATTTTTCATGCATGAATACTTTAAAACCCAAAATCACTGACATAAATACACAAGGGGGACCTCCCTTTCGAAAGTTAACATCTTATGAACTCTGAAAAGGAATGTGAAGACAGATACCAGTCCACATGCTGACACAGCTCTCCCGGAGGCAAGGGTCTGTGCGCAGCCCCCCTGCAACCCCAGGCGCATCCAAGCCTTCCCCAGGCTGGGAGTCACCACTGGCCACTTGGCCCCAGCTGCAGAGCCAAACCCAGCAAGGTCAGGACAGAGCAGACCAAAGCAAAGTCTTACCACTTCTCCCTTCCCCCACTGGCATGCAACTGGGGCCCCACATGTAGGAAAGGGAGGTCGGCCCAACAGCTGCTTTGGGCATGCAGTTTCCTTTTCATGAGATAATAAATTCTGAGACAAAAAAAGAAAAGCCCATAACCTATTTCTGCATTAAAGGCACTTTTCCTTCTCTGCTTTTCCACGTGATGAAGGATGATGGGCTGGCTGGGGGCAGGCAGACCCATAAATGGGCTCCGCACAGAGAGGAAACGCACATGAAGGCAGCTCCATGCAGCAGCCGTGACTGTAATACAGCAGCTGGAAAAGGAGATGACAAAATGGTGGCCCTCCTCTCCTGGCTGGCTCAGTTTGCACCCATCGGTGAGAATGACAAAGCAAAACGGTCACTAGAGAGCTCCAGCTCTGAGGTGGGTCATGCAACTGATTCCCTCATCTGGAAAAATCTTGAGAGGATGGTACGTTAACCTTCCCTCTGCAGCACATCTGTCCCTTGTTTAATGATTTAATCAATTTAATCAAACACGTTTCAAGCCCACAGTAAGTAACCATCTTGCTACTTAGGCTTTTCTGCAAAATTAGCTGTAATTAAAAAATTACAGCTCTTTCCACTGCTGTAGTATAGTCAGCACCTTTGCTTTTAAATTGCATTTTTCTACAAGTGACCCCTGGCACCATGTCTGACTTGGGCAGCTGTGGCGGAACGTATCAGAAGGACTAGAAGCCATCTCAAGTACACAGCCACCTGCATTAACCAATTCCCAGCTCACCTCTCACAGACTTCTGAGACTAAACTGGTGGGATGGCGTCTTTTTTTTGTATTTAGGGCCACTTCTTTTAAGTCCAGAAAAACCTGCCCAAGGCTAGCTGTGTGCCCAGCCAGCAGGTCCCTCAGAGGCCTGGGAGGCAGCTGTGGCGGCCCAGGGTCCCTGCTGGCAAATCTCTGTGACACCCCTTCCCACTGAGACCTCTGCTGAGGTAACTTGAAAGGTCTTTGGATAAATGCAGTGAAATCCACCGTGGTTCGGTGACGACAGCAGCTTTGCAATACCTCAGACTCACCTTGCACCCGGTGCTACTGACACCGAGGTGGAGGGCGCGGTAACACGCGACTGCCATCGGCTAATTCAACCCGAGCGCGGGGCTGAGGCGCACGGCCGCTGGCGGGCGGCGGGGGAAGATGGCTGCCGGGCTGGGCCCGCCCGTCTCCATGGCGACTGCCGCG
>VYZM01006418.1:13840-29467 GCA_013398915.1 Dromas ardeola | reverse complement strand
CCCCGCCCGGCCCCGAACCCCCCCCCCGGCCCCGGCCCCGCCGAACCCGAGCACAGGGAGGGGACGGGACGGCATCGCCCTGATGCGGGAGGGGGCTGGTTTCCGCCCGCAGCTGTCGGGAGGCGGCGGGCGATTGGGAGCCTAATTAGGGAGGGGAAACGTCCGATATGAGGCCTCTGTGAAAGCCGTGTTAAAACACTTGGCCTGCGGTGCATCCTGGGGGTTGTATTCCTCAATGACCTTTTTAAAGAAATATGTCCTGAAATCTCTTGTCAGCATCTGTGGGAGGGCACAGATGTTTACAGATGTTAGCCAGTACTTGAAATTATATTACCGATTCCACGTGGTGGCAAAGAGCTCATTTCCCATTCCAGCCGCATAGCAACGGGAAATGTAAATCTAATGCTGCCCTTTTTTCAGCTTCTTCACCAGAGGTACACAACCTGGCACAGTTTCGAGGCAATGTGTAGGCTGCGAAGCCGTGGTGAAATCCTGGAGCATCCCAAGCGCTTTCAACCTCCTCTAACACTCACCATCAGAACTGCATCTTGGCGCATTATTACTCGGCTACAAGTAAAAAATACAATTGAAAATACATTAATAGCTGCCAATGGCAATTCCAAGCAGGATTTAGGATCTCTGTTTTGTTAATGCTATGTAGTTCACTGGTCATACACATGAAACAAAGGCTATTTTCCAATGTAAGGATGAGTGAAATATAACCATGAAAGGTAACATTTTGGTCTGCCTTGCTCTTTGCACGCATGCACTTTTTTCCTAGCAAGAACAGCACTGCCAAAAGGTAAGAGACAAGCTTCTCAAAAGTGTGGGTGGGGAGATTACTCACACATTTATTTTAACTAATTTCACCCAACAGCCCTGCAGAAGCAGCTGGGTGGCAGAGGGCAGGGGCAGAGCTCCGCACAGCAACCAGCTCTTCTCACAGGACACACACAACCCAGAACTACGCTCTCGACGAGTACTGTCATTACTGGTTACATCCCTGTGCCTTTGCAAGCGCGTTGCGGTCATACTAGCTCCCAAAAATGTCTGGCCAGTCAGCACAACCTTGTCTAGCAATAGGAAACACGGCATCTGCATAAAGTTTGTCTGCAGGAGAGACAGGACAAAATACCGGCAGTGAAAGTGAGGAATGCCCCCAACTTAAGAGCCCTACCTTGCTCCAGAAGCCTCTGGGCTTCATGTAAGCAACAGATGGTTCCTAAAGCCACACCTCTGAATGAGGCAATACTTCATCCAGTATTTTTGACTCCTGGTTTGTTTTTTTTAGTTACAAGATGAATTGAATTAAAAGTGTTAGGCCAGATGCCACGGTCATACATTAAATGTTACGGGAGTGACTTTTTCATAAAAACACATCTATGAGAAGGTTCCTCAGTAATCTTACCCCATTGTAGGAATGGATTGTTTTCCTTGTCCCGGGGAGAGCCGCTCTGAGAAGGCTGATGGTGGACACAGGCTGCTCTGTGTGTCTTCCCTGATGCAGAGCCCTGGGACTCTCCTTGCAGGCTGGTATCACGACGTCTCCATGTCTGACACCTGCAGTCTATGGCTGCAGTCACAAGTTCTTCAGCGAACCCTCACGCAGCCACAGCACCTGTACCAGCCTAGCACCTCCAGAACATATAAAGGGTATGGGGGAATACAAATAAAGGACTTTACTTCCTTCTGGGCATCATCCCACCCCAGGAAAGGAAACAATTTCTCACAGGGCTTCCAGTAAGCAAAAGGTGTGGCCTACAATTAACTGGGGCCACAAATACAAATGTTTTGATAATTACCTCAATGAATAGGTAAGTGTTTCAGTGCTAACACCTGAAACCTTGAAATTGGATGACACATTTTAAAATCAGCCTCAGAGTGACAAAACAACCCAAAGGAGAATATACAGCTACTTTGGAAAGCGTTAACACAGATTAATCAATAGCAGAAGTCAGAGTTCCTCATAAACTCTTCTGGTCCTCAGATCTGCTCTTCCAGAAGAAAAGCCCTCTAAGAATATGACAGACGCTTTGCTTTCGAGCACATTCCAGCAGATCTCAGTAGAGCTCACAGATACCTGAGTGAACAGGAGCTCACTCAAGTGAGTGAACACACCTGTCCCACGTCTGTTACAACTTACCCACTTGCAGGACCAGCTTTACAGAGATAACTGGGTGCTAAAACCAAACAAACAAAACCAGAAAAAGGCATGGTTTCAGAGTAGTTAGCTCTTTTTGATCCTATCTGCTGGGACCCTGAATTAGTAATTGTCTGTAGGTAAAAGCTTTTCCTTCTGATAAGCACACCCACAGAATCCAGATTTCTAAGAGTAGGTGTTATTAGAAAGGCAGGACAGAATTATTCTTTAAATCATGAGAAGTCTGATCTGTTGGAGAGCTCTAATAAATAGAAAAGCTTGAAAATCAATCTCCCCATTGTGTCACTGTAGGGTAAATCTTTCTTTCCAGACTTACTTCCAATGTGAAAATTCCCAAATGGTTCACAGAGCACCACAGACGCCCCTCAGCCTGCTCTAGGGAACTTTCCTCTCTCCTGTCACTTCTAAAGCTTGGCTCTGTCCTGCAAGCAAAATCCCAGCTCCTCCACGAGATTTTTGCTCACAGCTTTTCCCTTCTCTACCCCACTTGGGAGTGCCAGATGTCTCCTCCCCTAAGCACTGCTCAGTTCCTCTCAAGAGGAGGAGACATCTGCCTCTTCCCCCGGTGACCCAGGAGGCAAGCAGGCACCCTCCTTGCAGCTGCCTTCTCCATGCCCTGCTTAAGTCCCAGAAACAGTGTCTAACAGGCTGTACCGCTGCAGCGAACTGGATGTTCATCACAGACACGAGCAGGGAAAATACAGGACGGTGGTTTACGCGAGGAACAACTGAAGAGGGACTTGGGCTTTTCTTTGAGACAATCTTTTTTGTTTACACAGCCTGTAGAAAAGTCAAGTTTTCTTGAGCATAGGTATCTTTTAAAAGCAGGAGGCATTTTCTTTGCTCAAAATTCAAAGGGATACTCAACTGCACTAAATATAAACATACTTTTAGCATTTTATTAGGCAAGCTTCTTCTACTGTCACTATGACTAGTCCTATTTTACTGTCACCTTTCCCCCATTATGTACTAGTGCTGCGTGTCATACGCATGTACACGCAGATACACCCATTGACTAAAACAAAATGCAACAAAGCCTCTACCCAATTTTGGATCTGCTGAAACTGACAGTGAAGCCACACCATACACTAGGAACTACCTGTAAGTATTCTCAAAAATACACAATTAAATAAAACAACAAACCTAAGAAAAAAAATATTACAGCAGGTCCTGTAAGAGTGTTCAGACAAGAACTTGGAAGTAATACCTCGTTTCTTTTCAGGTTACCATTTGTTTTGCATTACATTTAAATACTGAAGAATGTTGGCAGGAAAAATGTTTATGTTGTTATTCTTCTAGTGTTTCTCTAGGCACCATAAGACAGTCATTCTTCAGCAAAACTCCTGCAGAGGTAGGCTCTGGTGATAGAATGCATTTAAAAATGATGGCCAGATGGTGGCACAGTAAACGCCCTTCTTTTCAAGGGCTGTACATGTCTATTAGAAATATTTCTTGTTCCATATGCATATCACAGAGTATGAGACACACACACTCCTCACACAGAACCACCACCTCCCAAAGCACGTCAGCGGAGTATTTACTACCAAATCCAGGAGGAGTTTATGATTCTAACATTGTCCCCATTAATGAGAAAAATGTCACTATACAAGAGCCCTTTTTTTTTTTCTCCTTCTTATCAAATCCTTCAAACAGCTGATAACTAGCTTTTATAGACTGGAGAGTCAGATAGAATTCTGAATCTATTATTTTACTAAAACCCCAGGGGTCAACTTATCACCTAAAAACCATTTTACATGGACAATTTGACTTTCATGTGGAGTGTCAGAACATACCCTAGGTGGAAATCTAAAATAAATTATATGGAATACTGCCTTCTTTGTGCTGAAATTTATCGGTCCCACACTACAATAATTTTGAAAATTGTATCCCTTAAGCTACAGTGCTGAGATATTATTAACTGCTTGAGCTAAAAAGCAGTTCTGATTGGCTGCTATAAAGTCTATGGACAGAGACTAATTTCTGTTGAACCACATGCTTATCCGAAGCTGTTTTCCACCATTCCAAGCTGACAACTTTATTTTCTTCCAGAACACACTGCCCATTTTATTGCTATCATCCTCAGTATGCACTGTCACTTCAGTAAATCTGTTCCAGAAGCTAAGAATATGTCTAAGCTTCTGCTGATACAGTTGCCTGAGACCATCACACCCGAGAGAGAGGGAGGGAGACTGACCCACTGGTCCCTCTTATCTTCCTAATACAGGTTCTCTTCCTCACTAAGCAAGCCTCCAGTCTCTGAAATGCATCTCTGATCTATCACAACATAAGCAGATCTATTTCATGGCGCACACTTTCTTAATCACTTCTACCACCATACTTTTGAAATAAAATTATTTGATAATGTGTTGTTGCTTTGGTGAGTGCTTCTTTTACATCTATTAGTACAGTTTTTAGAAATCGTGCAACTGACCTCAGAACCTAGAATCTTTTTAGTTGAGAAGATACGTTAATGTTAATGATCCAGATCCTGCGTGACTATTCTTTGAGTAGAAATTCTCAGCGAGGCAGAAAAGTCTCCTCTAGGCATAACATGTAAGGTACAAGAATGGAGCCCTGGGATAAAAGTTGTTTATTTCCTGCACCCAGTTACCTAACAAACCTGGACCACAACAGCTAAAATATTACACCACAAACAGGAAAAAAAAAAAAAATCAGAATCCTAGTAATAAACTCTACTGCCCCATTTTTATTCAGATAAATTAATAGCCTTTATAAACTGAAAGAAATTGCTAAAAAGGAAGTTCTGACCTGCACATCCAAGTTTCCAGACAGCATTACTTTCACTTTTTCTTTACTAAACAGTATCAAGCCTCTCCAAGAGGCATTCAGACTAATGACGATTCACTGTGTCTAATCAATCTCTCCGAGTAGAACTGGCAATGGCATTCAGCTCAGTGAGGGCTTTACCAAGCAAGGATTTGAAAACTAAGGTTTGGCAGGTCTCTTCCAAACCCTTTACTGCCTGCCTGCCTGCCCAACATCTTTCTTCTATGTTAGGATATATCTAAGAAGCTGCAGGAGCCTGTCAGTAAATGAACACTCTGTTGCAAAGTCACAGTCACAGCCTTCCAGGGAGGGAAATGGCTAGTCATTGACTGGAATCCTGTGTTCGCTTTCTCTCACACTAGCTGACTTCCCAAGCTGATTCCTCAAGGATCTGGGGGAGCCCTGCCAGCTTGCCAGAATGTGGTTGGGGTCTGCTCTGCAGAGCTTGGCTTTGCTGGTGCCTGAGCTCTGTATGAATACTGGTGCCAAAGCCACGCTGAGCAGTGTAACATCTGAGTTCAGCAATTAGATGACTACTACACTGAAGACAGTTCATTATTAAAATCATCTAGAGTTATACTTCTACTGAAATAAATATCATATTTTAAAGAATTTGTGTAGTGAGCTGGAAGAACTGTGATAAAGTGGCATATATAGCTTTAACTTTGAAACACTCGGGTTTTTTTTTTGGCCAAGCATCTCAGTGGGTCAGTGATGGCCTATGTCACGCAGAAATTTTAAAAACATGAACTTATCTTTAATGGAAAAGATAACCCAAGGAAATTATTTGGGACAGTAAAAGTTAATATCCCCGTGTCTGCTTTAATTATAACCTAACATTTATTAAAGTGACTAGAGCAAGTTGGCAGGACTTTTTCTGTCTTAAGCAAACAATAGAAATTCCCTCTCATCACAAATTCACAGCACTGGAAATATTGAAAAGTGCCAAGTTTGGAGGTGTCCACTTGTATTGATAAATATTCTGAGCACTTAAGTGCTTAAACTGTTGAGATGCATGTTTTGGAATCTATTTCTACAAATGATAGCTTAATTACCTCAAAAGAAGAAATTCACAATTCCGTAGTAGGCACAACTGATAGAGCCTGAATCTAGCTGGAAGTGTGATCAGGTATCAACATGCAGCAGCTTAAAAAAAGTTACACAAGCCGACCTTAATATGTGTGACTATCAGGTTTTCACTGTAGAAATATATATTTTTCAATATCCTTTTCTGAGCAGAAATCATGTCATTTATATGCAAATCAGACTATATTCTGCAGCTGTTTCTTCTGTGCTGAAGCCATGGGAATTATGTGCACTTAATAAAGCCTCATAAATAGGTTTTGCCTCTAAATGGGTGGGGGAGCAGCAAATATATCATAGCCATTTACAGTTACAAGCATCTTTTTATTTTGAAACTTATATGCATCCTTTAATAGGAAGTTTCACAGTTACAAAAGAAACATTGTTTCATTTATATAAACAATACCCTTACAACCTTCAAAACAAAGTATTTTGCATTGTTCCCTACGTTCAGCTATCTAAAACGTAGAAATTGCCATGTAGCATCAATCAAAAGGACAGTCTGTATCATCATTACATGCTAGCTCCACGTAGTATATGTTAAATACAGGAAGAAATTCCTTGCTATTCTATCGAGGCACTTCTATTATATTTGAAAGAACATATACCTTCCTTATACAAAGTATGTCCACCCAGTATAATCTACTACATTTCTGCAAAATATGTAACATTCTCACTCACCACTAATCAGATGTGCCCCACAAGTCCTGGGCACATGGAAACTCAGGACAACTCGAAGCAGATCCCACAAGACCAGAATGGAAGTGTAGTGTTTTAGCGTGGCAGGCAGCATACTAAACCTAACTGGGAAACAATTCTCCCTAACTGGTATAAACTGTTTGGATTGGTACCTCTCGTTAAGAGTAGGACATGCAGTTCAGGACTGCAGGTTAACAGGAACACAGCTTTTCCAGTCACTTCACAACCACAGGGAAGAGCAATAGTGACCAGCACCACCTAGAGAAAGACAGGAGACAAAATGGCCCCAAGGGCCACTATCACTTCGGAGGATGCAGTCCTTACCCCAGCCCACTCCATCTGAAACACTTCTCAGGAGCACATGGAGACCAAGAGTTAGAACACTGGGAGAAAAGTGAGGACTTGGACGGATGCAGTTTTATCTCATACAGGTTTAAAGAACAAATAAAGTTAACATGGCTCAACCGGGGTGGCCCTTATCTCAGCTGAATAGTGGCAGCCAAGAAATCACTGTCCTTTTTCTATCAGATTTTTTAGTCAAGCTGAACTTCATCACTGCAAACTATCAGCACACTGTCTGTGCCTCAGTTTACTCTCATGTAAGCCTTCAATAAATTCAATGTGCTGTCAGTCCTCTGCACGAAGTCAATTTTACCTTGACTAGTACCTCCATTTCCTTCTTCAGCAAAGGAGCTAGGGAAAAAAAAACACCACCACACACAACCAACCAACCAAAAAAAAAACCACAAAAAATCCGAACCAAAACCAGGCATTCGTGGATCTCATTTCATGGATATCATTTAAAGATTCTGCCAGTAAAACAATTGACATGATACTGCTCTCTTGCTTCTACATAGAAAGCAGAAGGAGTAACAAAGAAGTAACCCAAGATACCCTTTCTTTTAGAAGGGCTACCACTGATTCTGTCATAATGATGCCTTAGAGAGGCTTCATTTTTGCTCTACAAAATGACCGATTCCAACTATTTTTCAGGTGCATATTGGTTCCATACAATAACTTTTATTCACTCTCTATCATTACGCTGACTGCCTTTAAGAGCACCAACTTTTATGTAACTATTCTGTGAAGGCGTATCTAAGTAAAAATACACCCAAATAACAAAAATCTGCCTTATTTTAACAATTACTGTACTGTTTAATGCATTAAAGTCTTCAAATACATGAATAAAGTCTATATAATTAAAACAATCCGGAGACATCCTGCATACAATTAAAATGACATCACAATACATTTACAGTATTCTATATGCTATAAAGGTACCTTACACCCAAACAAGTCTGGCAACATGTTTAAACACTATACTTATTTTTCTGATAACAATTTTTGAAGATCATGGTTTCTGAGTGCATATTGCATTTCCTTCAGGCACAGATATGGTTGACCTCAGTTTATATTTTGAAACCAATATATGTGATAGGACAAGGATGCATATAAGGAAGTTGAAGTTAAATTAAAAGCAGGTATGAGCATGTATTTTATTATGGAGAATCAGACAAGTAAGATAGTAAAATCTGACTTCTTGTCACATTGAATTTTCTTTCACTACTCCATTATGGGAAATAGTATTTTTATAATGTAAATTTCATAGACTAAGGTCTGTGGCATTCTACTGTATCCCCAAAGAATTACTTATATAATCCTACTGATTCAAACTCAAGCCACTCATTTAATGTTATAATTCTATGCAGAATTAAAAACAACAACCCTTTCAGACTTTAACAATGTTTTTATGTATTCTTGTCTGCATTTTATCTATTGGTAGTAGCTTAACGAAACTGTCTGACGTTATCCTGTTGAATTTAATTAGTCTGGTTTTTCATCTGGGCAGCACCTAAGGGAAGCTGCATACAGCAACATTAGTGGAGCTCGGCCATCTTTTGCTGGATAGAAATAAGACTATTCAACTTCGAAAAGCTGGATCCTTACATGGATAAAAGAACCCAGGCATCTCGCGTGCACAGGAAAGGCAATATTCAGTGAGGCTGGCTGTGAATTTACAGCACACCAGCTTCTCCATCCTAACTGTATGTGGTCACTTTCATCATAGGCAATTTGGTCAGTTCCACCAGAGAGCAATTCAGCCCACTTACAATCTGGATCATCTTCTGCCAGTGTCTGCCTCTTCCTAGTGATTACACCAGGCAGTCCAGGTAAACTAGGTTTATCACTTCGGCTTATTCGGTTAAATGACTAAAACTGGACAGCTCTTCATAGCGACGCCTATACTTATGTTTTGGGGCATGACCTGGGATTTTGGTACCCTGGTCATTCATATAAACGCATAGGGAGAAACACCACTGTTCCTGCCTGGGAGCCATCCAATTTCCATGGAGATCAGAAGATGGTGATGGGCAGGAGGTAAACTCCACGTTCTTAAATCTTACGACGACACAGAACTGGGAGGTGACTAGGATGTACATGACTAGGACTGCTGGGATAAACACAGCAGTAGTACAGTAATTCTGAGTTACCTCACTTTGGAAATTTAAGTTAAAAACACAGTAATTCAGATTTGACTAGGTTTTTCTAATTCTGCAGTCAGTTTGCTCTTTCTGCCTCTATTTGTTTTGAAGTATACTCACTGTGTATCTTCAATTAAATATTGCCATAGAGACCTACTATTGTTACCACTTTTGATCTTTCAATTATTATGATTTGAAAAATGGAACAGTAACAAATGAAAATTGTTAACAAATGAAAAGCCACTCCTTCTCCTGAGATAGAGAACACTTCAGCATGTAAGTAGTTCCAAACTGGTTTTTTGAAAGCAATTTAGACTTTAAAGAGTCATAGAGCTAATATGAATAATGAAGTAAAACAACAGTGCCAAATAAAGCACTTATCTCTAGAAAAATGTTTTTGCACCAGAGGTTCAATATTACTGTAAAGACGCTGCAGTATTGAAAGATCCCTGTTCTGAAATCTGTGAAATGCTGTCAGCAGCAATAGCACAATTTGTAATTTTACAAGGATGATATAGGATGCTGATCTCTTGTGAAAAACAGAGACAGGAAACAATCTTATAAACCACCTGCAAAGTACTCTGAATAGTCTTGGAAGTACCGAAATGCATTTGTTATCATGAGTTCTGACGATGGATCAAATTGGAAATAAAAGCCTTTTAAAAAAAATCAAAAGGAAAAAAAATTAATACAGGATCAGAAAACTAGTCAGCCTTGAAGAAACTCAGTTATAACTACTGAACTCCTGCACTGGGGGAACTAAGAGGAAAATAAAGCACCTGCCTGCAAGGATAGTTTTCTTTGAAGTAACAGTCTAAATATAAACCTACACCTATTAACTAACTAAAAACAAGTGGTTATATTTAGACTATACAAAAAAAATGAAGGAAAATTGGCAATAATGTCAATTACTTTCTAGACAATATATAAACTACCAAAATATTTCACAGAAAAACATCTCAAAAAGATACTTCCTTAGTACAAAGAAATAAATAGAAGCTTACCTTATGCATTTTTATGAAGACCTGAGAACAATCAACTTTCACCACAGTCTCTACCTCACAGTTCAGAACCTTTAGAAGCAGCGTCATGCAGACTATCAAGAAAAAGCAGAGCACCTGCCACCAGAAGCACACCCAGTTTGCAGGCGAGGCCTGAGCAACCAGCAGATAAGTGAGGTTTTGGAAAGTTGCAAGTTGTATAATCACAAGATTATGTAAATTATATAAATGATATAATCACAAGATTGTATTAATTGTTTCCTTCCCCTCTATTTTTCCATGTTGGAAGCTCAGCTTTGTGTTGCCGTTTAAAAGCTTCTGTCAAATCTGAAGAAACTGAGGAACAGCTCAATTAGTTGTTGCAAGCTAAAACCCCAGGGAAAGGCAGGATACAAAGGCAATTAAAGAATACTATGTAAATATGAAGTATAAATTGGGAAAAAAAAGTGTATTTCAAGCAGCAGGGAGAGAGTCAGGTGCTTAAACAAACATTGGCATCAAGTACCATTTTAGATGCCCTAGAGGACCTGGAACATCTCCATGTGGAGGACCTGTGCTCTTCTGGCATGGTAGATAGAAACAAGGGAAGATTCTCTGGGGCACCTAAAATGACATTTGCACTCTGCATTCTTAAATCTCACCCTGACAAGGAACTGGGAGGTGACTAAGATGTACAGGACTAGAACTGCTGGGCTGAACATAGCAGTAGTACAGTAACTCTGAGTTACTTCAGTTTGGAAGTTTAATTTGAAAAAAAAAAAAAAGGAGACAAAAAGAGATCCGACATACTACTAACTTCCAGATGGAATGAAATATTTGAGGTACAGCAAAGTGAGTTACAAGCTTGGGCCTGCTGGAATTTGCAGAGTCAAAACCAAAGAGTGGTGAGGCTGCTTGTGCTTGGCCATTCTTTCATATGGAGAAAGGGTTATATCAGGAAGTAAGTCAAAATTGTAAGGAACCACTGGGGTCAAGTAAAATGTTACTAGCTGAGAAAAATACAACCACATAGTGCAGCAAAACACGTATATTGCTGTATACGGTTGCACACAAACAACGTTGCAAGAACAGACAGCTAAGGTAAGCTAATGTGTGATTTAAACATTTTAATTCCACAGATTTTGAATAATTAACAGTGAAAATTAACGTTCTCTTGGATTTTAGGCAGTATCATGTATTTTCACAACTACTGAACTTGCAAGTTCTACTGTTCAAACACTAGAGCTACAAGAAGATATCCAAATGCAATGCTTGGTTGCCTAAACCTGTGCTGGGACACATTAATGTCCATTTTATGACCTCGGCTGTCAAAATAAGCAGCCAAACACAACTTTAGAATATTGTTTATAGACATTTTACAACTGGTTTGTTGAGACACATTTGCTTGAAGGAAGCTGCACTTTTTCATTAATGAGTTGATAGCACTATCAAAAGGAATAGAGTCTAGAATAATTTACCATTCTATTACTTTTACTTGTAAATCTAATTATTTTACAGAATCAGTGCTATGAAAAATTCAGCATTAGAGAAACTGAAAGACAAAACCAAAAAGCATTAAGAAATTTCTGAGGAAAGAGTCTTTCATTCATTTAAAGAGTACTTATGAGCAGGGCATGTAATAAACAGTTTACTTTCCCTTATGTGATTTTTACTTTGTCCGTAAAAGCACCCTCAGTTTCAGAACTATTCTCCTTTAACACATTCCAATATTCTTCTTTGTAATCCAGAAAAACAGCAAGGTCAACAAACAAATGTTTAAGCACTTTTCAAAATAAGATAATATACCTAGAATTCCATCAATTAGCCATCAATTTTGTTATTATCTACTCTATGCAGCAATCCAGCTATTGGTAAATAAGTATGTAACAGAAATAAAATTCTCTTAACTGGATTTGAAGGCTTCACTCCATAAAAATGACTGTGAATTTTTTCTCCTAGCACTTAAAATGCATTTTTTTGTGTTTTACAAAATGCCATCAAATATTCCAAGAAAGGGCTTGACATCATTGATTTCATCATCAAGAAGATATCTAATGAAGATTAAGCAAACAAAAATATTGAATTAGGTATAGTACATTAAAACCTATGAAATCAGGAACACTATACAAAGTATAGTCAAGAGATACAAGATAAGCAAAATAATTTTCAAGTCTTTTCCTTTCTAAGAAAAGCTAATTACTACTATTATTGTGAAAATTCACCTTCTTAAAATGAATGCTATAAATTAACACATCGCCTAAAGGTCTGTGTTCCATGAAGAACTAAGCACTGGAACACTGAGGCAACAGAAAAACATGCACAACTTTTTATTACCTGGAATCCACTTCTTTTTCCTGTTCTTTTGTGAAAATAAAAAAATCCTCTTTCCTCATGAATTTAGAAGAGTCTGAGCTTATTTTTGAGATCGAAGAACACTGTATGTTTTTCAGCTCTTGTGAAGGACTTGAATACTTTTTTTCTTGAAAACTAAACTGCAATGTAAATGTTAAAAAGTGTACATGGCCAGAACATCTAACCAAAAGAGAAGCTGCCAGATCGTTGCAGTATGTAGTACAGATATTTATATTGATATTATGGTATTTGACAAGGACCAAGCACATGATAAATATAATTATATACTTGGATGACTTGCAGAATCACAATCAAATTGAGTAAATAGTTTTGAAGTCATGCTATATAAAGTAAATTCAAGTCCTAGTTCTTCGTATCATGAATATCACACTGAACACAGGATGCATGCATGTTTGGACAATACAGAAAGGTTCACAAATGCAGTACGTTCAAACTGATTCATAAGTCACATATGGTAAATATATTTACACATTAAATACTCTAATTACAGGAAATTCTATTATAGAAATATATTTACTCACCATATTTATATTCCCATTCTGTACAGGTAAATTCACTTTTGATGTGCTATTAACCACAGAAACAACTGAGTTCTGAGTATTGGTCTCATCTTGTAATGTGCATGAACTGAAAATACCAAGTTAAATAATTTAAGTATTTTTACAGACATGCAAAATAATTTACTTTTCAGTTCAGGATTTTCTATTTATTTCTGTCCACACAGACACAAAAGAATTTCAAATCGTTTACCAATTCATACCTTTTAGAAGCTGAAATTTCACTCACTTTTATTAGAGAACAACCTTCTATGAATTTAATTATACATGTGAAATACAGACCATATTTTTAACTGAATAAAATTGTAATAAATTACATAATGCTTACTCTTTTGAAATGTCATTTGTGGCTTTGCTTCTTGTATACTGGCAAAGTGCCTCACACTCATCTGGAATTTGAAGGCAGATATTTCCATGTTCCAGAATGAAAAGAATTAAAGTTTTAAAAACTGAGTCACAAACCAGCCAAAACCCCTTGTAAGTATTTTACATAATATGATAAGTAATAGTTTGAAAATGAATCAAATCTCTTAACACTTGAGATATTTCTTCTGTGGGTTTTGGGCTACTGTAAAGGTAAGCAGAGATAAGCAGTAAGATAAATTAACAAATATGGAGTAACAAACCTGGCAGTCAAGTCAAACAACAAAAAAATTTCAGGTAGTGCTATTCATTGTATACTATAATAAACTGGTCTCAAACAATAGCCTGTAAAATAATTTGTATGTAGGAAACAAAGAATTTTGTTAAAATAACGTTACCTAATTCTCTACTGGCAAAGCTGCTAGCAAGTACTAATTTCTCATCATCGATATCATCCCAAACATCATCTCTCAGTTCAAAGTCCGCATCCAAAGCATCTAAAAAACAAGACCTGCTTTTATCTGTATCAGTCAAGTTATGCATTAAAGATTTTTGAATAATTTTTTTTTTTAATGCCATTGTATTTTGGCTCTTCTCACTCACAAACACTGAATGTTTCCAAGAGAGAGCTGTAATACATTTGTAATGGACAAGTACAACAAAACTTGTTCTATGTTTTACAACCAGTTATTCAATCTATTGCACAGACATGCAGACTTTAAATAAATTACAGTTAGGTTACTACAATTTTACAGTGTATTCTTAATTACCTACATTTTTTTTGGTACAGAATGGAAAGATACCGTATTACAGATGCAGTTAGCCCTATAAAAATCATATGAACTGGTGCCTTAAATCATTACAGCTATTTTTGGTGCATTTTTTTTAAATAGAGCCAGCCCAATCAATATGGCCAAGGTTACGTTTTCTGCTACTATTCAATGGAGATGGTTTTTAGTCAACAATATATACTACATCCCCTTGATCCTGTATGATTTGCTTCAAGATGTTCTTAAGCATAGACTATAGCTCTACTGGAATATCCATCTGTCTTCCCATTACTTTACCATATCATACACTCACTGCCAGCCCCCAGCAACTGATGATATGGCTATGCAACACTCTTCCATCTTAAGACTAGATAACAACTACAGCAGGTAAATTAGTATGGCAGAAAATACGAAGCATTAAAGGAATAGGATTACAATCCCATCAAAATATTAAGTAAAAATGAAATTATGCACTATAGCTGCCAACACTTAAGGCAGCATGAGTTAAAAAACGTTTCAATTCATTTCAGCACAGTGCTGCTTATATGTCTGAGTATGATCTAAACATTGTAGCTGCTACTTATTAGCCAAATTAATCAAGACCTGATTCACATCAATCTACTGTCACTAAATACAATGGCAAAAGGCATGCAGTGAGGAGAACATCATAGTTATATACTGACAATGAAGACTGATCATTTAACACCAAATGTAAAAACATTTGTGGCCTTTCAGTGGAAGAGAAAAAAAAAAGGAAATTTTTTCCAGCTAGAGATGTTTTACTAGTTATAAACTCAGTTATGGAATGGTCACATTTTTTCAACTACCCAACAAAAGTTTATATTTCACTAACATCTTCCTGCAGAAAGGGAAAAGAAGAAAATGTATAGATACAGTGGGTTCAGTGGAAATACATTACAGTCATACCTTTCAAGAAGTATTTATAGATTTGGACCCTCATGTATTTGGATTTAGTCATCACTATTTTATTGAAAGTTACATTTAGATGATGCTTAGATCTACACTAGAAATTCTTACTGACACCAGAAAGACAGACAATTAAGGGCCCTGTACATTCAGTGTTCTATATTGCTATACTCGTTGCTGTAGTGATTTCAGCAAGTTTGAGTTTACAAGTATATTCAAATCAAAACAGTGAAAATTGTAATTTCAAACATTAGCAATAACTTACGACTCTTTCCACAACTCCAGGATTGCTGGTGTTTCTGAGATACTCCTAAGCTACTGACGTTATTGACCTGGTCCACTGAAGGTGATGAAGACAATTGTTTATTGTTAGACCTATTAAAAAAAAAAAAAAACACAACAACAAAAACCCCAGTGACATGTCAGTAAAACAGCTGCAGAAAG
>VYZM01006416.1:10124-31069 GCA_013398915.1 Dromas ardeola | reverse complement strand
TTATTGTAATTAGGGTGAATGGATTGGACTGTGGTTTTTTTGTTTTGTTGTGTTTTTTTTTTTTTTCCACTGAATGGCTTTTCTAGCCTGGAATCCACAAAAAACTAACATCATTTTGCCTTGAGCACAAAACTTTCATGAAGTCCAGCCAAACCCACTATGTCATTATCTCAGGCCTCTGTCAGTTTAAGGTATTGACTCTAGTCTTTTGCTCCTTGATGCAATTGTAAAAACCCATCATATTACCACTGAGGCCTTTGACTGTGAATAATTTTATTTGTTTTGTGACCCTTATTTGTCTTTTGCTTGCAAGCTTTTAATGGACTTATACTCTTGTTTTCTTGTCTCTTCCTATTTTTCATTTCCAGCCTCATTTATCTGCTGACATCTGCTACTTCAATGCCTCTTTTTTCCTATTTATTCCTTTCATTCTTCTGGAGACTATTCCCTCCCTGTTTTTCTGTATGAAAGTGTTTAAAACTGAGATTGTGTGAATTCAGGACATTTTCTGCATGCAGTGCAGAAAACAGAGATTAATTATTATCAGTTACATAATTTTCAAGTCTCAGTTTCCTTATGCTAAAGAATTGAGGATTTGATGATCAAAATTTCCCATCCACTGCCTGTTGTTCTGTTAGGGCTGGACTTGTAGGCATGACTGAAGTTGAACAGTGTGTGAACCTCACTAAGATTAATTCTGTGAGCAACAATGATGGTATAATGCAGCCAATATTTCTCCACTGTCCTAAAAATGATTCCCTGAATTCCAACGATCTACATCTGTACTTAACAACAGAGGCATTTGAGCTATTTGGCAATTACTGAAATATTCACTGAAATATAAATTGAGTTGTGTATTTCCTCAGAGTGCATGTATTTGCATTCCTGTATTACCATGTGTATAGCATTGACTATATTAAATACTGCATAATTCTGAAAATTAGGCTATTTTTAGTATCTAAATATACGCAAGGGATTGTAAAGGAAATCTCTATAAACCAGAATGTAAGTACTTAATTTTGACTACCTTTAAAAATTTAGCACATGTTTTCCAAACAGTTTAGGTCTCCTGAGCCGGGTAGAACACAATGGACAAGAAATTCTCTTGTTCTGAATCCATCTTCCGTATTATTTTTATACATATTTATATATATATTTATATATGCAAGTTACCTCATTCTAATTGAAATATTTGTTACCAGGTCAGCTCTGTAGTGTCATCAGCCATACTCATAAGGGAATATGACCGTTTAGCTCTTTTAGTTGCCAGACATACCTGTGACTAGCTAGATTCTTCCAGGAAGGATCAGTCTTAAGAGTTGCTTCCTGCAGTTCTTTTTCTCAGTACTCACCGTATTAGTCTCTATAACAGAGAAACTCTTTTTCTGTTGTGGTCAAATTGTAAAACAGTGCAACTGACATAAACATAAAAGAATAATGCACTATGAGTGCAAAAATCATGAATGAATCTAAAAATTGGGGGAGATATATACATATTTTTTTTTATCATTTCAGCCAAGTATTGTTAAACTGATTTCTTCTAATGTTTGCAACACCTTCAAATTTTCAAAAAATTTTATGCATGGATTGCAGTTTGGATTCAACCAATAAATATATGGAGATCCTGAACCTACCTCAGTCTTTGGTATCGGTATTTTGGTTACCTTTGCGAACATTTTCCTAAGCTCCTGCCACTCCTCCCCTCTTCTCCTTTGTCATGCATACTGTTCTTTTCCACAGAACCCTGAAGGTTCTTTCCATATAAAGAAGGACAGAAAGGACTGCAGGTTGGTTCCTGCTGGAAGTCCTAGTTAGTCAGTAAAGAAATGGATCCTGGAGTCCTGGAAGGAGTCTCAAAAGACTGTTGTGCTGATCCCACTGTCTCAAGGCATGAACAACTGCAAACTAGTGAATTCTGACAGATGTTTGTGTAGCTGGTTCTTACTACTCAAAAGATTTTCCAGATGTCTAACCTAAATACTCCCTCTGCAGATATGCCATCCACCATGCATAATGAGAAAATGCTCTTGCAGATTTTACAACAGTTCTCATTCTCTTGATCCCTCAAACATTCACTTTTGACTATCTTTTTCAGGCTTCTGGGTAAACCAACCACATTTTCTATACTTCTTTCTATTGTTTCTAGTTCCTGTCCACTGGACTCTGACAAAGCAACTCCTATCTTTTCTAAAATCCAAGAGCATCCAGAAGCCTATATTTCTGCTTTATACTTTACAGTGTGTTTGACTTTTTACCAATAGCACGACTCTTGTTTAGCTTAGGATCCACTGTAGCTCCTGGCTTCTACCTAACGAGCTGATCTTCCCTCTATATGTATGCAGCTGATTAATCCTACTAACATGTAGTATTTTGTACTTTTCCCTCTTGAATTTCATCTTAGGTTTTTCAGTCCATTGCTTTAATTTGTCAAAATAATTTTGAATTCTGTTCTTGCCCTTCAATGTACTTGCTGTCTCTCCTAGCTTGGTATTGTTTGCAAATTTAATTAGCACACTCTCTATTGTCAATCTCTTCTTATAGCCCCAGTCCTGTAGATTCCTCTCCACATGTCTGAGAGCACAAAATAAACACTAAAAATATTTCTAAAATATCTCCTGTGGCCAATTATATTTTTACCATTATATTAATGCATATTGAGGTCAAAGATGAATAATATAAATGAACAATTTATGCACTTAAATTATGTTACAGCATTACACAGAGGGCATTTATAAATACTGGATAATGCTAGAAATTTATAGTGCAACCTTATACCAGTATTACATGTAAGAACATGAAATTATATTATCTCTATTTCTGAACTTATTATGAATGAAGTTAGAACATTCTAAACAAACATTCATATAAAATAATGTCCTTATTTTATCCTTATCATGATTTGAGTGTGAAGTGAATAAAAAACCCTAAACTCCTAAATTGATGGAACTGGCAAAGAAACTTTAGAAATAAAGAGATATTATTAATCAAGCTGTCCTGAAGGTATCTAATCTTTCAACTGTTTGTTTACATCATAGACCATTATACCGATACTCCAATGCTATGGTTTGATTTACTCTTGTATTTTCTTTTTTATTTTTTTGTCACATACTATTTATTTCAGTTCTCACGTGACTCCTGTACACTTGTAAAATTGCTAATATGTGCACATGTAATCCCAAATATCTCTAGTCTGGTATCTTCTCTCTAAGAATAGCTAGGACCTCACCCTCAGAGAAATACAGAATTAGAATAGTGGTAAGTAATGGAGTCATCTGATCTTAAAGTTTTTTTCTTCCCCATCAATTAGACCGTGTTATTTCTTTGAAACATAAGGGATTATATCTCTCTCTAATTTTATCTAATGGATGTTCTCATCCACATAAATGTCTAATCCTTTTTTCAAATCCTAATAAGATCTTGTCTTCAATGATAAGCAGTGATGATCCATTCCACAACATGTTATGCATTTCTTATTTGCCATATCTTATGGCAGAACACCTCTGACTGAAATATGTGTTACATTACAGCCAAGGAAAAGATTCCTCTCAATTTTGTCCTACCTGTTTAAATCCTGCATAATGAGCCTTGTCAGCTTTTATCCAAGAGGACTCTGTTGCCTAAGTGAAGCACAATATAACCCAGACACTGAATGACAATGCAGTGTGCCATCAAAACACATCCCTCTTTCTTCTGACACCTTTCCAGTACAATTCAGTTCCTGGTCCATGCCTAGTTTGCCATGCCACAAAAAGGATCTTTAATATCAAATCAAATGGTGCAGTAATAATGACCGTCTTATCCAGTGTACACAACAGTAGGGATTGTTGCCCAATTTGACAACAACCCACACCCACATACTGGAAGAAAAATTTGCAAGTGTGCTTTCTATATTGCCTGCATTATTCCCTTTTTCTCATTTGCCAAGACGAAAATAGTGTCAAAAGAGCCTTTCCTACGTGTAAACACCTGTATTTGAACAAGAAATACAACTGGAAAAGTGAGAAGTCACGATAACGAAAAAATTGTAGCTATATTTTTCTAAACCTCAGAAAAGCAGTGTTAGTAGAGAAACAAGTGTATGTTTTTAAGCATGTAACTGCCTGTATTTACAAATGGACTGCTTTCATTTGAAGTCATGGAAACAAGAGTAGATAGAGACATAATGAATGTGCATGCACTTCAATTCATATCTGTGTTTGAACTACCACCTGAAAGAAACTAAAGAAACTGAGTACATTAAATGCAACATGGTGTCTGCTGAACTGCTGCACTGATAATATACAACAAACAGCCACAGTCTTCAGAAGGGGCATTACCAATGACCTAAGCAAATTAACAGACATCCCCTGGGAGGGGAGACAAAGTAATCAGTTGATTGTCACAGAACCTGGGTGAGTCATCTTTCTGTCTTCAATAAAGGAGAAGGACAAAATGAAGTAGCCACTCAGTGGGTCTGATGGCTACGAAAGGAAAATGACATTCTGATTAGCAAAAAACCCCAATCAGCTCTGTCAAAGTAACTACCCAATACCTCTGTCAGAAAACACTAACAATAAAAAAATTCTCCAAAATGGCAGCATTTGCTACGCGCATCCAGGAAGATACTTGGAAGGATAATTTTCCCTACTGTGTGATTTTCCCTCTACCACTCAAATTACTTTAAGTAATCCAATCTACGTTTTAGCCCAACATCAACAACAAAAAAATTTTTCTGTTATTTTATTTATGTTTTTATTACCTATACGAAGTATTTATTTATTACATATACTCCCTATATAAAGTTATTTCACTATTTCTGAGGAAGGGATAATTTTCCCAGTGTTTTTCCCCTTCAACAAAAACTCGCTGTGGCTACTCTTATTTCCAAATAGTCATACTCAGTAACAGAAATTACTGTAATTGAAGTTCTGTACACTTATCTTTTTGAGGTTGCATTCCAAAAACACATCCATCCCATTTCTTCCCACCAGTATCTTTAAAATTCTGCTGTATACTATAGCATACTAACTGAATTGAAACTCATTTCAAGATTAACTACTGTGTTTAAAACACTAGCAAAAGTCATGAAAAATTTAATGTAGCTTAAAATTTTGAATAGATTTCTGCATATGTACATGGTTATAAGCTGCACCGCATTAAAGAGCTTCACTGAAATGTCTTCCATTTATAATAGTATATTTGTAATGTCACCAGAGCTTAAAAATTAATACTCTTTATATTTTTAAACTATCATTTTTAGGTTTTCTAAATCCTGCTTAACAGATTTTTGCAATTTTCTTCCAAGGAAATGAGATGGACTTCATGGACTCTTTAGCATTTCTTCTTTCCAAGTTTTACTAAGTATTGTTTGAGTGAAAATTTTACTGTTGCTATATAGTATACAATTTCATAAAATATGAGTATGTAAGCATGTATAATCATGGATATCTCCAAACAGAAGGGAATTAATAATCTCTGAGTTGTTTGATTTTATGTAATCTTCAGAGGTAGAATTCAAGGCCTGAACTGTTAGTAGAATATAGATTAAAAAAAAAAAAAAAAAAGTTAAATTTTTAAAGAAAAATTAAAGCTTCTAAAAGGCATGGTTAGTATAGATGCATTTGCCACTCATTCTATACCCAAATAACCCCATCCGCAAATATCTTATCTAGATATGTTGAAAGAAAATGGATGGCACCAGCAATTGCAGTAACACTCTGCTTCCCGAAATGGACTACATCCTTAAACCTGGAATAGAGAAATATATTTTTTCCCATGGACCAGGAGACTGAGGAGATACCTATTTTTTTCACTGGTTGAGGAACTGAGATGTTGTTTCTTGCTAGACTCTGTACCATGCTCTAACTTAACCTTCATAACCACATCTTAAAAAAAAAGAAAAGTAAATCATATATGATAGATGTATGATGTTGGTTTTGCATACTTCTTAGAACTGTTAAAGTAGCAGTTTAATAATAAGCCCAGTTGGAAATCAGGCTCTGAGACTCAGACAAAAGCAGGAGAAGAGGAATATTACAGTGCTCTCTACAATTTACCACCTATCGCAGCACAGCCCTTATCTTAAATTGCTCTGGCTTAGCTGCCTGTCATCATGATGTGGCTCCTCCAAAAATGTTGGTACAGCTTCACCAGAGTATTGAGGGCCTCTAAAGACAGCTCAGCACAAGGCGCTAGTGTGAACATACACTTGGTAATAGCTGCTTTCCTACGTTCTTTTCTGCAAAGGGTGAAAACTTGGTACTGAATTTTCCAAATGAGGATCTTGCATGAAAATCTCCCACCTTCTGTCACAGTTCTCTGCAATGTTCTGGATAGGAGTCCCCAGAACTAATTTTTTGAAAGTATTTTACTCTCTTCAAGTGATGTCATATTGGTATTCAAGTGGCAATTTTTCATACTTTGGAAGAATAGAAGAGATGGGTAAGTATCTGTCTTGGTTTGAATGGCACAGGATTAATTTATCTTTCAGTGACTTTGCTTTTCAGTAAGGTCTCTTCTAGTGCGAGGGAAAAGTGCATTTTTAGAAGACTCTAGTGACTGAATTTGTAACAATATTTATTTTATAGCTAGCTATGATATGCGAATTTCAAGATCTCAGGTTTTCGATCTCGCCAGGTGCTGGGATGAGGAGGAGCAAGACCCAAGCACTTGACCGAAGCTGGCCAACAGGATTATTTTATACCATGAATGTCACATTCAATATAAATTATAAAGTTTGCTGAGGAGTTCTTTCTCTTCTAGGACAGCTGCAATCCTGAGAACTTCTTGCCGCAGTGCCAGACACCTGAGCTCTTCCCTTCCTCCCAAAGACTTTGTGCTCACAGTGTCTGACATTTGCTGTCCACTGCTGGGAGTGCACAGCTTCCTGCTGACAGAATTGGCTGGGTATAACCCTTGTATATTTTATATTGGTATTGGGATGAATATTCGTTCTTTAGTATTATTAATGATAATTATTTAGTCTTACTCTGTTAATTCTGTTTATATTTCAACCCTCGGGTTTCCTTGTGTTTTCCTGATTCCCCTTCTCGGGTCGGGAGGGGTCATTGGGTGACAGAATAATTGTCTAAATGACAATAAATTGTTATGGGTTCTTCAAACCATAACAGTATTGAAATATGACTTTATTTGTACACATTAATCACTTTATGTGTCCTACAGTTGACATTATGCTGTACTCTGTACTCTCACGTATGCTCTGCAACCAGCTGTAAAGGAATCCCAGATTTATCAGCCTCA
This sequence comes from Dromas ardeola, assembly GCA_013398915.1. Lineage (NCBI taxonomy): Eukaryota > Metazoa > Chordata > Aves > Charadriiformes > Dromadidae > Dromas > Dromas ardeola. The sequence goes on along the minus strand of VYZM01006416.1, from coordinate 23,830 downwards.
CATCATAGGAAATCTCATTACTGTAAACTAACTAATGAAAAAAACCCAAAGTCTCAGAAGTCCCCTCTACAACCCGAAGATGAAATATTACAGAAAGCAATCTGTAGTAAGTACTCATAGTAAGTTTTGAAGGGGCATAAAAACTAGGTTGTAAGTGGAAGAGGGCTGAAATACTTTGATAATTAAAGGGAGGGGGGGAAGCAACAACAAACAGACAGTAGGCTATGATGTTATTTCAGGTTTTAAGCTCTGACTCTGATCTATTGCCTTGTCTGGAATAACTTACATTAACATAAATCACGAACCAATTTATTTGTATGAACATGACTGTGGCTTGGGATAATAATTTCAGAAAAATTTGAATTTTGCAACAGCTATAGGAAAAAAAGAGAACAAATAACATCTATGTACATAGACCTTGAGTTTGCCTAGAAGATGCTGACCTGGGTCAAGTGAAAAGCAGATACACAACTTTCAGTCAGATTCTTCAAAGAGGTCCCTTCTTAATGAGACAGAAACCTCAAGAGAAGGTGATGTAATGATGACGCAAATTGTTTCTCTTCACTTGCTGAAGTTTTCTCAAAAGTGCATGTGGGGTCGCATTCTCCCTGTTATCCATTCTTATTTATTCAGAGCATTTTTACATGAGACTAAATCCATTAAAGGACGCTTAAGCTTTATATGCAAGCTTTATGGCTACCATTTCGTACAGTGAGAGATGCATGACAGGGAAGTTAGAGGAATTTCTCTTTCTCCTCCACAACTAGATCGTAACTACAGAGCATAAATGAATATAACCACATAGTTCTGATTTTTCTCCCTTCTACAGACAAGCACATACAGTTCTCTTTCTCTGCACTCTAATAATACAAGAATTAAGGAAAACAGGCATACAATCAGAATTATTTTTCAGTTTGACTCATCATCTTAGTGTTGTTTTTCTTATATGCAGACTGAAATTCAACTCTCAAAGACCTCAGTGTGACCATGCATCTGTTACTAAATGTTTCACATCTCTTGCTACTTTCATTGACTAGGTTTCAATCTTTTCTTTTCCCCTTTAATCAACTTTGACTGAAGTTATCAAGATAAGTTAATTTTGTTCCATATATTTCAGAATGTATCATAGTTTAAAATACAAATTAGCCAACTGATTGTAAAACATTTTTAAGCATAACAGGTGCTCTTAAAAGGAAACATCGATTATATAGCAATATTTCAGCATACAAATACTGAGGCACACATTTCTTATTGTTTGTTTGGGCTCTATTGCTGGGCTGAGAATAAACTGTAGATGCTTTACAGAAAGCCTCAATCATCAGACACAGAAGTAATCCTTAACATGACTGCTTCTACATCTCAGGTAAAATGCTATTGACAGTGATCTGTGGTCGCCAACTGAGCAGCCTAGATTTGTCTACTGATACTCTTTTTCATACTTTTTTAATATGCAGTACAGGGATTCACAGCCCAATTAAGCTGTACACCGTCTTCCTCCATCACTAAACCTGCATTTTGAGACCTTCATGCCCTCTGCCTCCCCAGTGCTCACACCATAAATTCTATTTTGAGAGCTGAGGGCACTTAGTCTAACCTTCCCCTTGAAGCATTCATCTCTGCAGGTACCTGTGTTTAACTCCCATACCACTATCAGCTCCTGCCTGGTAAGTGCTCATAACATGTATAGGATTGCTTACGCTGCATAGTAATCTTGAGCTAGAAAGGAGCTTTTTAATTGGCTGCCCTAAAAGTCTGACTACCTCTTTTTGTCATGTGTGTTTCCATCTCCTCTTAAAGAATTATTCTTCCTTCCTCACACCCCTTCCTTCTCCATCAGCGTAGTATTTTTTTCAGTGCAATGCACTGTTTAACCCCCCCATTTACCAAGACCCCTTCCTCCCATGCACATTACTTATCGTCTTTTGCTTGCTTGAGGAGAATTATGTGTACCTAAAGTCACATCTGAACTGCAGATAACTGATCTTTTTCTGAGGTAAGAAAAGTCAGGCTGGCTGAAGAAATTGCTTAAACTAGTGTTGAAAGCATGTGGATTCTACGTTTCACATCACATAGGTCTGATGCAGAGGCTAATGCTCCCCTCTGATGGCACTTATTGTCCCCAAAAATATTTTTATGTTGCACGTAGACCAATTCATTTTTTTTCCACTTTTAACCATTCTTTATATTTATTTCACTTGTCCATTGCGCAGCATGAGGGAGACAGGAGCAGATCCAAGAAAGAGTTTAGTATCTCAATGCTGCACTGCAAGGCTAACGCAGGAACCTAAGTAAAATCCTTAAACCTAGATTAGGTATAAGAAGTCCCTATACCCAGTTTGAGAAAAGTTAAACTTCAAAACATGAAGTACAACAGCCAGCATGTTGAGTAGGAAGCAGTTACATGCTAAGGCAATTCAAGGACAGGATTATATCTTAAATTTATCCCTCCCACAACTTAGGTTAGCACTTTTCTCTGTAAAGCCAAGTAAATCCTTTGTTTCAAAGACCATAAAATTGTGGAAAGAAAAAAAAAAGATATAAAAGTTATTATATCTTTTCTGAAATATGAAAAAGAAATGAAGGAACTGGACATTTTAGTAATACTATAATTCCTTTCCTTATTTTGCAGTCAAGCACTTTGATTATTTACCTAGGATGGCTTGGGGAAGAAATCATCCTTTGTCTGCCAATGTAAGAGACCTATTCTTCCAGGGAGTTTCTTAGTCTTAGCTTTTCCACAGTTATATTCTCAACTGGCTAGGCGTCCTTCTTCTAGCAGTTAAAGCTGTGTTATAATGCTGTGTTAAGCTTATGCATGTGTGTATGAATGAGAAGCTGAAGTTTCATTAGAACACAGCAAAAGCGGGAGTAATCAGGTCTTCAGCCTAATGATTAAGGTGCTCACCGGGAAGCAAAAAAGGGAGGCTGGTTCCAGACCCAGCTCTACTGACTCTGACTACTCCCAGTAAATCAGACACACCTAGAACTCCTTGACACTGAGATAAACTGGCAAGGTATGCGCTATATTCATACCACTAAATGCTCCTGAACTGTGCCTTGGAAGTGTGGGTTGTCTTGGGTCAAGCCTTCACCAGGGATTGCTCTGTCAGTTTATCAGAACAGATGACAGACTCCACGTGCCCGTGAATATTTCCTGGCAGTCTCTGATTTATTACTACTAATTAAGATGAAGTATTTAAGTATTTTATGTAATGACTGTTTCAAGTAAAATTCATAAAACAGTCTTTGGACTAAATCAGGTCCAGATAACTCTTAGGGATTTTATTTTGAAGGGGGAACAAATAAATATACACTTAAATAAAAATACCACTGAGATAAGAGGGAAAATGGTGATGATTAAATTAAAGTTGCAATTAAGATTAAATCAATAGTTTCAAATTATTTCACCAATTAAAGTACTACAACAGGTAATCAAAACAAGTTATGATACTAGAATAGATTATTACATTGTAGCCTCAACTTGGAAAATTTAAAGAGGAGCCCTAGTTCTTTTGGTTTATATCCCAGCCAGGGTTATAACTAATGGAACTTACTGGCTTAGGTAAGGACAAGCAAAATTATGTATAGATTGACAGTGTCACTTCTTTTTTTTTGGTTTACATGATTCTAGTTTGCTCAAGGCGGCAATAATTGTGTCTTCCTTATTTTTTAATAATCCAGGCTTTTCCCACATTAGAGTACCTTAAGTTTGCTTATTTTCCTTCCATTTACACAGGTATACAGAATATTATCTCAAACTGAACCCAAGTGTGCCTGTTAATTTTATGTGATAGCAATCTTGTAAAAAACTTTTTTAACCAAGAAAGAGCTACTGACATTGTAGTGACCGACACTAAGGTGTTCATCTTGCAGCTGCTGGATGGCCCACATCTATACACTCACATATCCTGCATAGTAAGAGAAAAATCAGAGTAACAGCAGATTAAATCAAAAACCAAATAATTCATTTTTCAGGCTCACAAGGTTGTTATTTACTAGATGCTGAAGGCTTAAAGTACAGGTGATTTCTTCCATCAGTGTTTGGATGGGTGAAACAGCTGATTGAAGCGTTTTACTGTTTACTGAGTGGCGCGGTCGACATGCCAGAGGGACAGGGTGTCATCCAGAGGGACCCAGACAAGCTAGAGAGGTGGGCCTGAGCAAACCTTATGAAGTTCAACAAGGCCAAGTGCAAGGTCCTGCACTTGGGTCTGGACAACCCTCATTATCAATACAGGCTGGGGGATGACGTGATAGAGAGCAGCCCTGCAGAAAAGACTTGGGGGTACTGGTGGAAGAAAAGCTGGACATGAGCCAACAATGTGTGCTTGCAGCCCAGAAAGCCAGTCGCATCCTGGGCTGCATCAAAAGAACTGTGGCCAGCAGATCCAGAGAGGTGATTCTCCCCCTCTACTCTGCTCTCGTGAGACCCCACCTGGAGTACTGTGTCCAGCTCTGGAGCCCTCAGCACAAGAAGGACATGGACCTGTTGGAGGGGGTCCAGAGGAGGGCCACAAAGATGATCAGAGGGCTGGAACACCTCTCCTATGAGGACAGGCTGAGAGTGTTGGGGTTGTTCAGCCTGGAGAAGAGAGGGCTCCAGGGAGACGTCATAGCGGCCTTCCAATACCTGAAGGGGGCCTACAAGAAAACTGGTGAGGGACTGTTTGAAAGGGCATGTGGCGATAGGACGAGGGACAATGGTTTTAAACTAGCGCAGGGTAGGTTTAGATTAGACATTAGGAAGAAGTTCTTTACAATGAGGGTGGTGAGTTGCTGGAACAGGTTGCCCAGAGAGGTGGTGGAGGCCCCATCCCTGGAGACATTCAAGGCCAGGCTTGATGAGGCTCTGAGCAACCTGATCTAGTTGAAGATGTCCCTGCTTACTGCAGGGGGGTTGGGCTAGATGACCTTTAAAGGTTCCTTCCAACCCAACACATTCTATGATTCTACTTCCTGTCCCAACATCTATCTAGAGAAGTAAGAGCGCATAGGTTCAGCAGTTGTTATGACAGGAATAAAAGGAGAAAAAAAAAAAAAAAACATGACTTTTGGCATCTGTGTTTTATAGGGATTATTCCCAGTTTATTCTGCCTCATAAATAATCTTTCATGATTTTATGACAAATTAGATTAATTGAAATGTTAAATTAGAAACAAGTCACCTTCTTAACATATGACCTAAATTTGTAACAAGCCAGCAACTTGTGATACCATTGTAAAATATCTCTCTGCTCAGAGTTCCCTGCTGACAATTTCTTTCTTGGATCCACCAGTTGGCTACCTCCTATACTATACTAATTCTAGAGATGTGCGTCTTGTTTCATGGTGTTTTATTTTTGGCTTAATTAGCATATTATACTGTGCAAAGTCATATACCTTAAAAAGCTCATTTATTACATCTGATCAATTTTTTTTATGACCCAAACATCAAAAGTCAAAGCAGAAAATCCAGCTGGGATATTTTTTTTTTTACTGTTTTTTACTGTTCCACGTGGGATTTATGTCAGGTAGCCAGGAAAACTGACCTTTCCTTTTCTTTATTTCCTTCTAAGTGCCCTCAAATTTCTCACAAACTTTGTTTTACCATCACTGATTCTACCATTTCAATGGTCTTAATGGAGATTTTTACCTTTAATAATCTTGCCCAATCATAGATGCATCTACATTTTACAGTTTTATTTCAAAAAGATGGGATACTATTCTATTCTGCCTTCTCAATACTCCAACCTGCTTTGAAAATATGAAATTACCGATGATGATTGCTTTAGCATTTTCTTAAGATTATTAAATAACCTTTCATGGCAGCTGCTTTCTTTCATGCTTGAAAACTATCAAATCCATCCTTTCTAGCTTTCCCTTCTGTATAAGACAAGCTCAGCTGTGACTGATTTGCTGTGTTTCTTTTTTTCTGACTTCCGTATCTGGAAAAAAAAAAAAAGGCAAAAAAAGTACAAGCAACATGAAAGGCTTATGTAGACAGTACTGAAAAGCCCATTTTGTTGTTTTTTAAATATAGTTACTGTTCTACAAATCATCCCTGTATCCATGTAGCTTCCTTTTTTTTTTTTTTTTTTTTTTTTTTCCCCCCTAGAATCAAGCATTGGGAAGACAGCTTTGGGCTTTCACGGACAGTTTTCATTTAGGTAGCGTACTCCTACAGGTTTCCAGAACATGATCTCTTAAGTGCAGGGACTTTCCGCTGCAACAGTTTTTATAGTAAAAGCTGACTGAGGTAATTTTACAACTCAGACTTAATTTTGGTGTGAAAAAGCTGAAAAGTAAATTAATTTTATTTGTGGTGAAAATAGATAGTTTTATGATACACAGATAGCTTTCTCCTTGTTCAGATCAGCTTGAGAAATATGACGTCTTTTTTTTGTTAAACATTGTAATTGCCAGTGGATTTATGCCTGAAACATATCCACATCATCCCTGATAAGAGGTGATTTAAAATAACCCATGTCCCCTTTTGCCAGAAATATTTCAGTATGAATAATAGTTAACTTTGCCCTCTTGAAATTCCTCTTACGTTTTCAGTTGAAAAAAAAAAAAAAAATTACGTTTACACACAAGTATACCCACTCTTCTAAGAATCTTTAAATAAAGGCTGCATTTGAGTGTTGTGAAAAGTGATAGTCTGCATAATGTACAATAAAGATAAGGTTTTAATCACTATTATTATTAAATCTACTTAATGTTTAACATGGTGAAGTATCCTACATATATACATACAATGATTAAAAATTGCACCCACTCTCCAAAACACACATAAAGTATATATGTGTATATATATAAAGTAGCAATCAAATCAAGGGTTTTCATAAGTGTACTTTCTTATCCTTCAGATTGGAGAACATATGAAAAATTTCATAACGAAAAATTTATTATTAAAGATAATAATTAATTTATTGTGCTCATAATACCCTAAATTTATAAAAAGTTTCACTTTTTAAAACTAAAGCAAAAATAATAGGTAATAATTAATCACTCCAATGTTATAGAATACTTTAATCTCTAGCATAAAGGGCTTGATCCTTTAAAACATTTTTCTCTAGACCTGATTATTACTCTATGATTTGATCACAGACATATCACCTTCATCATACTAGTATGTGTGTCATCAGACTAGTAGTTCTATAAATAAGGGATTCGCTTTAAATAAATCAAAGGACTTGGAAAAAAGTGGTTATGCAAATATGTGACAATATGAAATGTAAATGAGTAACAAAATAAGGCAGTGAGGAAAATAGTGAAAATAAACTTTAAAGCTATTTGGAAAGATTTATAAAAAGGAAAAAGAAGTGATACAGGGAAGTATATTTTAGTTAAACTTTGGGTTGAAGTCTCACTGGATCACATATTTGTTCATTACTCAATCCTCTGTCCTACTTTTGTTTAATCATTTAATTGAGCACAGTGAGCTACAGCTTTCAGCTTGTTTTGGTCCATTTAACTATGGCAATATGTGCTAGACCAAGATTTAAAGGACCTGTTACAGATGAATACAAGTGAGGCTTTGTTTCCTGCCAAGTGGGTCAGAATTCCAAAAAAGTGAGGTGTTCAGCATATAATGATTTCAAGTTAAAGGAACAGACTATTCATCAGTTCTTGACCTGAACATTTTTATAAACATACATTTTTTATAAAATCCATTAGTTAGGCATGGATAGTATCATTGTACAGAAGTTGTATGCATTTTTTAATCAAGCAATTACTTATATTACTCACTTTTTTTTAATCAGGGTGTTTTCAAAGTTTTATTTGGAAATACGTTGCAAGATATAATGTTCTCCTTTTTTTTTTTCTTTCTTTCTTTCCTTTTAAACTATAAAATGAAATACAGGGACAAAGACAAACAGAAAAAAAATGACAGCTTACCTATTCCTGTGACAGGGTAATGAAAACACTTCGTTTTCAAAAGGTAGCACAGAAAGGAAATGTATGTGCAATTTATGAAGATTTGAGCAGAACTTGTATATGGATCTTAACAAGCTATTTGCCTCACTTAGCGTACAAAGCAATATAGATTACACTTAATAAGCCAGAGGTTCGACAGAAAACTGACAAGTAATAAAAATCAATGCAAGGGCTTAGGCTCCATGAAAACCATCATTACTTAAAGCCAGATCTTAGAAGGCAGTAAGTACCTTTTTAGAGCAATGAGCACTAATGTGACATATAAACATGCACATACACAAACACACGTGCACACATTCAGAGACAACTATATTCCTGTACTTGCTGGCGTTGAGCATTTTGTAACAGCTTTGCTGGAGTGAAGCCCTGGTAGTAGTGCCACAGCCATCCAATGCAAGAGAATTAGATGACTCCTGCTATTCTATGGCAAATGGCATCACCTGACATGAGATCATGTCCCAACAGCTGCAGTTGCAGACTTCTTTCATACAACCCTTGGAAAGGAAAAAAAACAAACAAACCATAAAAAGAAGATGAACACAGTATTAATGAAGCAATAATAGCTTTCCACTTAAAATCACATTAGAACCAATTTACCTTTCCCTGCCCTAAAAAATTTCACAAGCCAGGTAGTCATTAAGTGCACAAATGAAGTTTCAAACACTAGAATTTGGTCTCAAAAACAAACACAAGAAGTACAAGCTACTTCATTGACTTTTTTTTATCCAATAGTGTAAGGCAAATGGAGCTCTGGTAGATCGATGGAGTCTCAGCAAAAGATTAAAAGTGTGCAGCCTTCTCATTTGTCTCATTTGATGCTGTGCTGTTGAGCTATCATCAAAGCTTTTCACCCACTTAAAGAGTCCACCAGGAGCAGGGATACGGGAGGCCGAGAGATCAACAAGGCAGTGATCTGAGAGAAGAATGGGAAACACCTGAAAAAGTGATAACTTAGGATAGAAAAATGGATAACTCATGATCCCCAGTCATGATGGGGTCTGAGAGCTCATGACAATGTGCAAACAAAAAGGCATCCATGGGCATCCAAGAGTGAGTCCAGAACAAACGAGTAAGAACACAGGTATCCTGAATATTTAAGAAAACAGAGGCAAAACCACCAATGTACATTCCTGGTAATTATTCAAAAATATAGGAGGAGAATCAAGAGACATCAGACTTGCAAATACTTTTATAAAATCATGGATGTCTAGGAGAAGATGACTTTCAGTGCCTATTAAATAAATCAATAGAAAAGCTTCAGGTCATGTGGTGAAATACAGACGAGAACATCTAGCCAGAAATAAGTGTTGGAAGTTGTCATAAAGGCAGTTTCAGATGAAATGGATGGAGTGGAAACTGAAGCAGTATGATGCTGTGTGTAGATGGAAAAAAAAAAAAAAAGCAAGCAATTTATTTAAGCCATCCATTTAGAAATGGAAGGAGTGTGTATTGTTTTTTGTGGAGGGGAGCGAAGAGGGTCATCAGTCACGTGGCAGACAGGGGAAATGGCTTGAAATTAATGACTGAGGAAGCTTCTGTTTATAAAATTAGTTGTCTGTGCTTATATGCACAGTCACACAGTCGGAAGTTCTAAGCAACTTCCTACTTTGTGAACACATTATTATCAATATTACAGATGAATGTAATGCAGTCATAACACACTCCAGGCTTTTAAAATCAAGCAGTAATGGTCTTCCCCTAAATACGCTGTTTTAGTTTATTTCCAGTTAATACCACACTTTTTTCTTTTTAGCTTGAGTATTCCTAGACGTTTATTTTAGACTAGAATGACAATGTGCTATACAATTTCTTGATCATCCTAGCAAGGTGTTGCTTTCTTTAGTTGAATTAATCAGCTGAATATCTTTTCTCATCTCTGCCTCAAAAAAGCAAAAATTTCTCTGTTTGATCTACAGATGATTGACTCAGTGAGCTGATGAAACCTTACTGGTGATTTACTTGTACAATACTGTATAAACTTCAAGTGTGATTATTTAAAAAAGCTTCAAAAAGCATATAAATAGTAGTCAATATTTTAAAGACAAAAATTATAGAAATAGCTACCAAATATTTCCATAATAAATGCCAAGTATTCTATGGAACACGTAGTGGAGTTATTCCATGGTAGGTTTATTCATTCCCTTATTCTATTTTTATCTTTTTATTTTATTTTATTTTATTTATTTTCTGTATTGACTTCAGGAGCATCCTCTTTTAATTTGGTTTGCAAATTAATTTCTCAATAAAATCATCGCCAAACCATTTAGTCTGGTTAGAAGCTCAACTATATTGTGTTTTTTTAAAAATTTATCAGTTAAAAAAAATCTAATAGTAAATATTCTAAACAAACTATACTTAGTGGTGCTTTCCATTTAATTTTATTTATCAGGCAAGCATGAAGGAGCACAGAATCTGTTACCTTCTCTATTCAGTATTTCTGTCCTTCCATCAAGTGACCCAAGTAAGTTGTTCCTTCTCCCCACTGGCGAAGCTTTTGCTCTATACACAATGTTGTAAGTTCCATTGCAGTAACAGTTACTGCTATTTTATTTATTAGACAAACTCCAATGTACGTTTTAACTGCCTTTATCCCCTGGCAGCATTATGCCCCATAATACTACACAACAGAGTGGAAACCAAGGGTCTGAATCTCAGCTGTTGCACTGACTGGTCATAATAACTCAGGTGACTTTATACATCTGCTCCATAGCCAGGGTACAAGCTTGGTTCTGCACTTCACTGTGTAACCACGGAGCCCAGGAATACAGCGCTGACACTGCTAGCAGCAGGCCACAAGCTTTGTATTGAACTTGTAAGGCCTCAGTACAGAGGCTTGTCAGCCCTGCTCTGCCTGCAGCTTTGTTTTATTTGATTTAGCTGCGACAGCAATTTCTCTAATTCAACAAGTGTCTATGGCTAATTTGCTTTCCTTTTGTTTATTTCTGTATGCTACAGTTGAAGCATTAGATTGTAGTTAGGACAGGTATTCTATCTAGAATGAGATACTTACGACTCTAACATAATAATGTAGTATAGATACAGGCCTGGTACAATAACAGAGGCCTTGAGAAATGGAGGCACAAGATGGGGTGTAGAGGAGTCTCATGGCATGAGAAGAGGGGACACAGTCGGCACTGGAGATCCCACAACTAACAACAACTCTTCAGTGGTCAGTTAGAGAAATGCAGACCCAGGGCTGGGCACACCTGGTTTTACGGGTAAAAAAGAGAACACAAGAAATATTATCTGATGTAAAATCCATCATACATAGTGAATTTGGTTGTAACATGGAACTGTAAACCAAAAGAGAGAAAGGTATAAAAGCATGTTAGCAAGCATTTGAAAATGGCCCTAAGCAGAGAAAAAAAAAAAAACAACAAAACCACAAACAAACAAACAAACAAAAAGACCAAAGAAACAGAGAGAAAGAGAAGAAGAGGAAATCATCAATATGAACATCCTAATCCTCCCAACAAAGGACTCCAGATGCTGGCCACTCACAGAAACAAACTTCACCACTAATGCTAGTGTGAAACCACTGACCTCAGTACCTAAAGGAGCAGAGAAACGGTGAGCATAACACCCAGAAAAGTGCTAGAAACTGAGTTACACTGTTAATTGTATTATTGCTATTATTGCAACTTCTTCTATATGTAAGTACTCTACCTGCATTATTATTTTTTCTGTAATAATTGTATCTAGACTATTAAGATTATACTAACAGTAAATTGTTGGTTTAATTATATATTTATAAACTGTGCCTCCTTTTTGCTTTTAAAGAATATTTTGAATACAACAACGATACTTTTGCATTGAAGTTTGTGAATTCCATACGGCAAAAAAAGCCCTGTTATATTCTTTATGCTTACTGGAGGGCTATAAAATCCTATTCTGAATGCAATATTGGCAATGATGGCATTGTTTGCATTAAAAGGTATATGATTAAATAAAGTGTATAAAGCTCAAATTTATCCCATAGCATATGCATGAGACTTGCAAGAGAATGTTGAGATGTGTACTTGTGTCTTCTTATATTTACTCTGTATTTTTTCCTCACAACAAGATGCAGTTCTAGATTATTCACAGCATCGCTGACAAAGCAATCTAGATGTCTATTCAAATGGAGTTCCTGGATATATTTTACATTTGGCTGTCAACTCAACCTCTGCAATACACTTTAAATACAAAAGCAAAAAAAGCAAAATTCTAAACTGACAAAGCCGGGGTTAAAAATTATTTCCCTCTGCTGTAGTTATGTTTACGTCTAGCCTAATTTTGAGGTTATTTATCAGATTCACATCCTCAATACATGTCCCTTATCATGTATTTTCAGTGCTATGCTTCTGCTTATGGTCAAAAGCCTCTGTAAACAACTTCAAATATTTTTATAAAACGCAGATGTACTGTTAGCATTTTTCAGTTTTTATCTTGAAGATTATTAGGATGTTAGTCAATCTGTCTAACACCTTTGTGAACTATGTTCTAGTTTGGAAAACCAAATCAAACAACATGAATGAATTTTCCAAAGAAACTGTGCAAAATGGTGTGAGATAATATTTGCATTCCAAAGTTTCTTGATCTTGCCAGATGAATAGCATCCCACACAGAAAAAAGAAAATGGGCTCAACAGTTTTACAATTTCTTATGAAAGTTATTTCTTCCTGTGCAAAACAAGGCCAAAAAAAAAGATGAATGCAGCATTATGTTAATAATAGTACATACAGCTACACATAAGAGGGAGGGGATAAATTAAGGTCAATCACATTGTAAATGTAGCATTTCTTAATGTATGAGCAATTGCTTTCAGAAGAGGAATACTGGATGCTTTTCAAATTCACCAGAATTTAGAAACAGAAAAATGCCATAAACAATCCATCTTCACCTTGTTTTTAATACATCAGTAGGTTATGAATTAGCATGGAACTTTAATAAGCAAGCTACCAGAGTAGAAGTTATAGCTGGCAGTACAGGGACTTGCTAGCCCAGGGAGAGAATGAGCAATGTGTTGTGTCTGGGAAACAGTATGGGATTAGTCTATAGTGGTACACCCTCATTTTTCTCACCAGTTAGGAGGCAGAGCAGCACATCTTGCATCCTGAAACTGTAGGTAGTGGAGTGCACTCCTGCATGTGCATAAGTCTGCATGTATATGGGTTATTCCAGGGTGAAAGTTCCTCTAAGACCGCTCCAAATGGAGTTCTCTGCCTGGGCCTGAATCTTCATGGGTATTTAATATAGCAGGTTAACAGATACCTCACAGCTAGATAAAAACAAAACAAAACAAAACAAAACAACACAGAACTGTAAACAATATTCAACAATACTTCATGAGGAAAATATGCCCTACCCACTAAATTTCAGGTGTCTGTAGCAGTTTATAAATACTATACTTGTTCAAAAAANACTTCAGTTGTGCAAAAAAAAAAAAAAAGAAAAAGAAAAAGAAATAGTGATTTATAGTGGTAAATGTTAGTCACACAAAAAAAGTGTAATCAGCTTGCCATTTTACATAACATACTCACACAGCTCTATCTCACAAAGGCACCACAGCTGTTCTGTAGGTTAGTTAAGGCTGATTTAGATATGCTGTTAAGCAGTCATCTCTAATTCCTCTCAAATATTTGGAGTTAATCCCTGCTTACATATGGATACTACTTTTTTTCAAAATATGTTTTTACAGTCTTCAACAAAGACCATATTTTTGGTTTATTTTCCGTTGCACTGAGATGATATGTTCAGGTGCCACAGTTGCAGCTGGTAGAACCTACACAAATAAGCACCCACGTG
>VYZM01006415.1:12996-58717 GCA_013398915.1 Dromas ardeola | reverse complement strand
TGTGTTAAGAGTTGTATATGGGAGGAGGGGTGGAGAATGGACCCTTAATTCACTGCTATTTTCCAAAAACTGGCACAATTACTCCTTATAGTAACATTACTCATTATGGCACGTAACTCCTTATAGTGGTTACTGTTACTGATTTCATGTTGTTAAGTTTATGTGCTTTGTTGAAAACATTTCCACTTCTAGTTTGTGGCTTCCCTCTTGCAGAATTGAGACAACTCCGTGTGTTTTCTGGTTGTGTGTTATTTATATAGTAGATCTCACTTCAGTGTATGTATTTTTTCTTAAAAATAAACCTTTAAATATTTATAGTTTGATATTGACACTACTCAATGTGAAGAAGCTTTTACTAATAGAAGTTGGTATTTCTGTTTTGTTTTGGGGGATATGGTGTGAATGGCTTAAATATGTAATTCTAAGGAACTTTTAAAATTCATGAATTTTTCTGTATTAAGAACATGGTGACAACTTGCAGGAAATGGAATATTTGTTTCAAGCACAAATGTCACAAGAAGAGTTGCACATTTATTTTAATATGTGCCACAGGGAATGACTGCAAGTATGAATAACCTGTGCAATACCCTTAAGGGGAACAGATAAGCTAGCAAAAAATCTCTGTGGGATAATCATGCCCCAGGCTTACTTTATCCTAGTTTTATGGAAATGTAATTGGAATGTAGTCTATTTAGAAAATAATTGAGTGCTTTGTTTTCAGAGTTGAAGAAAAGCAATGAAGCACAGAGAAATGTCTGATTCCAAGTTAACTGTTGTTAATGCTTTTAGCAGTCTCATATTTAAATATGTATTTCTTTTCCCTGGCCATCCATCTATTGTCCATTTATTGATTTTTCTGAAGAATCTACAAATGTTTCCATACATTACAGTAGATCCTGGTTAGTCTACTGATTAAATATCCTGTAGTTCACCAACTTACTGGTTGTATCCAGAAGTCAACACCAAAACAGAACTTCCTCAATGTGACAGAGAAAAACTTGAAAAAGTACACGTAAACACTTTCTTTATATTATGGGATTTTTGTTTTACATTTATTTGGATAATCTAAAGATATATTCTTGATGTTCTATAGGTTTTCTGTATGCTTTTCTAAGAAAAGTCTAAATATCAAAAAATTTCTCATCAAATACAGAAGATAAAGTGTTTATTTTAGCTCTTTCTTTGTCACCTCAGTAAAATATATCTGGATACCTAGAAATATGTATATGGAGAAAGACAGAGATAGAGACAATGGGAAGGATGAAAGAAAGAACGTAGCTTGAATGTCATGGTTCTGGTTTTGTGAGTTAGAAAACGCATATTGCCGTTCATATGTCATGTGATTTCCCCCCCCTTCATTCGGGATTCAAAATTTAGAAATATCTGATTCTTTATTTTTGAATTGTCTTTGCCTTTATTTTCACAAGAGCCACATAGAGTTACCAGTTTTATTAGCAGTTAATGGTTTTGGTCTTTAGAATAATTTAAAGTTAATTAGAAATCTTCAGACTCTATTTTAAGTTCTAAATTCACTTACAATTCCTTGCAATTCTGTTAAATTTAAAAAACTGTCATGCTGTTTAAGTTTTAGGAAATCTGAGCAGGTCATGTTTACTAAAAGAAGCAAAACCATAAAACGAAGAACCAGTGAACTCTGTACTATAAAAATGATTCTGCATTAGAAGACATGGTTGATAGTGAGGGTTAACTATCTCTCTGTTGAGGTGTTGAAGTTTGTTTCACACACTCATAACATTTGAATAAGGGCAGACTAATTGCACATTCCATAAGATTGTTTTAATGGGAAAGGAATTTAAGATTGATAAGGAGTATGATTTTATGGACTGAGCTGATGACCAGCTATCAGCTTTGAGAGGAGGAAGCAGTTCTTCCTCCCTTGCGCTGACCATCCTGACTTTTGAACCTGCGTTGGTTAAAGGTTGCAACTGTACATCTGAGCAAGAAAGGGAAAGTGGAAAGAGTAAAGAAATAAGGGCAGGAGAAGAGAAAGGAAAACAGTGTCAGCAGTAGCCAGACATTACTTTGGTACACCTGCCTATGGCACTACTGCCTACGTGCCAGAATTAGGTTGTAAATTTAAGGGTGTCGCATAGTTGATTTCTTTGTTTAGATACACTTCAAAAGATCAAGACAAGAGTTAAGTAACAATAATAATTGTGTATCTTATTGTTAACATTCTGAATGATCTGTTAAAAGGTTAACTTAAAAAAATTAAAATTATAATTTAATTACTACATTATAACATTTTTTAAAAAACTTAACATTTTTGATTTAAACACAGCCATATCCTTTCCATTAGTTATCTGTACTTATAGTCATCAGTGATACATTACTACAATGTCTTACATGATATGTGTGAGCATAGTGAAAGTATTTTTTTCTTAAAATGTAGTGCTGCCCTGACTCCTTTAAAGGCACATTAATAAGGCTGAGAGTTTATGTGAATTATCTGACAGCAGTGAGGGGTCAAATCTATGTAGGTGTAGTGGTATAACCTTGAATCCCACTTGTCCTTCTCGCTCATAATTTAACTCAAAGTTTGTATGGCCATAGGCCCAATCTAATACAGTTGTGTACTGTGAAAAAAAAAAAAATATCAGCATCTGCAGACTCACAAAGATTACTCTGAGAAGATTATTCTCTGAGAGGAGCTGCTGGTTTAAGTCACAGGAATAACTTGCAAAGAAAATTGATATTGTTGCTAAGAAAATATGTTGAGTAATGCTGTAATAGACACTTCAAAAATGCTCTTCGCACAAAGTCAGCACTTGGTTAAGATTCTTGGACAATCTACATTAGTGGTAATTTCTCTTTTACTTGGAATTTTCACACCTCATTTGTTAGTAATTTTTGAAATTATGCCCTAAAGCTGCTCTAAGATCATATAACTTAAATAATTAAATGACAAAAACTATCTTTTCACAAAAACCTGTTTTCAGTCTTAGTTGTTGTAGAGTTCTAACAACCCTTTAAATATTCAGATAAAGTAAAAGTTTAAGGGAGTACTGTGGACACTTTAGCCAATGATTTTTTTTTTTGTATATATGTAACATTTTTCAATTTAAATATTTGTTTTGCTTTTTCTAGGAAACTTGTGAATTTTTCAGTATGGCTGTAGTGTGGTTGGGTTTTCTGTTTGTTTTTGGGGTTTTTTTTATACATCTGGAAAATCTTACAGTCTATTTTGGATTGATATGAGCACGGGCAAGTAGAAACTGCAAAAATCAAAGCTTAAGTACTCAAGGAGATCAATGCTGGACGATTAGGCAAAAGAAGCAAGTTTTAAGAAAGGAATTTACCCAGGAAAACAAGAGATCACTTGGTGTTGTAACAGCAGGAGATAGCTGTTGCCAGCGTAGTGGGCAATGCAGAGAGGCATTAAATCTGGACCACGAAGTGGGAGTTGAAATGCACATGAAAGAGAAGTTAATTTTGTAAGGAAGCAAGCACTTTTCCTTTGTACTGAGTCCAGCAAGTTTTCCATGCATTGTGTATGTGGGTGAAGTTAAAACTACCTCTGAAACTGAAGCAGTGATTTGACGTTACTGAAATGGAAAATGTCTTCTGTTTTCTTTGCCTTCTGTCTCTTTTTTGTCCAATGGTTCCTGGCCCCACACTGCTCCTTCATGCCTCCTTGCACAGGCTCTGGTGATCATCACTTCTTAATCCCACAGAGAACTGTAATTGAAAAGCCTTAGCAGAAGGCCCCAGTGAACAGAGCAGAATTCTCTGTTCATAAGCAGGAATAGACAGAGGTAACTAGTTTGTAGGTGGCAAACTGTTGGAGCTCCTCAGCCGTGACTTGCAGCTGCATCCTAAATATATGTGAGCAGAACATTCAGCAAAGCTTTTGTGTAATGCGTAACTTCTGTCCTGCTCTTTACTGTCGTCCACCCATTCATTGTTCTCGAAGTTACACAGTAAGTATTCACTTTAAGGACTATATTTAAAAAAAAAAAGTTTCTAAACAGTTCTTTTGTATGCATTGAAAGAAGTCTTGAAATTGAAATTCAATGAGAAAGCTTTTAATGAAGTATGAATTTACTCTGCTCTAATATTGTTAATTTTAAGAGTAAATTGGTTGTTAAAGTATTTCAGGTGGTAGATTTGTACCTTTGTTCTGCAGCTATGAAATCCATTGATTTTTTTACGTAAAAGCATGCTGGTAGTCACTTGGCTAGACTGAAGTTACTTTGCTGATTTACTGAGCTCAGCTGGTAAAGTATAGTGGTGGTGCAGGCTCTTCAGAATTATACGGGTCCAAAATAAAAGCACTAAGTGTGCATATATTCCCATTTTACGTTTATTTAGTTCTTGTCTGTCTTGAGGTGGAACAAAAAAATCAAAAGTCGTAGCAGATTTTTGTGTCAAAATCTTGAATAGAAGCTGAAATTCCCAATGACTTATGCTTCCCTGTTCACCGTCTTTTTTTAAATACCTGAAGAATGCTGACATCCTCCACCCTCTCTCTCATGTCATTCTAACCTGTTACTGCAGTGATGTATTTCTCCATTTCATTGTTTGCGTTGTAAACCGTTCCTTGCTTTCTCCTATGGATCTACCAGGTTTTGCTGTCCTTAGCAGTTGTGCTTAGTGGTATCATTTAATCTCAGTGTACATTGCCCTAGGTAGGCATTGTGCAAGTAGTAGAAAACTCAATCCTGGATCCTGAAATATTAGATAAATAATGAATAATAAGCTGAAGGATGGAGATAATAAACTATATAAGTTTTTGAGTAGTGTACTATTATGAAACCTCTACCAATAGAACCTCCTCTACTGGTAATAGAAGGAGAATTAAAATGCTGAGAGATTTGTGGCCACCTTTGCTTTGTAAAATGTAATCTAGATTTTACATGGATAAGGAAATAGGAAATGGAATAATTTAGAATGAGTTACAAGCAACTGATACACTGAAAGCAAGCAGCAAGAAAGACTGGAAAAATAGACTTGGTGGCAAGATGTGTGACCTAATTGACTGCAGAGTTACAATGGAAGAAATGTTGACAGCTGAAGTTTTTAGGTTGAAGAACAGAAAAACCAAGGAAGTGAACATTAGAGATAGTGAGTTTTGCCTACAGAAGGTGGATGCTGTTCCAGAAGAGGGATGGTGGTTTTGAGCATGGGGTGGAGAGATTTTAAAGTAAATTGAGATAAAGATGATCCCAGAAAAAAAATAAATCCTTAAGATGGAAATAAAATAAAATAGCGATAGGATGAAAGATCAGCAGTGCTGGATTGAGGGTCGGTGATAAGAAATGGTGGAAGAAAAGAAATGCAGTTACTTGCAAAACAAGAAACAATGTTTAATAGATATGACCTGGCAAATCATTATTTTGGAGAATGTTAGATCCAGTTAGGATCAAATGTGAATAGTTAAGACTCAAGAAACAAATGACAATGTGTTGTCTGACGTGAAGGTGGCAGACTTCAAGATCATCAGTATTTTTGCGTAGGGAGCCACTGTGCATAGAGGATAACGAGGGAACAGTTGAAAGGTGTTCTGTTTCTCCATTGTTCTTATAATTTGCTGCGTTGCTCACTTTCATTTCATTCAGAGCCTCAAGAAGTGAATGTAATTTCACATTTCATTCTTGCCTATTATAATAAAACCACCTGAATTGGAAAGCATGCATCTGAAGCTTTTCATTCTATATGTAAAGACAACTACACCAAAATAGAAATGTGTAAGACAAATTCTAGTTTTAGTTTGATTTTACTGAATTCAAAGGATCAACGTTAACTTCGCGATTTGATGAAGATTTACTGCTCTAGAAATTTACTCTGATACACTTATCCTCAGAAGGCGGTTGGCTATTACAGGTGAGACACGATGCACTAAACTATTTAATTTCTGTTCTTTTTGAGCAAAGACTACCAAGGTTTACAAAGAAAAGATTCATGTCTGATTCACTACAGTCTCTTGAAAACACCAGTATGCATTGCGAGATTTTCAGTCATGTATATATGCCATTTAGTTTTGCAGTTTTAGAGACATCCAAATATTGAGCACATGAAAGTTCACCAATTTATTCTCGATGAGTGAACTCCTTTATGTCAGATTGAAATGTTGGCAAAGAATTTTAAGAAAACGTGCAATTGCGTCTTTCTTTACTCTTTTGGCAAATAATATGGAACTAATTTCAGCTGTTCAGGTTTCTTGGAGCATACTGAAAGAGCTAAAGGTATTTATTTAGACCACTTCAGGCATCTAGCTTACCTTTTAACATTTTGATGCAGAGTACAGCTTGCATTGTCAGTGATGGTAGATTAATTCATATACTAAGTTGAGGGATTGTACTAGGGCTAACAGTATTGCAAAGTATGTGGATTTTTTGGCTAGACGTCCGCTTTTCTATTTATTTTTTTTTTCTTTTGGATAATGAGTGTCTCTGAAACTCCTTATATGAGGGGTTCGATAGTGCTGCAAGCAGTAAAAGAGGTGCACTGAGAAAAGTAAGTTTTATGGCAGAATTCCATGTTTCTCAGCCTTTGGCTACAATGAAACGAGAAGATATAAATCAATTATGCTCTATTCAATCGTGTTGAAAATTCGTTTTCTCTTACAGTTATTGCAGGCTCTCTGTGGTAGGGCTTAATCTGTTGTTCTGGAAATATAGCTATAACCACAGATGTACCCTGTACCATGAGGAATGTGGTTGTCTGTAACTTATTTTAAGAATGCATGTTTATTGATATTCAGGCTGATTCAGAAAGAGATGTTTCTTGAGGAAGATCTGACTTTTCATAACAGAAAGAAACTTAGGCCATAGATTTTCCTTTCTGTCTCATAGTGAAATATGTTACTGCTGTGACTAGCTTAATCTTTGTTATATGCATGCTGCACTGTAAGACAGCTCCTGGGTGTTGGAATTGTTGACAAACTTTTAGTGAATCATTCAGTGTTCTTGCTTTGTGTTCCTCTATGTTCCTGTATTGTGAATGAAAGGGAATTAAGAGTTACATACTCAGTACCTTCTCCCAAAAGTGGATTTCTTACAGCATGTTTCCTCTAGGCTTGGTGTCTGCTACAGCGTAGTATTAGGGTATTAAAGAAATTAAGTTATAACTGTTCCTTGAGACACCATTTGACAATCATACTTATATTCAGATTTTTTTATTTTTTTTAGCCTATAATTTTTTCTTTTATTTCTCTTTATTATCAACTCTAATGCTCTTAAAATTCTTCTCTCTCTTTAATGTGTACCACCTTTAAATATTCCATCAGATGAGTGATTTTCCTTTCGGTATTTCTTGACCAAAGTAAATATGTAGCTATTTTAACCTTCCTTTGTAAATCATTCTTCAGTCTCTTGATTATTTTGGGGACAGAAATTCAGAATTCCATGTAATCGGTAAATACCTTTCTGGTATTGAGATGCCTAGGAGTGAATGGAATATTGCAAATAAGTAATTACCTCTCCTGTCATTATTCAGAAGTTATATCTATTATTGCTGCACTTAGCAAATTCATATCTAAGTTGCTGTCTGCTATACTTGTAGGCTTTTTTTCATTATTACTGCATCACAGATTTTTATCTACTATTTCAGATCTGTGTTTCTAGTATGCATATTGCCAGATGCTGTTTCTTGCATTTCCATTTCCTAGTTCTTTTATTCGATTCCACACACATTTCTAAACTACCAAAAGCTGATATTTCTCTTGCTCTGGCAGGTTTTTGAGGTTATCTTGCTTCTTGAGTTTGTTGCCTGTGTGACTCCTGGAAAATAATTTTGCTTTTATACAAATGCTTTTTTCCCTGCGAATGTTTAATAACTTCTGCAGCTGCCCTGGGGATTAAGTTTTGAGATTCTCCATCTTGTTTTTGTTAGCTTTCCTAGGTTTGAAAGACCCACGGCCATTATCTCACTTACTTTATTAAGCGGTCATCAGCATAGAAGCAGCAGTTGCTATGTGTGCATGAATTCCTTCATACGTGTATGTGAGTGTGTATGTTGTGTGTATGCATATACCTACTCATGTATAATGCATTTACCTACTCTTCCATTTAAAACAATGCTATTTGCCTGCAGGAGGAGGAAGAAGAAACATATGAGCAAACTCTAGAATTCCGCAGAGGAGGTGATGGTCAGCCAAGACGGTCCACACGACCTACTCAACAATTTTATCAACCCCCAAGAGCTAGAAACTGATTAATAAGAAATAAAAGGTAAACATATAATATTGAGATTTTATTTAGGGGGTTAGATTTCAAGAAAAGCAGATCTGGATTGTTATATTTTTCAGTCTTTGTAAAGTCCATGAGAGAACTTTGTACAACTTTGCCAGTAGTTGGTTGTATAAGAACCCTCATCATTGGGTTGCAGATGATGAATATTTTGAACAATTAAATTATTATAATCACCATTTTACAAGCAAATTGACAACTTAAAATTCCTGCAAAAACTTTGTTTCTCATTTAGGAAAAAAAAAAAAAGAGTATTAAGCAATGGCACATGTATGACCTACTTTTTTCAATAGTGGTAATCTGTTCCTAAGGAGCAAGCAGAGAGCAGCGATTGCTACACCTATGGAGAACTGTCGCTATTGAATCGGTGTCTTACTATTTAAGTGGAAGTTTTATGGTTGTGTCTTTTTAGTTTAGAAACCACTTGTTGCGATCACCTGCATGGAAGATATGTTTGGCATATTCTAAAATTTTTTAGGGATATTGATATATTTATGATAGAAGTTGGATATCTCTGTTTCTTGGGATTTTGTGGCTGTAGGAAGAGACTTATTATACCTGTGGGAAGAGGGAAGGCAATAAAAACGCTCTGGCAAATAGCTTTTTAACTTTGCTTTATGTAAGGACTCATGTCATCTGAGCAAGCTTTTTCTTGATACTTTTTCACCTGGGAGCAGCAGCAAATTTCTCGCATTGACATACATTGGACCGGCTTCTTCTCTGAAATAAGTGGCTGAAGTCCCTGCTGAATTTAGTACTGTCTGTCTCTGTCCAGGGTCCCATATTCTACTTTTATGAGCCATTTATGTGAGTAAATATTCTTCCATTGTTTTGCTTAGCATGGGAAGGAGAATTTGCAACACTAAAATCTAAAAATCTGTGAGCTTACCGTTGAATAGTGAGGTACAAGGCCTAAGAATATTTACCACGCTCTGAATCTTGAGGGTAGACTTGCATCTATACTTTTATTAATTAGCAGAAATTAAGGAATGATATGTCATCCTTGGAAAATATACTTGATATGGACATAAAGAAATCTAAAAAGGCCAGCCAGATAAAACAGTTAAAATTCTTTTACTAAACAAATCAAGTACGTTGTACTGCTTTCATTTTACTTGTGGATCTTCTAAATCCTTAATTTTCAAACATTGCTTGAAAGACCTGAATCAAGAAAGCCTTGTAAAGTTTCATGCTATTTGGTGTACATCTACAGTGTGTCTTTGTCTTGAATCTGATTTAATTTTTTTCCCTATTAGCCAGTTTATTTTTACTGAGTCCTTTTTAGCTCCTTTCCTTGCTCTAGTCCTCCACCTTCAGTTGGCCTCAGGTGCTGCTGATGTCTGCAGCTTTTGATATTTCTGACATACAATAACGTATGATTTCACTTTTTTGATCATATGCTTTCCATTTGTGGGAGTACTGGCAATATATATGAGCAAAATTTATTCCTGACACTTGCCAAGGTGATAATTATTCTATTTTTGCCCATATAATTCAATTTTCTGTTTTAAGTAAGTGTATCAATCACTATCAATAAACATATAATGAGAGAAATTATGCTGACATAATTCTGGCTTATGCACTGAGCTGAGTTCTAAAGCAGCTCAGTTGGTGCAGAGGAGTGTTGGTGCGATCAACTGAATGAAATTTCCTCAGCAGTCAAAACCAGGGAGTTGGTGGGGTTTTTTTGTGCCTTTGGATAGTATTTTTGGTATTTCTCTAGTTTTACAGTATAAATCTGGAAAACAGTGCTTGGCTTTGGTCAGCTTGGAGAGGGGGAAAAACAGATACCCAGAGAGAATGATAGTAACTCCTGTATCTCAAGAATAACAAATTAATTGTTGGCAAGCAAGGAACAACCTTTCTAAGGCACAGGTGGTTGTTTCTTGCAGATTTTCTTATACCTTGCTTTGAAGATTCTGACAGGATCCCAATTTAAATGGACAGCAGACTCTGTATAAAAACCTGCCTACCATAAAAATAAAGTTACAGCCCTTCCCCTGCCAAATACTTCCGATACTATTTTTTTCTGTCAGACATCTGTAAATAAAGGGGTTGGTTTCAAGTGGCAAATAGTGTCAGTTAAATATAAACCTAAAAGCATTTGTCAACAAGTAGCAGTAGACTCTTCTCATCCAGGAAAAGAAAATAAATCAAGATATATTGTGGAAAATGTGCCATGAAGCTGAATATACTTTTTCAGCAACTACTTACTTTGCTTTAAAAAGTACATCTTTTATTGACAATATTTCCAGATATATCCTCCTTTTTCTTCATCATAATTTGAAACTCTCTTCCGCAGTTGATGAAATGAGGTATTTCCTGAGTTCTCTTTTGGCCCAGGACTGTTTACTTCAACTTCGGCTCAAGCTACATAGTGCCAATTTGTCATCCAAAACTGAATTTATTAACCCAGTGCAACGTACAATCAGTAACAGTTTAAACCTGGTAAATTTTGGCTACTTTTGTGAGTCTAACTCTGTTGGAATATCATGCACTTTATCTTCTACAATACAAATAGCAAATATTGTAGGAGTTATACATGCCTTAAATAGCCATAACTGTGAACAGTAATTCATTATGAGAAAATAGAACTTACTGCTTGATAGGAAGATTCACTCCCTCTGGATCAAAACATTCAATGCCATCTTCTTTGGCTGCTGTAACAGAATTGTCTTGAACTTTAATTAAGTGGAAACTGTCTTTAAATGCCTAAAATGTAGTCAATTAGAACATTGATGTATTTTTATATTGAAATTATTTGCTATATGTAGCTATTTTAAATATCTGGTTTATCAGATTTAGGTTTGTGTTTGGAAAACTTCCGGGATTAAGCTCAACTACATTTCAACATCAGATAACGTAACAGCTATCAGATGTTAACATCAAAAAGATGTTGTCAAAATATGAAATTAAATACATTGGTCTTAGATTCTTGAAACACTAGAATCAGTCAGGTAGAAAAAGAAAATAGAGAGGCAAGAGATGCCTTCAATGTAGAGCATGGGTGGTGCTACTTCAACAGTTAGCTCCTGTATTAGTTCCAGTCAAAGCAATCCTTTATTTTGTCAAAAATTTGTAAGATGGATTTTTTCCCTTTCCACTGTGTTTTAGTGAATATTTGGAAAACTGAACATCCTGTTCTTGTCAACAGTGTGGCATTTGCGGTCATCTTTAAATAGCATCCAAAAGTGGTAATTCTTCCTCAGTTTAAGAACACTCTATTGAAAATCTTACTGAGGATAAAAATATTGTAGTGCTGTATCCAGGGGTTTTTTCAGTGTGGTACAGACTAGCTTTTGCCTGCTAGATTTGCTTTCTGAAGCTCATGTCGAGTCCAGTGTAGCTGCCTTCATTTGCCTTGTTTGATAAGTAAAGTGATGTGAGGAGATGTTTATTGTGATGCTACAGTGGACGTATTTATCAGGTATGGCTTATAGCTCCCCATAGTACTTCTCATGCTACCGTATATCTTAGGTTGCTTTTTGAAATTCATTACACGTGACCTAATGAGGTACTGGTTGAAGCAAGTGGAATTAGAGAGAAACCAGTAATGAAAATCTACTAAGCTTTTCAAAAAATAAGTGGTGGATGTAATCAGTTTTTCACTGATTTTTTTAAATGGATGCAGAAAATCAAACACAGTCCTTTTCTAAATCGCTTTCAGCATACACAAACTTTTACAACAGTGTAGCTTTAATGTCTTCACAGAATCGTAGGGTTGGAAGGGACCTCTGGAGATCATCTAGTCCAACCCCCCTGCCAGAGCAGGGTCACCTTAGAGCAGGTTGCACAGGAACGCGTCCAGGCAGGTTTTGAATGTCTCCAGAGATGGAGACTCCACCACCTCTCTGGGCAGCCTGTTCCAGTGCTCTGCCACCCTCAAAGTAAAGAAGTTCCTCTTCATGTGTAGGTGGAACTTCCTGTGCTCGAGTTTGTGCCCATTACCTGTTGCCTGGCCCCATCCTCCTGACACCCACCCTTTAAGTATTTATAAGTGTTGATAAGATCCCCCTCAGTCATCTTTTTTCCAGATTGAAGAGACCCAAATCCTTCAGCCTTTCTTCATAAGAGAGGTGTTCCAATCCCCTCATCATTGTAGCACTTTGCTGCACCCTCTCCAGCAGTTCCCTGTCCTTCTTGAGCTGGGGAGCCCAGAACTGGACACAGTACTCCAGGTGTGGCCTCACCAAGGCAGAGTAGAGGGGGAGGATGACCTCCCTCGACCTGCTGGCCACACTCTTCTTGATGCACCCCAGGATGCCATTGGCCTTCTTGGCCACAAGGGCACATTGCTGGCTCATGGTCATCCTGTTGTCCACCAGGACTCCCAGGTCTCTTTCCACAGAGCTGCTCTCCAGCAGGTCAGCCCCCAACCTGTACTGGTACCTGGGGTTAGTCCTCCCCAGGTGCAGCACCCTACACTTGCCCTTATTGAATTTCATAAGGTTTCTCTCCGCCCAACTCTCCAGCCTGTCCAGGTCTCTCTGTATGGCGGCACAGCCTTCTGGTGTGTCAGCCACCCCCCCCAGCTTTGTGTCATCAGCAAACTTGCTGAGGGTGCTCTCTATCCCCTCATCCAAGTCGTTGATGAATATATTGAAGAGGACTGGGCCCAGTACTGACCCCTGGGGAACACCACTCGTCACTGATCTCCAACTGGACTCTGTGCCCCTAACCACGACCCTCTGAGCTCTGTCTTTCAACCAGTTTTCTATCCACCTTACTGTCCATTCATCTAACCCACTCTTCCTAAGCTTCCCTATGAGGATGCTGTGGGAGACCGTGTCGAACGCCTTGCTGAAGTCAAGGTAGACCACATCTACCGCTCTCCCCTCATCTATCCATCCAGTCATGCCATCATAGAAGGCTATCAGATTAGTCAGACGTGATTTCCCCTTGACATGTGAAAGTTCAAGAATAATGAATGTCAGTTCTTAGAAGTGGTTTTCTATGTGGTTTTTCCTCCTTTTTATTCCTGAGAGCTTTTTAAGAGCATGGCTTATTGTTCTTATTTCAAGTTTTTGATAACCTGTTAGATGAAGACATGATTTATCAGGGGAAGTTCTAGGGATCCAGTGAGGCATAGTTTTACCACAACCTTCCAATTCTTCACCAGATCATTGATTAATGACACCTTTACTCCCTGAGAGGGAGTACCTCTCTATAACATGAAGTAACTTTTTTTTTTTCTTGAAAAGAAATGGAGAGCCCTTGTTGGTGATTATTTTATGTTATAAATTCATAATTTGTTTAGAATTTTAATACTGTAGTATCTAAAATTTAAAATGCCAAGGTGCCTTGTTTTCAAAGGCAGCTTAAGCAATTCTAAAAGTAAAATTTGCTGTCCATATTTGTATTGAGAATGGCAGGGACATATCAAAGATGAAACATTAGGTCCGTATAGTAGACATATCATCTCAGACCCAAAAGCCCTTAGACCTACGTATGTAATGTTACATCACTTGACAGGGAGGACTTATTAGCACTGGTACAGTAATGCAGAAATGAAACTATACTGCTTCCTGGATTAGTTTTCAGCATACTCATTTAGATGTTGAAGTTGCCCTTACAAATCTGGAATTAGTGTTGACAAATATCAGCTCATAATCTATGTCTATAGGGTACTGAGGTCTTAAGTGTGAGGAGGGTTAAGTTTTTAAAAGTCTGAGTTATTTTCTTAAAGTGCATTCATGGGATTGTTTAGCCTGGAGAAGAGAAGGTTCCAGGGACTCCTTATTGCAGCTTTTCAGTACTTAAAGGGGCTTATAAGAAAGTTGGGGACAGACTTTTCAGTAGGGCCCGTTGTGACAGGATGAGGGGTAATGGTTTTTAACTGAAAGAGGGTAGATTCAGACTAGATATAAGGAAGAAATTTTTTACAATGAGGGTGGTGAAACACTGGAACAGGTTGCCCAGAGAGCTGGTAGATGCCCCATCCCCGGAAACATTCAAGGTCAGATTGGATGGGCCTCTGAGCAACCTGATCTAGTTGAAGATGTCCCTGATCATTGCAGGGGGAGCTGGACTAGATGACCTTTAAAAGGTCCTTTTCAACCCAAACCATTTTATGATTCTGTCCTGAAGAGCTTCTTCCCACACTGTTCTGTGTGTCGGGTATTAAGAGCAATTGCTGCAGACTTGCAGGAAATCTTGACTTGGTGTTTATTATGAAGACAGTGCAATAGAGTAGTCATGTTAAGGTGAAGTAACAGAAGTATGGGATATTCGTTACCTTACTGTGGTTGCAGTTGACCTAGAAATGATAATTTATTAATATCCAGTAGTGTGAGGAAGAGGACACTCAGAATTTTATCAGAGCATAGAATCATAGGGTTGGAAGGGACCTCTGGAGATCATCTAGTCCAACCCCCCTGCCAGAGCAGGGTCACCTTAGAGCAGGTTGCACAGGAATGCGTCCAGGCAGGTTTTGAATATCTCCAGAGATGGAGACTCCACTACCTCTCTGGGCAGCCTGTTCCAGTGCTCTGCCACCCTTAAGGTAAAGAAATTCCTCCTCGTGTTTAGGTGGAACTTCCTATACTCAAGTTTGTGCCCATTACCTCTTGTCCTGTCACTGGGCACCACTGAAAAGAGCCTGGCCCCATCCTCCTGACACCCAGCCTTTAAGTATTTATAAATGTTGATAAGATCCCCCTCAGTCGTCTTTTTTTCCAGACTAAATAGACCCAAATCCTTCAGCCTTTCTTCATAAGAGAGGTGTTCCAGTCCCCTAATCATCTTGGTAGCCCTATGTTTACCTATGAGGATGTTATGGGAGACAGTGTCAAAAGTCTTGCCAAAGTCGAGGTAGACAATGTCCACTGCTCTCCCCTCATCTACCCAGCCTGTCATGCCATCGTGGAAGGCTACAAGGTTGGTCAAGCATGATTTTCCCCTTGGTAAATCCGTGTTGATCACTCCTGATAACCTTGTTTTCCTCCACGTGCTTAGAGGTGACATCCAGAATGAGCTGTTCCATCACCTGTCTAGGAATAGAGGGGAGGCCGACTGGCCTTTAGTTTCCTGGGTCCTCCTTCCCCTTTTTGAAGACTTCTCCTAGAGAATCAAGATATAAGAATTGGAATCTTAACAATAATAAAAACACATCCTGAGCCTACGCTTCCTGGATAGAATGTCATAATAGTATGAAAAAGAAGGGGAACAAGTAGTGAGAAATTAGTGTTTTGAACGATCATAGTTTTTGGAGGAGCTTGAACACCTAAGAGTGTGAACCTATGAGTGCTTGGTCATTATCTTTTTTCTTGGATCTTCCTTTGCTCCATGACAGAATTAATCTACACCTTGTCAAACTTGCCATAAAATCTGTATTGAAGTCCTTACCGATGGAGAAACTGCTTTTTTGTGAGAAGTCATTGCCAGAAAGCGTTCTTTTCTTGTATTACACCAATCATATTTATAGCATTGAATTGTCACCTTCTGATTTATTCTTTTAAAGGCTTGTATCTCTGTAAGTACTGAAAAGCAGATATCCACTCTTTTGGAGGAAGAAAATAACAGTAAAGCGTATGTTGCACAAAGAGCAGAGAGTTTTTATGCTTATCTATTGTATTTATTTTTTTCTTCTAGCAACCTTCTCGAGGTGGGGGGAAATTCACCGGCAGCTCCAATTTGCAGAAGACTTCTTGAGGAAATTCTGGCTTTTTCTAAGCAACAGGATGGAACAAAGAAAGCTCGTGTGAGCAGAAGGAATTTGGACCTGACATCACAAGAGACTTTTTTAAAGTTCTTAGTTACATGAAGCTGAATACTTTTTACTTATGGAAGAGGCAAATTGTCATTGCTGCCGTCAATAAAACCACAGTGCACTATTCTATTCTTTGCCTTGTATTCTTTTTACTGAGCCTCCATTGTTAGGTAACATAATACTAATGTATCATGATTTTTATTCATTTTGAATTGATTTTGGTTTGAATATTGTTTCTAGTAAAATTTATATCTTCTCAAAAGCAGCCAGGATTGGACCTTTAATTTAGATTTTTGGATAGCATTACTGAAACTTGTTAAAAATGTTCAGCTAATTATTGTACAGTGAAATTCTGAATAGGTTCTGACTGTGTTTTCTGTGTTTATTTTCCAAAGTTGCTGAAGGCCAAATTACAAATTTGCCTATTATGTTTTTCATGATCTGTGACTAAGAGGTTGAAGGGGAGAACAAAAAAATTGTCATTTTCAATAGGAATTTTCTAACTAATTTTAGGTAAATATTTGCTTTTTAGGAATATTTATATTACAGAAATAGAAACATTTCTAGAAGGTACAGGAAAGTAGTTTAAACAAAAAATACTGAAAGATGCATACGAGTATTTTAAACGTAAATACGTGTATACATGCACACATGTGCAACCTGTTAAATAGTAAGTTCTAACTTTCTTGTAGGTTTAAGCTCTGCTTTTATTGCTTCATATTATTAGAATTTTTTCAATTATCATTGACGCTTGAAAGAATCTTGTGTCAAACTACTTTTCATTCTAAGCTGTATCTTTGAATCCTATGTGAGTATAACAAATAGTTGAAATTTCTTTAGCTGAGAAGCACTCAAGATTTGTGTACCGTGGGAGTCCCTTCTAAGCTTTATTCTGATCATTTAATTAAGATTGAAATACCACATATGTTTTAAGGTAGTTCTGTAAAGACAGAATTTTACCTGAGTTATGTATTGATGGTATAAGTTGTATGATTAATTCCACTAAATTTCTCTCTGAGTGCTCATAGAAAACTCTGTTTGGACGGAACCTGGTTTATTTGGATGAAAAGAAGTTTTATATTGATGATGTAATTGAATGTATTTGCAGTACGTAATGTGGATTACTGTCCAAATGCAGTGAAATCTTAGCAAGCACATAAATATTTGCAGAATAGTAAGGAACTAAATGTTTTGCTGCCTTAATGGATCCTAAGCAGCTTCTTAAGAATTATAATGCAACTCGCTAATAATTCTAAAGAAATTTGGAAGCTTAAAACATGAGCTGTACAGTGTTCTTCACTATCAACTGACACACAACAAATTTTATGAAGTTTGTTAGATTTAAGTTAGAAACCACTTTCCAAATACTATGAATCATGATGGTCAGTTCTGCTAAATTGTACCAGCAAATAAATAAATTGTAGATCTAATACATTGGATGTTGGATGCTTTACTTCCAGAATTACTGCTAAGGCTACTGAGAGCAGCTATTCAGCTTCATAAAGCTATGCAGCCGTAGCATCGTTTTAAAAAGCAGGTTTGATTTTTCTTTACAAATAGACTGTGCATTAAATGAGAGCCCTACAATCAGTGTACCAAAGCAATTTCTGAAATTAAAATAACTTTTATGTTCTTTTGAGCTTTCGTTCTTGCTGTGAACTGAATCATAAAATTCAGAAAACTGCAGTCTGATTTAGTCAGCTGTAAAAAAAGCCAAAGCCTACTTATGGAAATTTGAAGACTGTAGAAATACAATGCAGCATTCTTCTGTAGTGGTTGTGGCATTGTGAACTTACCACACTTATGTGAAGCTGTCTGTAGGCAAATGAAATGTATTTGAGAATACTGATTTTGTTTGTAAAACAGTAAAGACCACGTCCCGGTCTTTTCACTTTTGCTGAGGAATTGGAAAGCCACAGTAAGCAAACAGCTGGAGAGTCTCCTTGAAAAGACATGTTGTCTTTGTATGTTCTATGATTTTTTTCTGTTTTGATTTCGACTAAAATAACTTCTTTTGAAAGCTCTGCCTGTTTAGGATCTGAAGAACCAGTGACTGAGTAGATAAAAACTACTTGTGTTAACCTGTTCTGAAAGGCAAGGATTCATATATTCATGCTCATTGATTCCTATATCTGGAAACAACACGATGATAAACTAGGTATGTATATAAATTATTTTCTTGATTTGCATAATCCATCAAAACCACAAATACAATAATTTGCCAGTCATAATGTAGTAAAGGTTACATACATAAGTACAAAATTAATTTATTTAGCTTTTATGTTCAGAAAATGCTATCATGACTAGGTAGGTCTTCAAAACTGATGTAAAAGTTAACATCTAATTTGTCAAAAGCAACAGCAAAAGCAAAGTCCTGAACTTTGTACGGCAACGTCTGTGTAGTTAAAGAAAAAAGGCTGATAAGGAGCGCTGGATCCTGCTCATCTACACTATTTATTTACTAGCTTGATTTCTGACTCTATTTTGGAGTGCTCTTGACTTAGCTGTTTCTAAGACAAACCTGTCACAAACTTTGCCCTTTACAAGCTGGGCACGAGCCAATCTGTGCCTCTTGACCTGTGAACCAGTAGGTCCATGGTCATGGTTGCAGATGTGGCTTATGAGAATTTGTCTTGATTGTTAGGAATGCAATTCTAATGAGATGTTTTCCTTGACGTGGACTTTTATATAACATTTTTACCTAAAGGAAATTTTAAAAAAAAAAAAGTTAGAAGTTCTGATTTAAATTATTCTAAAAGTTATGTTCTAAGTTAGTAATAGTATCATTGAATAGTTTTACTTTTCTTCCCCTTTTTATATTGTTGAGATATAAAATAATTTTGAAACAGAGTGGAAATGTTGTGGTTTTATCTTACCCGTTTTCAGGGTTTTATAACAAAATTTGATTGAAGTTGTCATATTGTCATTTAAAATTCTGCCTTGGACTAACATTTTCTGATAGATACTCATATGTATTTTTTATATGTATATAAATATATCTTTTGTCACTAGCAGGTACTTTCTTATTAAGTCTTTGGCAACAACTGTACAAAGCATTTAGAGGATCACTTGTCAAGGTCGCCCTTCCAAGAAACACTGCTGGAATTTTCTCTGTAGTGACTTGATCCTTATGCAGATGAAACTTGGGAATATGGCTTTCCAAAGCAGTATTAACAACACATGTTTCCATTGGGCGGCGGAAGGTTGATATCACAGGAAGGACAAGTCTTATCCAAGAGGTGCACTTGGCATTAGATACAGAATGAGTAAAAGCTTAATGGGAGATAAAGATTTAGCTTGAGGTAAATCTGAAGAGACATTTGCAAGAGAACGCCCAAAGAGCCAAACTAGCTAATGGAGGTTGGTCTAATGGTAGCCAGGTAGCTGAAAGAATTTGGCAGTGTAGGGTAGGCGGTCCCTTTCTAGCATTATGGTTGTAGGGGACTTCATACAGAAAAATCACCAGTGCTTTTGTGCGAAGGAACATACCACTCTGAATGATTGTCTATTGATGTTTTCTTGAAGGATTGTTCTTTTATCATGTGACTTGATCCAACACCAGTAAAACCCTATAACTTTCTTGAGAACTATATAAGCCTCAAGAATGGCTAATGGCACAATTTTAGCTAACTCAGTTCAGCTTTTTACTTTCTATACAACTATTCAGGTGTTTTGTTTTGTTGTTGTTTTTTTTTTTCCTTTCTGGAATCTTCTAGAGCAACCTAGTGCAGGAGAGCAGCTAAACTACAGAAGATAGTTCCAGTCAAAGACATGTTGGACTGTTGATGGACATAATTATATTCTGGAAATTATGGTGTTACGAGTGAAAACAGAATCTAGTATATGTTAAAAATAAATCTTACATGTGTTCAAATAAATAGGAACTGTGGGAAGGCAAATGATTAGGCGTATAGTAGCAACAGATCACTATAGATGGTTTAAAAAAAAATTCTGCAGCAGCTTCTAAGGAAAATGTTTGCAATCGTATTATAGTGCCTTGTAATATTTCGTGCAACTTGACTGGTCTATTTCTGTCTTAAAATGGATGCATAGGTAAGTATAGTGCAGAAGATATTAATGTAGTTTTCAGGCAGTTTAGTATGTCATGGGATCTTGAGTGCTTTGCTTTGGTTTTATACCTCATATTTCTAAACTTCAGAGGTTAAAGAGCATAAATAATATTTTGTATTTGTTTTTTAGTCAAAATAGTCTTAACCCCAAGTATATTTTGTTAGTCATTAGGTAAATGGCTGTGCCTCTGCTAAAACAGCTGTAATCTTACAAGACTGCACGGATTTAAGTCGCACTTAACCATCTATTTTGTGCTGATTATTGTTCTTCTGTAGCGCTTTAGCAAAGGAACTTGGTTCATTTACAATAATAATAAAAGTAAAAAGCAGAATAAATAAGGGATGCTGTATCATTTTGACATGCAACAAATTAAACTGTTTTTTATACTGGGGGACTAGAATAGCATATACAAAATCAGTGTTCCATGTGCAATTTCAATGAGTAAAATAGCTTAAAAATTGAAAATTCTTTTCAGTGTAAAAATTTTATAGTTTTCCCCCCTGCTAATTAAAAAAGACTTCATCCCAGTTTATTTGATGGGATAAGACAGATCATCTACTTTGACATTTTGCAGCTCTTCCCGTTTCAGTCTCTTTGGGTGTATTATGATCAAATGCTCCCAATAACAAATACTCCAGATGGCCAGGAACTAGTTGTGTTTTTTAGTCCAGTTGGTTGGATTAAAATGTATATCAAAACTTGAGATTTATCATTGTACATGGCAAGGTTCAGATATGTCATGCTGCTACTAATCTGGATTAGGGACTATAGTCAAGTTTCAGTGTACTTCAGCTGCAGAAATGACAGAATTGAGCCTGTGCTGCTCCGTTTTATTTAGTTGCTTGAACTTTGAACTCTCATTTTCCAAAGGAAAAATAAAGAATAAATTCTTACAGCTGTACTTAAACCACTGAAAATGTGACAATTTAAAACAAGAAGCTGATGCCTACTACATTGTTAGAAAGAAACAAAATGTTGCAAGAGTTGTGAAATGTGAAAACATGCCATACGTGCCCGCCAGGAACGTTTGCTCTTTGTGGCTGTGGAATCTGGCTTTTTTTTTCCAAAATACTGAAGATCTGAACAATTCTCATATAGAATAGTCGTATTTGAAAACCACTTACCCCAGCACTTCATTCAGTCTCTATACCCCATGAGAAACCTGGCTTTAGTTATCTCTGGCACTCTGGCTTTCTCACAGCACTTTGGAAGAAGCCGGCAACAGTTGGGAGTCTCAGAGGAAAGCTGATAGAGAGGTGAAGATACTGATGTCGCTTTACGAGTTCCTCCTAACTAAATGCGAGAAGCTGTACTCTACAGCTGGAAAATACGGAAGAAGCTGGGACCCTGTGGTTAAATAGTTGTTAAGGATGGAAGCTGTATCATTAAGCGTGTTGCAAACTGCAGTTGGGCATGCTTGAACAAGGACAAGACAGGTGGAAAAACAACTGTTTAAATGATGATATAGTAACTTAATTTTGCCAAATAAAGTATGCCATCTGCAAAGTACTTAGCATTCTGAAATGCAGCCTCTGTTATGGTAGAATGCACAGTTTTTGTAGAAAGAATCTCAAATTTAAGATCATTTGAATGTGTCAGCCATATCAGCATTATTTGTTTGACTTTTCTGTTTTGCAATAACGTGGTCATCTTGATGTGGATGTTAAGAAGGCCTTTAACACTGTTTACCTGAGGTGTAGGTGCGATGCTGTTATTTTCTAGTAGGCCAATAAAAATAGTCTGCTACTAGATAATTTGTTTTTTCATTCATGGTTAGAAATAATGATAACTATGTGTTGTTTCCTTGATGCTAATGGAGGCCACTCTTTTATTGAGAGCAGGCCGTATAGCCTCTTATGGAGGAATTGTGGGTCATATGCTGAAGCCCAGCCCATCTGTATAACTGAATTGATGTCCTCGTCTGACCAAAACGTTAATGTCTCCTCCCATCATTTTTGTACCTCCTACTGTAGAAAAAACGTTCATGCATGATAAGTCGCACTGTTTCTTTGTTACGTACAATCATTTTCTGTTTGGCCCAACAAGAATCACTCAAGAAAACGTGTGTCCAGAGTGTTTGTCTGGACCACAGTCTTCAGTTGGGCCATTTCTGACCTGCAGTCTGTAAACTGTTAACCATGGCATTAATCATTTTTGTGACTTTTCCCTAGGTAACATAACACCTACAATTCAAGGCCAGTGTAATGCAGAATAATAATGGTATTTGTTTTGGGTTTCGTATGTTGTTTCTTCCTGGCAAAAAAAATCTATTGTAAAAGAGGAAAAAGTATTCTGCTTCAGGATTAACCAGGCAGGAGTAATGCTACTGTGTACTTTTATCTCGGATCCTTTCATCAAAGCCTGCTTATCAGTGCTACTTTACATTTTAGTATCACATTTTTAAGGGAATTTTGACTTTCATCACATAGGCTGTAGGCTTTTATCCTGATATTTCTTCAGCGTAGCAAATAGGAATCTCCTGAGTCCTCTGCATATGAGGATTTTGTTAATTTTTTGTGGACATTGATTAACTTATCCCTTTGATAAAGTTCCTTAGCTCTTGAAAGCACTTAGCTCTCTTATTTCCAATTACTTCTATTACCAAACTGTTCCAGAATTTAATTCCTCACAAGGCTATAAATCTTCTAATTACAGCCTAAATGTATTCAGTTGTACACACTTGTGCTTGTGTCACCGTTGACCTTCAGTTTAAAGAGCTCTCATCTGACCCTTGAGGTATTTGTGGGCAATTTCTGAACTGTGCTCAATGAGGTCATGGAAGAATATTCTGCGAATCCTGTTCAATAACCATTTGCAGCGTGGTAGCATGCCATCACGGGGGGTTCTATGACTCATGTGGTCCTTCATGCTTATATTGTGTGCAGTAATTTCTGTTTAGTTGTATGTACCTTCACTGAATCGATTAATTCTTTAAACTTGTAGTTTCACGTGCCTGTCTTCTAGTTATCAGGGAAAAAGACTGTATAGTCTTTCTATAGCATTACAGAACAGTGCAGGTTAGAAGGGACCTCAGGAAGCGTATCTCTACACCAACCTCCTACTCAAAACAGGGTCAGCTATGAGATCAAGCAAAATTGCTCAGGGCTTTTAATACAGTCAAGTCTTGAAAACGTTCAGGGATGCAGATGCATAACCTCTCCGTGCACCCTGCTCCAATGTTTGACTGTCTGCCCTCGCGAGGGGAAAAAGTCTTTTCTTACATTGTCTGAACCTGTCCTGTTTTATTGTGTGCTTGTTGTCTTTTGTCCTCCTGCTGTGTGCTGCTGTGAAGAGCCTGGCTCTGTCTTGATAAATCTCCCTATGGGAAAGCTGCTGCTAGTTCCCTCTGCAGCTGTCTCTTCTCTAGGCTGAACAAGCCCCATTTTCTTGGCCTCTTCTCACAGGGCAGGTGCTCCTGCCCTTGGCCATTGCAGTACCCCTCCACAGAACTCATTCTGGTTTATTGATGTCTTCCTTGTATTGGCAAATCCAAAACTGTATGTGAAATTCTAGTTGGGGTCTCATGAGTCCTGAGTAAATGAGAATGATAGTTTCCCTTGATCCACCCTCTATGCTCCTGTTGATACAGCCCAGGATACTGTTGGCCTTTGGTGCAGCTGGAACGTACCACTGGCACAGATTCAACTTGCCGTCTACCAATACCAACAGGTCTTTTTCCACAGAGCTGCTCCCCAGCCAGTCAGTCCCCAGCCTGCAGCACTGCAAGGGGTTCTTCCTTCCCAGGTGTTGGACCTTTTATTTGTCCTTCATGTAATGAGATTCCTGACAGCCCGTTCCTCCAGCCTTTCTAGGTCCATCTGAATGGTAGCCCTGTCTTCAAGCATATTACTTTGTTCTCCTCCCAGCCCACCCCCAGTCTGGTGTCACTGTAAACTTTATGAGCAACTGTTTCGTTGCTTCTTTCAGGTCACTGATAAAGATGTTAAAGAGGACAGATCCCAGGGCAGACCCCTGTGGTACTTCTGTTGTTATTGGCCTCCAGGCCTGTAGGTTTGTTAGTCTTCTGCAAAGACATAGTACGTCAGCACACAGTGATTGCCCTGGTCCTTGAATCATCTTCTAGCTCCTTGATCACCATAGATCCCAAAGGAACATTGGTAGAACAAAGCTTAATGGGTAATAACAAGATGTAATTACTCAAGTAATTGGGGGCTCGTCAGACACTAATGATCTGTGCTTCAGAAGACAAGTGAAACTTTTTCTTGGTAAGAGGGATTTGCAGTAAGACTATATGGCAAGGAGTACCTGTTACTGCAACATACCATGTGATATTTATTATTTTAATTACAATTTCTATGCATTTTTTTGAAATTACACTGTCTCCTCTCCTTGTAAAATATTAGGAATATCCAAAAATAGGCTATTTTAAAAATAATCTAAAGAAAACAAAGGTAAAGCTATAATTGTGGTAGAAAGAGTTACTTGGATTGTACATTCTAAGACAGACTGACCTAATGCAGCTGCTGTGAATTTGCTCTAATATGTTTCTAAAATAGCTGGACTCATGCTCTCTGTATGCCAGTTGACTGTTGCTCAACAGAACAAAAAACTGCTGGCAGATATTGGAGTTTTGTGTCAACCTGCTGATGTTTCTTGACAAGATGTTGACCTGACTGGTTGTTAAACTCCACCCTGAATATAAAGACAGGCGAAAAGTTGAGCATGCCTGATGCACAAACTCAAACAGCAGTAACTGAGCCTGGGGAGGAAGAGGTTGTTTATTATGTTGTTGATATTACCAGTATGAAGCAACTTTATCTTAAATATGCTGTTTGGAATGTTTTGAAGTAGGGCAGGGAAGCCATCTACTGACAGTGATATGTTGTGTGATATGGTAGGACCCAGAAGCAAAGTAGTCTAATGCTGTCAGAGTAAAATCTCTGTGCTAGCTACTTGTGTTTCCAGTGTGGGATAGAAATGAGTGTCTCGGACAATGTCAGGAGCAGGGCCAGCCTTGGGCACAAGTTTAACAAAGTCTGACAAGCATCGACTTGGCAACAGCGGAGCTGGGCTAATGTGTC
The DNA here is from genome assembly GCA_013398915.1 of Dromas ardeola. Taxonomy (NCBI): domain Eukaryota; kingdom Metazoa; phylum Chordata; class Aves; order Charadriiformes; family Dromadidae; genus Dromas; species Dromas ardeola. Next base: position 33,686 of record VYZM01006415.1, on the reverse strand, counting down.
TGTTCCCAGCAGCAGGACCTGAGGAGCAGGACGCGCCTGGCATGGTCTCCAAAATGCCTCCAAAGAAACTCGTAACTGTACAAATCGTAAGGGTAGGCATATCCTGAAGTACTCATTTAATGAAAAAATAAATGCTCTTTTCCTCCAGGACTTGCTGTCAATGAGTATGTTTTATTGCTAGCAGTTACTAGCAGGAACTGTAACATATATCTGTTTATCCCATAAAACTTGGAATAGACTGTGCTGGTCACAGAGTAATCTGAAAGACTGGAATATCCTATTTTCTTTTAGATCACCACGTCGCTTTAAATACGTTTCTTCTTCTGTGTTTGCCTGTGGACTGCAGAGTTAAAGCATCACGTGAGGATTTATGCAAGACTTAACTTTAAGAGTCTACATTTACTGAGCCTTTTTTGGTCCAGTTCCTCCAGCTGTCTACTTGAATGTACCAAATATGAAAGTTGTTAGCATATTTAAAACTTTCCTTTGCATGGAGATTTGTACTGTGAGTTCATTTATTATGAGCTATGGTATGCTGTAAGATAAATAACCCAAAATACGATATAAAAGTCAACATCTATGTGTGATTAATTGAAGGAGTTGTGGAGGAGAGACCTCAGCTGTGCTTGGCAAATTCAAAAAGTACTTCCAATTTATCTAATGCCAAGTAATACGTAATGAACAAGATCAAATTATAATGCTATGGTTCATTGAGCATGGTTGATTAAGATCATTGTTCATTCACCAAAGGCCTGTCATTTAATATTTACATTGTTGGAGAAATGCATGACTCGGAGCCTAGCAGTGCTTACATTTTCAAAGAAGAGATATTTATAGAATATAGTTCGTTACAAATATCTTAGGACAGGTAAAGCTAGGCCTAGAATACATTGAAATGTGTTCTCTACGTAATAACGAGGTCACATAAGGGTATGTTTTTTTTTTTTCCTTCCTCAGCTAATTACACAGGTAAAAATCCTCCTGTTGCAAAGACTTATGATCATTTAAAGGATCGTTCCCCTATGGAAACGGTTTACATTAGTATAAACACTATGGCTGTATCAGTATAGCCAAAGCAGGATGATTTTTATTCATGTCCCTGCGTCATGTGTCCGTGTGCTCTGTCATATGAGCAGCGTAAGGACCTGCTCTTGAGAACTTACTGGGCGATGTTAGAAATGGGCTGGCTCACCAGCTTCAGGAGGTGTTAGAGGATCCCCTGCCCCAGAGGGTGGTATGGCTGCCTCTGCCCTGTGGAAAGACAAGGGTCGGCGCTACTCTGCAATACAGAGACTGTGCATGAAAACCATCATCTCTTTTCTTCCTCCTTACGGTGTAAACTTTCCCTTTTCCAGTGAAAATTCTGCCCATACTTCACCCCGCATATTTTTGGCTATATGGTCTAAGAATAGCTGACCTCCTTCTATCTGCCTTGTCCCGCCCATACCACGCTTCCTGGTGTGGATTGTACCTAACCTAATATGACATTTTTATTTATTCTTCTACACAGGGAAACAATCCTGCAGTCGAGAGAGCCTGTTGAAATCGACAAGCTTTTTACCTGGTAATTCTTAAGATTTTTCCATTGCAATTAGGCTATAACTTGGCAACAAGTAGGAGTGAATGCTGTATTTTACCCATTTTCTAATTAAGAGAGAAAATAGAGAAACTGCCGCTACTTTTATTATAGCAATTAATGGTAAATCTAGAGCAGCCAGACCTGAAATGTCATTCATCTCTCTGTGTTACGTGTATTCTTGATTTGCTACCCTACTTCTGTTCCTTTGCCCGTTCTGTTCTGTTGCCCATTTTTGCATTTTTTCTCAGTCATTTTACAGGAATCCACTTTGCATTAATGGGTATAACTGCTCTTTTGAAACTATGCAGAACTGCATTTCTTCTAACTAGAGCTGAGGATTAACTTTTGCACTAGAAAAATGTTTTAAATCTCTACAAACAGAACAGTTTTGAATACCTAGAACACTGTGTCAATGTATTAAGACTTTTTTTTTTTTTATAGTGCAGGAAACAGTTACTGTGTTGGAAGGCTATATGGTGCAATATAGAAGCATACTAAAAAAGAATGTCACGATTGCAAAGCAGCATCTGTGTCAAAACCAGTTTAAAAACTCTGCAAATATATTATTGAAATCATCACTTCTTATATGAGAATAAACATCATTGCTTTCAGAAATAATATTTAACTGTTTGGGGTTCTAGCATCAGTTTTAAAATTATTTTCGCTCTGGTTTGATACCTTTGTTTTGAATTGTGGGTTCTCTGTTATATTAATTCTGATATTCACTATGGTTTATGTGATACTTTTCTTTTTCTAGGGAATAAGATTTCTCTGCATGCTGCTATCCCTAAATTTCAGGGTTAAATCTGTTAAAAGTAGTAGAAACTTAACTTTTTCCAGGATATACAGAAACACTAATTAGAAATTTTATTTATTCGTGTAGTAAAATAGGGCTTGATTCTGAAAGGAAATCTAAATAGCTTTTGTACTCCTCAATTTAAGAGAGGTCAGCTTGAATGTCAAGAAGCTCATGGAATTTTCTGTTGTGCTGGGTTAGCTCAAAGGTCACTTTTGACAACAAATAGGTAACCGTTTTCCTAACTAAAAAAAAAAATAAATAAATAGAAAACCTGCCTTGTCCTTTTGTTGGCTCCTCCTTGCCTTTGTGATTTTTCAAAATGTAAGTTCTAATAAAACATTTGAAACGAGCTGCCTGTTTGTGCTGTGCTCAAAATATTGTGAAAAGGTGTCACTGATTATGAATGCAGACAGACTCACTAAATAAACTTACTCACTAAATAAAATATTTTATCTCCAATATTTTACTTACAAAATAATATTCAAAATTACTGTTCATATGAGGAGAAGACCTGTGTGACAATTTCTTTTAAAATAGTTAATTAGGAAGTGCTTCATCTAGACATACAGAATTCTTTTATCTTTTCCCCTCTGGCATACATGGGAAATCGAGAAAATGTTGCTCATCCTAGTTCTCAGGAACCATTCTCTGTCAGTATGTATTAAAGACTAGAATAATTAGAAAAAGCTAAGAAGACTGAACATATGTGTTTATGTATGCATTGCCTACTGCCAAAAAGTATGGTTTCCAGGAACTGGAAAGGAATTTTGCCTGTTAATAAGGCAAGTTAATAATTAATAAGGAATTATTTTTCTCACATGGTTAAGGTTTCATTATTTGGAAGCTTCTTCAGCAAAGCTCCATTTTGTAAATGCTTAATCATTCCCTATTACATTGGAAGATTTCATAACCCCAACAAATTATTGTAATCCTGGATCCCTTTGAGGGATCCAGTCCTAAAATTCCTTGTTATAGAGCACTTGAATGCTGCATAATGAATACCGTTGAATCTGCATGAAATGAGAAAAATCCCTTTGCCCTTGACAGCTGAATCATATTAATGTGGGAGCTTAGGATGGCCCATGTTTTCAGGGTAAAAGAAAGGGGTAATCATGTTTATTTGGACAGAAGGCACTTGTATTCAGGCAAATACATAGTTTTTGCCTCAATCTCCTCAATGCAGTATGCTTCATTTTTCCGTCTTTGAGGGAAGGGGACTTAACGGACTTTCTGGAGTCAGTAAAAACTGGATCTTAATTCTTCAGTGGTACTCACATTAAGGTTATCTAAGCTCCTGTCTCTGATGTGTGTTCTTCAAAGTGCCTATGTTGATTACTTGGATTTTTAGCACCTCTTGACAGAGTTTTGTGATTCTCTGGTAATTACTTTGAGAAACATCCAGGCAATCTTTCAAACCGAATCCCTCTGGTTCTGAATGAAAAATGTCTAAATCAAAGTTTTTCAGATTATGCAGAAATTTAAGAATACAGCTTGTTCATTAGGGGTAATTTCAAGCAGATACTACTTATAACGATGGAGAGGAACATGTCTGACAACCGCAATTTCCTTTTTCCCTCAGATGTTGTGTTTCTGTAATGGCTTTCTGTACAAGTGTCTGACTTCTTGAGCAAACTTCTTTGAAATGGAAGGTACAAAAACATGAAAAAAAACCCAACTGGGTTTCTTTCTGATTTCAGTTATGTTTGTCTTCATTCATAAATGCAATACGTTAGACTTCTCTCCATGCTGGCTAAAATTGCCCTGCGTTATATTTTAACCAGCGATGCTCATGGTTCATTCTGTGGCTTTAGTAGGCCTGTGTCTGTTGCTGTTTTGGAAAGCTCCTCCCAAATCCTTGTAGTCTATGTTTATGGTTTATCTAAACATAGTCGTCCCCCCCACTGCATCATTTAAAATACAGTAGTTGCCTTTTTAAATTGGTTTTGATTTCAACCTTTTGTTTTCCTGGAAATCTTGTATCCTTTGCTGTCATTAATAAGCAGATTGCTGTTGATTAACAGACCTGCATTTAGTAAGCAAATTTAACGATTTGTTTGCAAAGGTGAGCTGGAATTGCGGGGCTACGGACCATGGCTACCTGGAGGGCCATCCCTTCTTCCTCCATGCCTGCCATCCCAGGGAGGGAAAACTAAGAGTGCAAGCCAGTGTTTTAGATCTTCCTGACAGCAAAGAAACAATCCTCGAAGCATCCACATGGAGGTGACTGATTGCAGGGTGTGTAAGTTTTGGGAGAAGAGCTTGGATTTTCGCAGCTAAATCTATCATAGCCTGAGACTGACTGAGTGAAGTTCTCCAACTTTTAAAAGAGTTCTGCGTATTTCCAGGTAGAAGAAGTTCTGGCAGTGTGGTTTACATTAACTGTCCATCTAGGGACGCTGGAAGCTTATGGCAGCTTGTGACTTCTGCTGCTGGTACAGACCTTACCATGGGAACTCACAGGCAGGTGGCATTTGGAGGCCATACATTTCCCGGCCATTTCTGTTGAGGGGACAAAATGTCCTGGTGGATGTCCACGAGGTGAGTCTTACAAGAGGTTTCTGTGAATTTTCTGCTTCCCACTCTCCACTTTCATGTCACGGGGCCTGTCGTTAGCCTGAAGGCAAAGATGAGGCAGCGGAGGCTAATTGACTTTCCAGCATGGTTTAACCTCTTAAAGTGATGTACCTTAGCATGAAAGGCAAGACTCTAGTTGCAGGCACTAATGGACAAAATGGTGAATAAACACTTGCAATGGAATATCTTTATGTCCAGCTGAGGTGTACAATACTGCTTTAGGGTCTCAGTTTGAGTGGCCATTATGTATTTTCATGGAACATTTTACTTTTTTTTTTTAAACACTGATTCTATTTGTGAAGTGATGTAAAGGAAGCGTAGTCCAATGTAATTACTAGTTGCATTATCAATCCTGTATTTAAGATCACTGTCTTTTCTAGTAATAGAGCAGCACCTCTTGCTCCAAGAGTATGTTTATCTTTCTTTGCTGTTACTAGTTCCAGGAACCCTGTATAGTTTGGCTAATTTGGTAGCCTCCTGTTACACAAAATTTTGCCTTTCTTTACATTCCTTCTCTTTCTGTCCTCAGACAGATGGCACTTCTCGCAGAACAGTGCAGAATTTTCTGGTTAAATGGGTTGCAAGGAGGAAATATATCTGTCTTATTTCCATTTTTATAGCACAAGGACTCTATTAATCTGTTTTTTTATTGGTTTATAAAACATGTGAAGTTCAACAGCGAAGGACTGCTTTTCCCATTGTCTCTCTTGCTTTCATCTGACAGCTGTTTCTCTGTTCAAATTTTCTTTTATATTGGAGGGAAAAACCTTACCTTCTATTTAATTTGCCTTTTTTGTCTGCTTTCAAAGGAAGAGAATTGAATACATTTTAGAATGAGAACCAAGTCATGCAAATGGAACTGAATAATCCTGAGAAGATTTGCTAAGTTGATTGTATTAATGTGACTATCACAAATTGCTGTGAGTTTCGAGACTTTTAATTAGTACCTCCAGCAGCATGCTCTTTTCAGCCCTAGGCATAGTTGTCTGCTCTGCAAAGTGGCCATAGCATCTCCACTGCCATGAGGTGGAGCTCAGCTTCAGCTCCTCTCTTTCTCCTCACCATTCTCCCCTAACAGATAATTTGCTTTCTTTTCAGAAACTTTTCACAACTGACTGTCTTGGGAGCAAGGCAACCAGCAGGTGCATAAGTCTGCACATGGCAATACTTGGTAGTTTGGGCAATACAAGATACAGAGTTCTTGGGTTAGAACAGAAAATTGAGATGTACGGATGCATTTTGATCACCCTGCTGCTTCATGTGCCACAGACATAGATTATTTCGTTTCCTTTTTGCCCCAGGCAGCGCTATGCTTATCACAACTAATACTTACTTTCACTCTTTGGCTCAGAATGTCAGCGAGTTTGTGGGAATAACTTATGTGCTCTCTTCTCAAGAACAGGAGAGGACCTGCAGAAAAGTGGGGTTTTTAGCCCAGTAGGTTTCCTACACGTTAATGGCTCATTTGCTGCTCTGTATCACTTCTCCAAAGTAGCTTCTTGCACACATTGTCTCTTCCTGATAGAGGCAACCACAGAAAGGACTAGGCAGCAAAGCTGTTCACCCCTGCTGCTGTGTTAGATAACAATGCAAAATACAGCAGGGAAATTCAAATAATGTATACATTTCATGAAAATACTACAGTAATTTTGCATTTTTTCCATGCAGCTATATTAGTTTCAGGGTACCCGGATTTACACAGTGCTGGTGGCTTCAGTAGTGAGTTGGTTTTGTACGTGTAGGGTTTTGTGTGTGACTAAGGGTCACATGTAGACAGAGAGTGAAAACAAGAAACCGACTGGGGAAATTAGTTTAAATGGTGCCCAGACATTTGGGATATTTAAGATTGAGGGTGGGAAGCGTGCAGGCTAAGATCCCAATTTCCAGTGTGGCACACACACAGATAGAATGATTAGAGTTGAAAGCGACCTTAAAGATCATCTAGTTCCAACCCCCCTGCCATGAGCAGGGACACCTCCCACTAGACCAGGTTGCTCAAAGCCCCATCCAGCCTGGCCTTGAACACTTCCAGGGATGGGGCATCCTCTGGGCAACCTGTTCCAGTGCCTCCCCACCCTCACAGTAAAGAATTTCTTCCTAATATCTAATCTAAATCTACCCTCTTTCAGTTTAAAACTGTTACCCCTCATCCTATGACTACATGTCCTCGTATAAAGTCCCTCCCCATCTTTCCTGTAGGCCCCCTTTAAGTACTGGAAGGCCGCTATAAGGTCTCCCCAGAGATTTTTTTTCTCCAGGCTGAACAACCCCAACTCTCCCAGCCTGTCTTCACAGTAGAGGTGCTCCAACCCTCTGATCATTGTGGTCCTCCTCAGGACCGACTCCAGCAAGTCCATGTCCTTCTTATCTTGGGGACTCCAGAGCTCCGGATAACAGTATTCATAAATTCAGAGTCTAATTTGACAGAAAATAAAATACAGGAATGCAAATGTACAAAGAATCTAATCAGATAGGAGCCATATCCCCAGAGATTCATGTCACAAAAGGGCCCCCCAGAGCTGGGAGATGATGCAATTACAATTTAAAAAGACAGCAAGGATGACTGACTAAAAGTAGAAGTTTCTGTAAACATTAGGAAAAAAGAAATAGAGAGTATGTGTCTGAGAGAGACAGGTTCACTTTCTCGTATCAATAAACTTGAGGATTACACTTGTTCTTAAGTTCTGTGGTGAGTGGAGTCAAGGTCCCTGGTGCTGGGCTTGGACCTGCTTGCTTTCCATCTTTTGTTCTTTTCTTCTGCTTCTCCCTCTCTCCCCCCCGGCCCCTTTTGCTACGTGCAAACTCCGTATTTATGTGAAAAAACTTACCCTGATTCTTATGGAGTCTTGTCAGATTCATTTGTGCTAACAAAAAGGGGCTCTTAACTTGCAAGCTCTGTTTGGGATAGTACCAGCAGAGAATAAGAGCCAATCCTGGGTTGTCAGGAGAGCAGCATATGGCTTCTTCCCCCAGGAGCAAAAGGGAGGTTCCAGAGAGCCATTACCTTGGAGATTCTTTTCAGAGCAGGATCATCAAGAGCTCACAGCTCGCTCTGGGTACTGGCTGTTGTCCACAGAAGAAGGATATGTTATCATGCTTGGAAGGAGAGTTACATGATCATGCTTTCCATTCCAGGTCCGTCACAGGTATTGCCATTCCTGAGCTAACACAGAAAGCTTCCAATTAATTCAGAAGCATTTAAGATGGGCTTGATCAGCAGTCAATCTACTCTTCTTTATTGCTAATAGCCCTTAGGCATGGCTGGGCAAAACCTTACTGCTTAAGTCTTGCAGCTTTGGATCTGACCTTCAGTTTCAGCCAACATGGCACTGAGTCAGTAGACCGGGTGCAAGCTAGGAGCTCTGTGTTTGTGGTGGTGGTTTTTTTTCTCTTCGGATGTACAGCAGGACTTACAGCTCTCTTCTGGTTATTTTTTTTCTAGTTTGTCAAGTTTTCCAATTCTAATGGAGAGACAAGGACAAATTTAATATAACTATGGCAAACGGTAATGAGTGGAACAGCCTATTGAAGATGAAGGTGCATTCTTGTTGAATTACTCAGAAGATACAGACCTTTAGTAAGAATGGGGTGATGCTGGGGAGGAAATTGTTATAGGTCTCTTTCTCCCAGGTATGACAGAAAGGAATTAAGGTTATGGAATATAGTGTATGAACCTATTGTATGAGTCTCGGACAGGTGAATGGCTCTGATGACTAACATAAATAGGTACAGCTGATGGCAGTCAGCCCAGAGGAGCTTGTTTTCAATTTAGAAATGTCAAAGTTCTCCATGTTATGTGAGGAAAGCTTTGGATAAAATAATTCTTGAGATAAAGGAGGCTGTCAGTGAAGAAGGGAGATCTGAAGTGCGTTATGTCATTTGCACCAAGGCAATGTGCTACTGCTGCAGAGAAGGCTGATGGTATCCTGGGCTGCTTTAGGCAAAGCATTGCCAGCAGGTCAAGGGAGGTGATTCTTCTCCTGTGTTCAGCCCTAGTGAGGCCACACCTGGAGTGCTGTGTCCAGTTTTGGGCTCCCCAGTACAGGAGAGACGTGGACATAATGGGGACAGTCCAGTTAAGGGTGAAGAAGCTGATGAAGGGACTGGAGCATCTCACATATGAGGAAAGGCTGAGAGAGCTGGGACTGTTCAGCCTGGAGAAGAGAAGGCTCAGGGGGATCTTATCAACGTATATAAATACCTGCAGGGAGGGTGCAAAGAGGAGGGAGCCAGGCTCTTTTCAGTGGTACCTGGTGACAGGACCAGAGGCAATGGGCAAAAACTGAAACACAAGAGGTTCCCTCTGAACGTCAGGAAAGACTTTTTTCCTGTGAGGATGACTAATCACTGGCACAGCTTGTCCAGGGAAGTTGTGGAGTCTCCATCTCTGGAGACATCCAAAAGCTACCTGGACATGGTCCTGGTCCTGGTAACCAGCTCTAGATGGCCCTGCTTGAGGGGAGATATTGGGCCAGATGACTTCCAGAGGTCCCTTCCAACCTCAACCATTCTGTCTTTCTGTGATTTTGTGAAAGTAGAGTTATTTTCTCTTGAGATGAAATTGGTAGAAATGTCCTTCCCTACCCACCCCCCACCCCCCCCCGGGCCTTTTGTTTGAGTGGGGAAAAAAAACAGTATCTTGGAACTCTTCTTGTTGAGATAGTTAACAGGAAATAGAACCAGTTTATGCAGAGAGTAAAATGCAATCAAAATGGCCAGAGAGTAGTGAATAATGAGTGTCTGGTGACAGGAATAGTAGCAACTCTTGACCTATATAACGATTATAGCAGCAGTTTTTGTTCTGCCTAACAGCTCCTGGGAAAGAGAGACCTTAAGTGGGTGCAAGGACACAGGAACCTGCAGTAGATGGGGGATTCTTCACAGAAGTGGGTAATTTAAAATCTTCCTGCTGTGGTATCTATAACTAGCCCTGAAATGGATTTTCCATCTGGGGATACATCATTAGCGCATGAGATGCTTAAGACTATGTAGCTATTCTAGTTTGGTTTGAATTAAGATAAGAAGCATTTGTGAAGGCTGTAGATGATTAAGCAGGAGATATAGTTGTCTCGGAGTTTAGCCCTACAGGAGTGACTGGAGAGACAGAGAGTTCCTGAACCCTATGGCTGACACCAGAGATGACTTTTCTCTCAAGAGAGCAAAACAAGTGACCCTAGAGCAATTCTTCTAGAATTGTCCCCTAGAACAAGGGGAGTCTGGAAATGGGATTGTTACAACTGGATGCTGGGCCTAGAGATGGCAGCAGTAATGGTAGAAATTCAGCTGAAAGTGTACCTAGGCAGCAGACCATCAGAAGACTCCAGACCTTAAGGCATTTCACTTGTAGAAAAGGGCATTTATACATTGAGACCCTCTCATCTGCTTTTTTTCCCCAGGGCTAAGCTGAAGCTAAACTCTTTCCCAAATGGTTGTTGGAAGGAAGTTCAGATATACCTTCTCATCAGGAAAGACAAGATTTGCTGGTAGAAAAGGAAGGGTCCATAAATTTGCTTTACCTTTTGTAAGGAAAGCCAGAAGCTTAGAAGCTAACCCTACCATAAGCCTGGTCATGCTTTCGTTCCTACCTCAGAAACGAGGGGAGGTGTGGTGAGCCTGCAAGGTGATGTGGCCCAGCCTAGCAGGAGGAATTTAGGCTCTACAGTCAACAAACTCCAGACAGGTGTTTCTTCAAGAACAGCTTAATCCTGGGGCTGTGTGAGAGCAACAACTAGTAGCTGTGGACAGAGGCCTGGTAGATAAAATCCCGAGGCAAGCTGAGGGGCATTGAGGCAGGCAGTTTGTGTCTGGGCATCTGTATGCGCATAAAACTTGAGAGCGCAGCCTTTTTTTGGACATACACAATTATTTTGGCTCTGTCAAGGTAACAGTTAGTGAACACTAAACCCACTTGTGGGTTATGTTTCTTTTCAACTACTAAATACCATTTTTGATTGGGTCAAGATGGAGAAAGAGAAAAGGTCACATTCACATGATGAAACCCTGGAGAGCTCGTGAAGTGTGCTCTGGCCAGCTGGTTCCGTCACATCGGGACATTAGCACTTCCGATGTTAGTGCATAATTGCTTTTGTCAGCTTTTAATGAATACCATGAGGAAAAATTCCTGGTCTGTGAAGCTGCATATCCTGCTTGTATGTTGCAGTGTAACTTTAGATACCCCAAAGATACTCCCTGTTAAGCAACATTGCTTCTCTAAACATAGAAGAGGAAGCGTATGCTCCAATTCAATCTGAGAGGAGGGAAAGAAGCCTCTGAGGTAGATATAATAGGGTACATGGGCCTTTAAATATCCAGTAAAATACCTAGAATTGCTGGATAACATAAATAGGCACAGTTGATAATAGATAGTAGGGAAAATATAGATGGGTAACTACTTATTTTACAAGTTTCAATCATCCATTTAGGAAAGAAAAAAAATTTTCAAAAAGGAGTCAGTCTTATGTAGAGACTCAAGTTCAGTCTCTCATGTTTGGGCAAGGACTCCTGTATTTATCTTCCAGCTGTTCTGGTCTTTAGTCTGTATTCCATTTCTCAGAGAGGACTTCTTTCGCTATGAACTATCACAGAAGCTGTTCTTGCTTGCGGGTACTCACCCCTATGTTTTTTCTTCTTGTTTGGAATTTAGAAGATCTGAAGCAGCTTTTTTTTTTTGGTGTTTTTTGGGTTGTTTTTTGGTGTTTTGGTTGTTTTTTTTTTTTTTCCCCAAGAAAGATCCACTTATCTGAGAGATGCCTAAGATATTACCTTTTGGGCTAGGAGAAGGCTCCAATTCAGCAGCTGTGTATATCTTTTCTCTTTGCGGTTGATCTGAAGTGAAGGGCAATTCAGTATGCTTTGCCCGGCTCTACAAAGTCAGGTCCTTTCGTACTCTTGCTTTGTTACCCTACTGGATGAGGAGAATCAGAGACAGCACGGCAGAAACTGTGCTGCTGGATATGGGCTCTTGCCCGTAGCCTTTGACAGCGGCCAGTGAGTGGGACTCGTGTGCAGGGCTCTCTGGGGCTCCGTTGCCACAATGACCTTCCCAGACTGTAAGACCCACACAGACCCTCCATCTGCTTTGAGAAGTTCGACAGGGTTATTTGTGTGAGAAGCTGATTTTAATTGCATAATAATTTGAACATGGGCACAGTGATTCCTGTATCACTGGATCATTAACTGAGTGCAACAACAAATTAATATAAATTGGCTATGAATACATCTAGGCTGGAAATTAGGATTTACCTAAATTAGGTTTGAAACAGCCCAGCAGTATACTGTTCTCAAGTTCATTCTGACCCCTGTGAAATTTGCCGAGAACTACCACAGACCCCCAAATGTCTTGAAGGCTAAGCATACACTTAATCTTGACTCCAGGGCTTAACACTAGGCTCTGTTGTGCCTTTCTTGCCTCAGGTGTCATCCCAGCCCTTCTCCCTCCCTGGCAGCAGCTTTCAGCTTCAGCCTGCACAATTCAGTAAAACACCTCGTTGTTCAGTCTCTATCCTTCGTCTTCATTCAGCTGAACCCTTAGACAAATCATACTTTAAACACCTGCTAACCTCGGATGAGGACATTAATAACCATAGCCTTATTTCTGCCAGCACCTTCTTTCATCCTAGCCTTGTTGGTCTTGGGAGACCTAACCTTTTTTACTCCCAGTGACCCAATTCCTAACCCCAGTTTTACTTAACTGTGGATAGATTCCTGGCTAAACCACCTCTCTTATTATAGACACCTGACTGCTTCCTGGCCCTGATTAATGGTGTGCAGGAAGTTCAGCTTTCCCCCTGTTGGTCCAAAACCAAATCCTAGCCACAATCTTGACCATAATCTGAATATCCTAATTTTGTAATCTTTATAGTTTACTTCTGCAATTCTCTGAAGAACCTTGCCTAAGGCATTTATGTTACCCTCTTTCTATCTGGGTTATCCTTGAAGGTTGCAGCTGTTCCTAACTGTTCCTTGAACACAACTACTGTGACCAGACAGACTGTTCTATCCCAGAGTTAGTCGTCCCGGTTGGTGCTGTAAGTCATTTCAGCTCTCTGTGCTGTGGATGATTCACTAGGAAATTTAATTCTTCCATTCCAGCCTTATAAAAGCCTAACTTTGCAGGCAAACAATCTCATGTTTTCTTGGCTAGGATTAAGGCAAAAACTATCAATATGCTATTCGGGTCTTCTCTGTTCTGTGATGTGTATATTCCACAAACAAATAAGAAGTCTCTAGTTCCTTCTATCCCAAACCATTACTGAGTTTCTGCTTAAGGCTAGAGTTAAAGCCATAGTCCAGCAAACATGGTCTGCCTCAAAAATATCCCAAAATCATTACTTTTTACCAGCTCTGACCCATATACTACTTACGTGGACAATGTAGGATACTGCAACAAATAGTCAATATTAAAGCTAGTTTCCAGACTCTTCTGTCTCCAGACCTGGATAGCCCTACCCTTCTACTTATCTGGTCATCCCTACCTGCCCCAGGATCAACTGCAAGTCAACATCTCTATGACAGCAGGTCTCGCATTATCCATTGTTAGTCTTCAGAAATTTGTCAGTATATCTCCCCTCCCACTCTTTCCCCCCCCCGTCTTTTTTCTTTCCCTCAGCCTTAAGCTCCCTCTACAAAATCCAAACTGATTCTTCTCTTTTACATTTGTGTATCACGTCTTCTAAATCTGTAACTTTGAAAAAAATCAACAAATGCATAAAGATCATCCTGTTACACAGCGTACATGGAGTTCAAACAAACTTTTGGCCTGATTGTTAACTGAAAGCTCTTTCAAAAAAAATAGGGTGCTATCAGATAACATGGAAGTTACTCTTTGGGAGAGGTTAAAAGATTATGAAGTGAAGAACAGGAATAATCAATTTTCCAAAGGGGAAATGTCACTGGTAAAGTGTTATCAAATAGATCGATGCTGTTTAACACAGCCATAAATAATCTAGAAAAAAAAAAGAAAAAAGAGGAGTGATTAGTGAGATAATTTAGTCTGATGTTTAATTATTTAAGGTAGTTATAACCATGAAGGTATAGGGAGAAGAAAAATGGGTACTGGCTACTCTGGCTGCACTGAAGGAGGAATGACAGGCCAGGGATACCTAGTAGTGAGATAATGAGGAAGGATCAACAGGAAAGGGATCAAGGGGACGTGTGAAACATTTAAAGCTCAGTACACCAGCTCTGATCAGTGTAGGTGAAGGGAAACGATTTGAAAAACAACACAGGACTGTGAACGGAGGAAAGTGGGTAGCAGAAGTAAACCTATACAATATAGGAGAAGCAAAAGTGTGTAGGAGGAGACCTAGCAAGTGACTTAGAATAAGGTTTTGTGCTGGGGACAATAATAGGAGGGATGGGTGTGAGAAAGAGAGGGGTGGACCCTCTCTTCCACAAGCACTGTGAAGGTGTGACACAGTCAGCGCCATTCGACTTCAGAGCTATGGATCAGTCTCCAGACCTCTTTTTTCCACAGCAATGTAGGCTTCACCTTTGTATATGTGCACACAACTTACAGCCTCTACAAAAGAGAGGTGTATATGTACACTTTTTTCTTTTTTTCTTTTTTTTTTTTTTAAATAGGGGGATGGTGTGAGTGTTCTCTATGTTCTCTATGAAGGAAGGGGGAAATGCAGCTATTACATGAAGAGTAGGAAAAGACCAGTCCAACTGAGGGTCTCACTCCCTCCTGGGATCGTGGTGGCCCAGGAGTTTGATCTACTCATAATACTAGGATAGGGGGCACGTGACCTAGGCTTCAGCCCTAGGGTGGGCAGGAGCCGGTGTAATAGTTTAACAGCCAGGGTTGGTATTCAGTTTAGGGATACCAGGAGCTGAAGAGCTTGATTTATTGGTGGATTCTGTGAGCTTTGCAGGTTGAGGATGGAGTCATATTCTGGTAAGGCAGAGTTAGCTCTGGGGTGTTGTTTTAAGGTGAGGGTTAGGTGCGGGATGGTGACAATATGGCATAAAAACTCTTATCTACTGAAATACTGAGGTATCCTGAGGCATAGGGGGACATTAGAGAGACAGGTGAGCTGAAAGCAAATAAGGAAATGAAGTTAATTTCTTTTAGATTTGCATATGTCACTTCAGCTCAGTTTACCTATTTCCTTAAAACCAAATTACCACCATAATTTAAGGGTACTTTCCAATTAACAGTCTCTGTGCATTTAACCAACCATCTGTAAATATAGACGCAGAGGTGATATTCAAGCCACCCACACAACACACACTGAATCTTGTTAGTGTTTGTACAGTGGAAGCTCTAGAATAATGCTTGTTCTGAGAAGAATAAAAAAATGAGTTTTTCCTGCATCAGTTGAACAAGAGAGAAAAATGAAGAAAAGTTTGAAAGAATGAAATAGACAGCTTAATAAAATCCATCTGGAGACTGAGAAAGGAGCTCAGGTAGCTCACCCTAGGGATGGGTTTTGCCTGTTCTGCAATGTGTGATGACTTTTCTACCTGTTCTTTTCTTCCTCTGAGATAAAGAACAGCGCAATTTTTTTCTTTCTTCCCGTGCTGAGTAGTGTATATAGGATGGTTACATTTCATCATACAGTGAGATTACACATTGTTGTAATTTCATTCTGTTGTAGCGTGTTTTTTAATCACATCCCTTTACCTTTTCTAAATCAATATCCAATCACTGTTCCTTCAAGGGAAAAATCTGCAATTCATTAAGGCTTGCCTGAAAAAAGAGTGTGAGTTTTGTCTCAATAATGTGCGTGCCAAAGTTCACTGAATCATTTGAATCCTTTTCATTGTTTTCCACTTCTCATGTGATGGAAATATCATTTTGGAGTTGACAGCGAGCAAGGAAGCAGGACTAAACCAGAAAGCCCATATATAAAACACATTTTACAGGGCTTCCTATATCAACAAAGTATTTTGCCATTCTTGAGAAGGTTAATCTTACTAATGTTAACTTAGCAATCACTAACACAAGCTTCTAGTTCGTGGGTTGAACCTGCCTTTTTCAGGTCTTGTATAATAAAATCTTTCAATATTCTGAAGTGTCACGACTGTTAAAATAGTGATGTTTACCTTTCTCCCCGGCTGTTTCCTGTGCATAAATTGATGTCTTCAGCTATCTAATGGCAGAAGGATTTTTTTCCTTCTGTACAGAAGATGGAGCCAGTCTCTTTTAAGTGGTACACAGGTGGAGGGCAATGGACCTAAGCTGCCTCAGGGAAAATCCTAATTAGACATTAGGTAAAAAAAAAAAAAAATCATAGTAAAGGCAAGTAGATATTGGAACAAGTTGACTCAAAAAGTTGTGGAAGATGTTTGAAAATACTCTGAACTCAGTTGGATAAGGCCCTGAGCTACCTTATCTAATGGTAAATCTTCCCCAGTTGCATGGTCAGACCAGATGACTTCCTGAGATCCCTTTCAACTTCAATTAGTATATGATTCTGAAACACTCACCAAGAAATAATCAAGATGCCTGTGCTGACTGAGAGCCATCCTTCTCAGGCTGTACTGCCACTATTTCAGTCAGCAAATTACTTTAACTGAAAAAATGTGCAATGTTTTTCTAAATCTAGGGCTGTTGCCTGTTGCATAGTAAAGCTGCACAAGTTGATATGTCATCCCTATCTCCTTAGTCATTGCCAGTAATGTGCAAATTAATGTTTTTGTCCTGTCACATCTGTTCTTTGCAACTGTGTGGTGAGGGAACTGATAAAGATGGTAATAAACTGGGTGGATCTAGGCTGTACTGTCACATACTGGTAGGAACAAATAGGAAAGATTCAGCCTGAGACTAGTTAAAAATCTGAGTCCTTCAGTCTATGAAAATATTAAAGAATTCAGTAAAGTCTTCTTGCTATATTTTGCTTCTGCTGTTGAAATTGCCTTTCTCACATGGTAAATTTTGATCTAGCAGTGGAACCCAAGTTAGCAACAGAGCTGATTCAGGTCTTTTTGGCATTTTCTGCAAAATTTAGTTCAGTCTTCTAAAAGACAAGAAAAAGGAGGAGATTTGAAACTTTGAATATCCCATTTGAGGCTATTTCACATATATGTTTCCCCATATAAGACTATAAGGCTTCGGAGATCAGTCCAATGAAATATAAAATTATGTGTTGGTATATATTTCCATTTAAATCTAAGAAAAATTGGAAAAATGAAGAAGCTAGGCAGGATTAATGTAATAATGAGTTTATCACTCTACACTGTAAATTCTTGAAGCATAAGCTAACGTATAAGCAATTATAACCTTTGGGGAGAGGAAATAGAGGACCCTAGGCTCTATTGCCCTTTTCTGGTTTTTGTGGTTTGGCAGTGTGGAGAAGCTGTAGAAAGAAAAATCTTGTGAGCTGAGTCTGTGCATTTATTTTCAGTTTTATATGAGGCATTTGCTAATGGCAAAATGTCCTTGAGGTTAGGGAGAGTTTTTTTGGCACAGCTGAGTTTCTACATTCCAATTTTATTATGATTTGCTCTTTGCAATTAATAATAAAGCAGTTTGAGAGGAAACAAAGGAAAGCAATGAGACTAGAGAGGCCAAGTTATTAACCCAGTGTTATTTCCCCCCTTATAAGCAACAAATATAATCTAGGGCGCAGAGGTACCATTAAGTCTATCCCATAGACCATCTCCTATTTCTTTCTACTACAGATTTGCTCTCATATAACCTCCTTGACTTCAAATGATTTCAAAATGCAAAAGCTGCAGAAAAGTGGTACCAGGATGATCAGGGAATGCAGAGCCAATCTTTCTAGAACAAGTTAAAAGAAACAGGCTTGTTTAGTCTAGCAAGAGAAGGTCTGATTGCATAGTAGAAACACATCCAGGGTAAATGCTAGGAAACAAGCGTTAAAAGAGAGTGGTAGAAGAGGAGCCAGAATGATTAATTTTTCCATGAGTAAAGTTAGGTTAGAAACTAGGAGAAGGTTACTAACCTTCAGAAGGGCGTAGGCTTTGGATGCATTTTCTGTAGGTGAAATAGCTTGATTGGCTTCACTAGGAGACGCTGGCCTTGATTCAAGAGGTCCTAATCCATATCCAGGGGAAATACAGAAGGGTATGGAGCAGTGTGTGGCATTTCTTAACCTCTCTCCAGAATCTTTTGCAGTTTAAAAAAGTTTCATTCTGTATGAGAAATTTTTCCTGCCTTTGATACACTGATGATTATTTGTTTTACGGGGGATGTGATTTAAGCAGTAAAATGCCATTCATCACAGGTGATACAAAATGCAAATTTGTATTTTGTTTTGGCAGAAAGCTTTTCAGTATGTTCATTTGCCTAAATGAGTCACTATCTCTAGGCCTAAGATAATCTATTTTTTTCTGAACATTTCAAATTACTTAAAAAGTATTTTTGTAGCACAGAGAGAATTCTATTTGTCAGTCTCACTGAGACTGAACCTGTGTAAGTTTCTAAGCTTATAATTTTTTTATTATCCTCTTTTTCTTCTTGTCTCCTTGTCCTTCGATAGGAAAATATGTTTTCCATGGATATACTAGTGGAATGACTTCTTACTATTTTTAAGCTGGTTTTGCATGGATCATATCACTGTTTGCCTTACAGTAGTTTTTCTTGATGTCTGGCTTGCTATCTTTTCATTAATTTCTTTGTCTCCTGGGGTGCAAATGTGCATTTGTGATCTTTGGGTTGAAAATCTGCCATGAATTTGAGCTTTCATCTGCTTTCCAGTCATTAATTAAGCATATTGGCATATTGTTAATAAGGACAATAGCTTCTTGTGGAATAGCTGGCAGCAGCACTGATTCTGCTGTTATATTTATTTATGAGATATCACAGGAGGTGGAATCATCATTTTTTCACTGAAATCTTTGTAAATTAGGAAGAATCAATCTCTTTCCATGCAGAGAAACTGTATTCTTCTCATTCTGATTCAAAGAGATATTCAGAAGTAGCTAAGGGTGACTGACCTTAAAAGTTTGGGGAAAATTACCAGGTGAACTTGCTATGTTTTTTAAAGGTCTTCAAGAGTAAATGAAACACATCTGGGCAGATTCTCAGCCGGCGTAAATTAGCATCGCTCCACTGAAGTGAGTATGGCAAAAGCAGTTTAACCAACTGACAACCCCTCAAGTTATGCATTTCTTTCTTGTTTTGTTGTTGATTTTGAAATGAAAGAACTCCAAGTGGACTTTTTGACCAAATTATTCTGTTGGGGGTCAGAGCAGGTCATGAATAAAATAAGAGTACGGATCAACTCTGAGCTCTTTCCACATGAGTTATACCCTAATCATGGCCTCATGCACTCCCAGAGCTCGATTCCCTTCAGCGTCTCTCCTGCTCCTGCCTGACCCTGATCTGGAATTAAATTGTTATCAGAATCACTGTAGCATATATTGTATTACTGTGTATACCAAATAAAGGCCGGAAATGGCATATTCAAGACTAGGAGTCATCTCTTCTACCCTAAAGCACTTTCAGAGAGCAGTTCAT
Organism: Dromas ardeola; assembly: GCA_013398915.1. NCBI lineage: Eukaryota > Metazoa > Chordata > Aves > Charadriiformes > Dromadidae > Dromas > Dromas ardeola. The sequence goes on along the minus strand of VYZM01006415.1, from coordinate 14,306 downwards.
CCAGTGAAAGCACCAGCATCTCCAAAAGGCTCCTACTAATGGGACTGCAATTTAGTACTAATAAATTGATGAAGTATTAAGACAATATATGGTGCAACCATTCAGTCTGCAAGTGAATTAGCTCCTACTAACAGTCCTGATCAGATTTCCCGATGGGGAATGCTGTGCTTTGTCGGATGACTGCCATCCTTTGTGGTTTTTTGTGGCATACTTTGTTATTTTTGAAACATAAAGAGGTTAAAAAAAAAAAAAAAAGGCAAAATTATTTTTCTCTTTATTGTCTGAAAAACATTTTGAACATGATGCTGCAACATTCCGTTCAAATCTAAACCTTAATGATACGAAGTCTGGCAAAACTGTTCTATTTGCCAAGAGTGTCAGGTTTTAGATAAACAAAATTAGCATCTAGAAACATTTTTTTCAGAGGAAGTTCATACTTTAATGATTATTTTCATGTAAATAGTTTATGAAACTTAAATACCCACCTGAATTAGGCCTGTGCTTCCTCCACTTAGTGCAAGAAATGTTTCAGCGTGGATTGTTTCCTACTTTTGCAGCAGGCAGAGAGTCTGAACCTTAAGCGTGTGGTGAAGTACTTCCTTCTGGTAGTTACACTTTGTAGGGGGAGAACATCTCTATGTACAGACCCCACAACAGGTAAAGCCAAAATACCATTCAGGAACGTGTCACAACATGGTTTCACCAGGCGCTGCTGAAGTTTGGAAGGAAAGATGTTGAAATGCCAGGTTGGTCCTTAAGGGATCCTTAAGGTCCTTAAGTCTATGCCACATCTCCCTCCCTTGATCTCTACCCACATGACAGGTGTGTTCAGTAGCTTAATGAAGTTAAACATTTTCGGTAGTTCATCCACGGTTCAATGATGGGTTTTGGCCCAGGGCTACACAGTCTATGTGTGTATTCATGCTCATTACCTGCTGGGTCTGATAGAACGGGGCTGCCCTAGTTCCCTTCCTCCTCAAACAGGGAGGTCATTCCTTGAAATGAATCAGACACTTCTTACTGTGAGATTAATTTAAAAATTAACTAGTCAGTGTGTTCATATCTCTCCCTTAAACAATGCATATATTTACCTTAATTTCTGTTTTAAACACTCTTCTAGAAGAGTGTAATCTTCTATCAGAAGAGTCGAGTCTACATTAGAGTTCTTTTCTATTAGACTAACAGTGGGAACCTATGCAGCAAAGCCTTCCATTAATAGCTATTAATTATTCTGTAATTTAAAGCTATGGGCAGGAGTGTTGTTGCATCCACGTGGTGAGAATATGATAAGAAACAGAAACTTCATGTCA
>VYZM01006414.1:172009-231881 GCA_013398915.1 Dromas ardeola | reverse complement strand
AAAAAAAAAAAAAAGAGTGGTAATGGTGAGAAAATAATGCTACTTCTACTGTGAGCTGTTGATCTTTCAATGATTCCCTCTGAAATACATATGCTTCCTGGTGCAAAGGGGACAGGATTTTTACATATGGCATCACGCACATAGTTGCTTGGGTTTGTGTTTGCTAGACAGACAGGTGTTTTCAGAAGAGCCAATAAAGTGACACACAATACTTTTGAAGAGCAAGAGAAACACTTCTTTGATGGTGCTAAGCACCAGTAGCTGGATTTGGCTACTTGAGTCAGCTGCTACTGTCATTTGTCCCACTTTCCAAAGAGGAATAGTTATCACTACATAATAATAGAATTCCAAATTTTAGTGTTAAGGGAAGAATACTTTAAATTGCGAAACTTCATCAACATGTTCCTTCTTCCACACCACATACTTAACTATCTCAGTTGCACAGGGTCACTCTAGTAAAGAAAACCTGAATCACATGAAAAGGATAGATATATAAGTCAATATACTACTATGATATTTTGATTCCATTTTCTGTTTAAACTGGTTTTTAGGACCAGTCTATATGGCAACAATTTAAAAGGGAAGGTCATCCATCCATGTCAAGCTACAGGCAATCCAGGAGACTCCTGGAATGCATTAAGAATAACTTCTTAAGCCACGTAATAGACAGCCCTACCAGAGGGGATGTGATACTGGACCTGTTGGTCATCAACGCAAGTGAACTGATTGTTGACATCAGGATTGGAGGCAGCCTGGGCTGCTGTGATCATGCACTGCTGGAGTTTGCAGTCCTGAGGGATATAGGTCAGGTGAAGAGTTAAGTCAGGACCCTGAATCATAGGCTAGAAAAAATCCAACTCTTCAAGGAGTTGGTCAATAAGACCCCCTGGGAAACTGCCTCAGGGACAAGGGAGCAGAACAGAACCAGCAGGTCTTTAAGAAAAATTTCCGAAGCACGCAAGAGCTCTCAATCTCCAGATGTAAGAAATGAGGAAAGGAAGGCAAGAGACTGGCATGGCTGAGTCAAGACATGCTGGTCAAACTAAAGGGCAAGAAGGAAATGCACAGGCAGTGGAAATGGGGACAGGTCTCCTGGGAAGAGTACAGGGACACTGCCTGGTTGTGCAGGGATGGGGTGAGGAAGGCCAAGGGATGCAAACAATAAGAAGGGCTTCTACAGGTATGTAGGCCAGAAGAAAAAAGAAAAGAAAGCATACCCACTCTGATGAGCAAGACTGGCAAACTGGTAACAACAGACAAGGAGAAGGTTGAGGTACTCAACAAATTTTTGCCTCAGTCTTCACTGACAACCCCTCTCCCCACACCACGCTAGTGGATGGACCACAAGAGAGGGACTTCCATTTTAAGAGAAGATCAGGTTTGTGATCACCTGAGGAACCTGAACATACAGAAGTCTATGGGATCTGACGAGATGCATCCCAGAGTCCTGAGGGAACTGGCTGATGTAGTTGCCAAGACACTCTCCATGATATTTGAAAAGTCATGACAGTCAGGTGAAGTCCCCAGTGACTGGGAAAAGGTAAACATTGCACTCATTTTTAAAAAAGCGTTGAAAGGAAGATCCTAGGACCTACCAGCCTGTCAGTCTCACCTCTGTGCCCGGGAATATCATGGAACAGATCCTCCTAGAAGCTATGTTAAGGCCCATGGAGGACCGGGAGGTGATTTGAGACAGCAATCATGGCGTCACCAAGGGCAAGTCCTGCCTGACCCAACTAGTGGCCTTCTATGATGGAGTGACTACATCAGTGGACAAGGGAAGAGCTATGGAAGTTATCTATCATCTGGACTTCTCTAAGGCCTTTAACATGGTCCCCCACAATATCCTTCTCTCTAAATTAGGTAGGAATTTGATGGGTGGACAGTTCGGTGGATGAGGAATTGGTTGGATAGTTGCACCCAGAGGGTAGTGGACAATGGTTCGATGTCCAGATGGAGACTGGTGACAAGTGGTGTCTCTCAGGGGTCTGTATTGGGACCAGTATTGTTTAATATCTTCATCAATGCCATAAACAGTGGGATCAGCAAGTTTGCGGATGACACCAAGCTGAGTGGTGCAGTTTACATGCCTGAGGGAAAGGATGTTATCCAGAGGGACCTGGACAAGCTTGAAAAGTGAGCCTGTGTGAACCTCATGAGGTTCAACAAGGCCAAGTTCAAGGTCCTGCACCTGGGTTGGGGCAACCCCCGGTATCAATACAGACTGGGGGATGAAGGGACTGAGAGCAGCCCTGCCAAGAAGGACTCGGGGGTACTGGTGGATGAAAAGCTGGACATGAGCTGGAAATGTGCCCTCACAGCCCAGAAGGCCAACTGTATCCTGAGATGCATCAAAAGAGCATGGCCAGCAGGTCGAGGGAGGTGATTCTCCCCCTCTACTCCACTCTCATGAGACCGCACCTGGAGTACTGCATCCAGCTCTGGAGTCCTCAGCACAGGAAAGACATGGACCTGTTGGAGCAGGTCCAGTGGAGGGCCACAAAAATGATCAGAGGGCAGAAACACCTCTCCTAAAAGGACAGGCTGAGAGAGTTGGGGTTGCTCAGCCTGGAGAAGAGAAGGCTCCGGGAAGACTTTATTGTGGCCTTTTAGTACTTAAAGTGGGCTTATAAGAAAGATGGGGACAAACGTTTTAGTAGGGCCTGTTGTGATAGGACAAGGGGTAATGGCTTTAAACTAAAAGAGGGTAGATTTAGACTAGGTATAAGGAAGAATTTTTTTACGATGGGGGTGGTGAAACATTGGCACAAGTTTCCCAGAGAGGTGGTAGATGTCCCTTCCCTGGAAACATTCAAGGTCAGGTTGGATGGGGCTCTGAGCAACCTGGTCTAGTTGAAGACGTCCCTGCTCATTGCAGAGGGGTTGGACTAGATGACCTTTAAAGGTCTCTTCCAACCCAAACTATTCTATGATTCTATGATTATCCTGAAGCTACAGCTCCAGCAACATTACTCATAATGACAGTATCAAACCTCTAATAGAATTTCAAGCAGTGGGATCAGCCACATTTTTATGATTCATGGAGTTAATATTTATTATTCTTATGAATGTAAAATATGACTTCAGTAAAAAATTACTTCAGCAAATACAAAATACTTTTAAGATCTAAAGGATCACTGCAAACTTGTGCTGTAGGAAAATAACTTGATCAACAAACATCCAATTAGTAGGGGCCAGAAACATATTTTGCACAGAAGATAGCCAAGCAGTTCAAGTAGACTACAAATGTAGACAAATGAATACTGTCAATTACAACCACCTTTCCTCTACTTTTAAAAACTAGTGTGTCATAGTCAGTTGAGTCATATGTCATACATTTGTTAGGATGTCCAATTAGTGTAAGGAACAGCTTTTTAAAATTTTTTCAGGATATAAGTTGCGATTGGCAAGATCCCATATAAAGGGGTGGGGGGGAGCGATGTCCAGAACTTTTTTCCTAGATAATCCAAATGCCTTTGTTCTCCTCCCAGTCATCCTTCAGTTCCTTTGTTGCCAGCACATGCTCATGAGAACTGCATGGACCGATGGTCTGGATCTTCACGTATATACTACACGCCTTTGCATGGTCAGTTTAGATTTAGCTGTATTTTGATAGAGGAAAGCCACAGGAAGATGTTCCCCTTTCAAATACTTCTATTTTTTCACTGTGCTTTTGATTTTGTCCATTGAGGTTTTATGTACTTTTCCTGAATACACAAATTACAGCCCTATACGTGTAAATTTACTCTCAGTTATGTAAGGTTTTTTTAAAGGGGTGGTGTCAGATAACTTTTTGAGAAGTGAAATTTAATCTAAAGACTTTGCTGACATGGAAAAGTGCTTACACACCCTGTGGGAACAGCTGATTACCGCCTGGGCTGTGGGAATGACTGTGATTTTTGGATGGTGCTCTTCAGAATGACTCTGTACTGAACATTCTGGTGTCTCAAGATATTAAGCTCATCCAGAATAACAATTCAAAAATGTGTGAAATATCTTTTTTTTCCTTTGCTCAAAACTCAAAAAGAAGCTGGGCTACCTCCCCCAGTTTTTCCACAGGTCTTTGGGTTTGGAGGTTTTGATTGGGGTTTTTTTGTGTGTTTCTTAAGAAAAAATAGTGAAGTTTTCCAACATTCTAAAAAGCAAATATTAATGACTCAGGGACTATACACACAGATTCATGGGTGTAAAAGCTTAGAAATATAAACACATGGACAAAAAAGTTTAGTAAAAAAATCAAAACCCTCTAGAAAATCACATCCATTTCAAAAAAAAAAAAAAAGGAAAAGAAAAAGAAAAAATAAATGGGAGGAAAAATAATCTATCAGTGTTGATGTATTGAAGAGTCATTCTCCTTGTTGGGATGTATAAGACAGGATTTTTACAGGGAATAAAGCACCTGACAGTGGCTGGGGAAAGGGGTCAGGGGAAAAACTAACATAGATTAATTCTAAGTAAGACAGAAGAATGTAGGAGATGGTAGCCACTAAAAAGGTTTTCATTACTTAATTTTCCTTATGTTATTTGGAAGTTTATTTAATTTATTAGGCCACTGGCGAGGTTTAAGATTGTAGGGTTTTTTTCTAGCCATGTTAAAGATTCTACTGTTAAAAAATTTTCATTTCAGCATCATCAACAGTGATGTACCTACCATACTAGGTACATCCTAGGTAACTACCATAAATTCCTAATAACATTATTTACATTCAACCATAAGCAAGCATTTAATATATCTTAGATGCAAAGGTTAAAGAGCCCACTTGGTACTTTTTTATCACAATTGGAAAGGTGAATTTAGAAGACTAGATCTTCTCTCAGAATAAAATATTGAAAGAACATTTTCAAAAACAACTCCATAAAAGATTTTGAAATAGACAAGCTTCCCAAAGCCTTCAGAAAAATTAATTCACTTATTAGTTCTACAAATGTCTGCAACTATTCCCAAAATCTCTGTTGGTAAATTAGGATGTTAAGAAAAGTAATGTAATTTAGTTGAGCTATGGAAATAAAATAAATGAGGCTCACAACAGTTTTCTTATAACACTAATAAACTGATCCCATTTTAAAACAGAAATTAGGTTTTATCTTTATTCCAACACACTTGGCCTTATGGTAATCCAGAACACATCCATTCAGATGTATTCTGTATATCAGCAAAATATTTATCTAGAAAAAGATTCTTTAAAATCATTATTGCTTATTTTTATGGAGTTTTACATTTAATGACATTGAATCTATTAGACAGAAAGACATTAGACATAAAAAAATTATGCCAATTTTCCTTAGCAAACTCTTATATATACATAGTTTTAATAAATATACAAAATATCCTAGAATTAGCAGGAAATCAACCCAAGACTTACTTTTTACTTTAAATATCTACAACTGACATATGAAAAAGAAACACTTGGTTACAGATGACGAGCCTGATCATGACTGCACAAGTGTACTCTAATTTGGGGACAGGCTTCAAGTGAGCAAAAATAATCTCATAGTTTATATTACACTAGGTGAGGAAATACATTTGTACAGGAGCAGCAAAATGATTGTATTAGCCACGCAAAGCAGAATGATCTCAACATCTGGAGAAATGGGCTGACAGGAACCTCATGAATTTCAACAAGGAGAAGTGCAAAGTCCTGGTCCTGGGGAGGAACAACCCCATGCACCAACATATGCAGGGGGCCACCCATCCAGAAAACAGCTTGGCAGAAAATGACCTGGGAGTTTTCAGGTTGGGGGAAGGGGATCCTGTCCCTCAGGTCAGCACTGCTGAGGCCACACTTGAAGTGCTGCGTCCAGTTCTAGGCTCCCCAGTACAAGAGACATGGACATACTGGAGGGAGTCCCACAAAGGGCCATGAAGATGATTAAGGGACTGGAGCATCTGTCCTGTGAGAAAATGTTGAGAGCTGAGACTAGAGCCTGGAGAGGAGAAGGCTTGGGGCAGATCTCATCAATGTGTACAGATACCTGAAAAGAGAGTGTACACAAGACCAAGCCAGTGGTATTTTCAGTTATTCTGGGATTTTTTAAAATCTGTCCTTACAATTTTAGAAGACAAAAACGCCAAAAAATAAAAGAAAGGAATTCCTTTTGCAGCTATAGATGTGCCAAAGAGATATTTAGAATGTTGTTTTTTTCCCTCCAGATAATAATGAAGAATATGCTTGAATATTCTATGTTATAATCCTTCACTAGTATTAGATAATTTACAAAGAGGTCTAGCCTCTCTTTCTGTTTTGCGGTGATTTCAAAACTTGGGATTTTTGTGGCTTTTATATGTACCTGATTATCTGTTGTGCAATTAATAGATTTGCAGCTGAGAAACTTGAAACTATGACAAAAAAGGGCTTTTTCAGAGAGATCAAGGAGAAGTGTTTTGACATTGCATTTCCACTGGAATTTTTATCTGGGAGGTCAGAAACCAAGAGTCTAGAAGCGTGGGAGTTTAGGAAAGTCTTAATTTAGGGGATGCCCACAAGCATTAAAATAATTAGATATTTAAGGGTATTGTTTTTTGGGACAGAGAACGGTCCTGTGTAATTCCCTTTCTACCAGCTCCACTGAAGCAATTTTTAAAAGCTCTACGTATATTCATTTACCAAAGAAAGCCAAAAGAAAAAAGGACAAATATCACGAGAAATTAATACTATAAGATCAAAGGAGAAAATACACAGGGTGAAATCCTGACGTTGTTATTCATCCTTCTGTTCAGGGGAGTCAAAAAAACCACATATTCAGTAGAATTTGCAGATGAGGATGATTTTTTTTTTAAAAAACAATAAGTGCAATTTTATGAAAACATTATCTATTTGCTTCCTCTGAAAGGAAGGATTTCCAGAAACACTTAGCATAATTTCACTTTGCTTCAGCTGAAACTAGTAAAGGAGCAGAGGCAGGTCAACACTGAATTACCCTGAAAAACTCCTTACCATTAACTTCAACAGATCTATTCACATGCTAGAGTTGGGAATGTGATACCAACATTGGCTGAGCAAAGGTCCAAGAGCCCACAGTAGAAGTAACATGCAATTCATTTTTTCAACTAGAACAGCACCAAAAAGGCACTGGAGATCTTCTGAGAAGAAGAGAATAAAACACAAAGACTAGAGATCTCAGTGAGACAACTGTATGAACTTATAAGATTGATCAGCATAATTCATTCTTCATTGCACATTATACTGATTGTGAAACAATTCATCAAATCACAGAACAAAGTTTTTGGTTTGTTATTTTAAAGATTGCACATACAAAGCCTATTTTCACTACTCCATAAAGAGAACCTTGTGGCAAGATCACTTGGGAAAGAAACCAGGAGAGAAATTTCCCAGCTACATTTTCACAAAAGTCATTTCTTCCTGGAACAAGGATGAAACAGGGTGGAGACCAGTGTTTTTTTCTACAGTTATATATCTGTACCTCAGTAATTGTCTAAAGAAGAGTATAAAGTATTGAAGAAAGTACTGAATTTTGCTGAAAAAAATGGACCTCCAGAGATCCCAAATTAATCATTAACTTGAGTTTAAATTAGGTAACACTTTCGGGGGGGGAGGGGGGTGTTAAATAAAGGTATAATATTTTTACCATCACAATTTTCTGTGTGAGTGCAAATTTCAAGCAGAAACTTTTTCTTGCATGTTTTGTTTCAAAGTGACATTTTTGTTTAAAACATGAAAGAAATTTAAAACACAGGTTAAAATGTGATATAAAACCACAAAACAAAATATGTCATTTTGGATCAAAGGAAGCATTTCAAGTTGCAATTTTTAAATATAACTTTTTATTTTTTATGTCTATCTCTGAAAAAAACCCATCCAAACGCTCTAACCCCAGCTTTGAAAGAATTGCCCAGGTCTATCAGTCAGTGTGCGGCTGGACCAGTGCAATATATGTCAAGGTTCATGTGCTGGCAAAAACTGATCCATGCCAGGGTCCCCTAACATTATTAAAACAGCCTTGCATTGGAGTTGCAGGCATAAATGAAATTTTCTTAAATAGGGAGCTCTTTCCTACCCCTAGTTTGCCTTTGAACCTGAATCCGGTCTGCAATGCCGCCTCAGCCTTCAAACCACACCATGCATATGGTCCATCCTCACCAATCCCTATTGCATATTTCTCCCTTCTGTACAAAAAGGACAGGAAAATCTCAAGAGAAGCATTAAGAGAGAAAAGGAATGGCAATAAAAAGCATCAGCCCACAGACAGCAAAACGACAAACTGCTGGCTAAGGGAAAGCCTCCCTCAGTCCGCTGGGACTGTTAGCAGCATCTACCAGCAACAGTCACATATGCCACCAAAGACAACACATTACCATCCTCCCCAGCCACCAAGAAATTCTGAACCAGAGCATGACCCATCCTCTTGGTTGCAGCCACAAGGCCCAGAGTCTGAACTCCCAACTCAAAATACTCCTGGGACACATTCTTTGGAGACTTCTCCTTGAAAAAGCCTTGTATCATCATGCTACAGAAAGATAATGATCTTCAGATCCATTATCCTCATACAAAAAGCCTTTAAATGGTGGGAGTCAAAGGGCCTTTTTTTTGTTCCTGTTTTCTCTAAGAGGGTCTGAAACTTTCTGTCAGATTGAAAAGGCAAGAGAATTTATAACCGCATTGTCTGCTGAAAGCTCAAACTGAATATTTTCACAGCCGCTTTATGAGTTCATATCCCCTCCAAAATTAGTTACACAAATTTACCCAGAAATAATTCAAACAATTAAAAAAAATGAAGCCTCCTTTTAGTAATAGACAAATGGCTTTTCACAGCTGCAATTATTATAGACTCATTCTTTTGATCGTCGCCTTTAACAGGAAACCAATTTCTATACCCTATCTTTGGCTGCATAAAGACATCATACCAGGAAGACAAATTATTTCTTCCACTGATGTAGATTCTGATCACTGATTTCTTCCACTGTGTTAGACTTGGAAATAGCAGAGGGGTCATTAACGTTGTTCCTGTTTTATTATCACCAATTAGCAATACAGGAATAAAATTCTAAGCGTCTGAAAAAGAGAAACACTAAAAGGGAAAGCACTAGCCACATCTTTCTTTCTTTTCACAATGAAACTACTAACATCATATGACTGTTCACACTTGGGACATCAGAGAAGCACCAGATTAGTGTTGTTTCTTACTTGCCTCAACCCACAGTAGATACATTTAAGGGTGAGGTTCACTAGCTGCCTGAATCAATCTAAAATCAGGGCTACCACAAACAGAGTTTTTTCTGTGTCTGTTGTTATTCACCTGATAAAGCAAAGAGGTAGTTTGAGAAGTCATATGGTCAAAAGGGTAAAAAACCAGTAATTTTTAAATGGATTTTGGTTTTGACCAGATTTAGTTTTTGACCAGATGGTTGCCATCATCACATCACAAGAATACTGGCCTAGACGTAAAGGAGAGAACTGGAAGATGCACCAGGAGTGCAGAAGGCATGTTCTTGATTTGATACCTTAGAGTTATATCCTAAACCCAGACCTTCGTATGCACTTCAAACAAGAATCCCGGTTGTGAAAAGCAAGTGGCCACTTTAGTCCTGGCCACCAAAGCCTGCTCTGCGTTGTCTTTTCCTTTATGAAAATATATGAGTTTGCATCACTATTTGGTAAACTTAATCTGGGCTGGTAATACCGGAGGTCAGTTCTTCAGCTCCACATCACTGCCACACAGATGTTCATGCCGACAGCAGGAGAGGGAAGTGGGCTGGAGGGTGAGAATGTTTCTTCCAGAACATGACAGCATGTTTGGAGAAACCAAGATCTGTCACTGACCAGGGTGGTCTCTTCCCCAGACTCAGCTGCTGTTTCACTCCCTTGCATCAGCTGTAACTAATCCACATCTGCAGGATGAGTCACTTTAGCAACTCAGTCTAATGGAAAACTAATTTTTGTTTGGTTTGGGTTTATTCTTGTAGAGGTGGGCTAAATTTCTGTCATTGGATCTGACTCAAGGGAAATACTGGACACATGCAGCCAAAAGCAGGAGAGGAAGAAGGAAGGGAGTTTCTTCTAACACAGCTCACATTTACACCACATTCGGGATAATGTAGTATCTGATACTAAGAGGCAGAAAGCATCTGTTGACTACTCTATTGACTACTTCATACCGTTGACTTTGGTGGATTTCAGGCTAACTGAATTCAATGGTAGTTTGCTACTGAACTTGTATAAATATGAAATTCTGGTCTTATTGAACACTGATCTCATCTCCAAGAATTTTCATTTTCACTTCTTTGGAATGTAGCAGTATGGTTACATCCAGGATTTACATTAGAGACTTCTCAGCAGCAGGTCTGGTTTAAATCATTATCACCTCTCACCCACTGTCAGCTGTTTGTTCCCACACTTCTCTCCTGCCAGTTACATTGACACAACTCTTTAACCCTTCCCTAGGCCAGATCTGTGAAATGATCTAGGTTAAGGAAAACAAAAAATGTTTCAAAAAAACACCTCTAAATAAATACTTGTTCCTTTCTACACAGATCATTTCACATATTCATTTGAATAAGCAATGCAATATGTTGTTATGTCAGCAGAAGTGTAGGGATAGAAATCCCCCCTGCAGAATTACAGAAATGGCAGGAGGAATCAGTCAAAGGGCATCTTTGACTCCATTTGCTTTTAGTTCCAATGGAATCATTCATGTGTCCTGAAGGTAACTTGTATTACACCAAAGCTGTGCAAAAGCAAAGCACCTTTTTAACTACTTCTAAAAGGAATGAGAGATTGTACTGCTTCTTTTTTAGTGATAAAGTTAAGAAGTCCAGCTTCTGAGCTTAGACAACCCTGTATGCTTGAACCCACAGGACTGACAGCAGTGTTGAAGCTACAAGAAAGCAAACAACACTATTTGTCTTGTAAGTTGCTCTGCTCATCAGTTCATAGAATCATAGAATCATAGGGTTGGAAGGGACCTCTGGAGATCATCTAGTCCAACCCGCCTGCCAGAGCAGGGTCACCTTAGAGCAGGTTGCACAGGAACACATCCAGGCAGGTTTTGAATGTCACCACAGACAGACTCCACCACCTCTCTGGGCAGCCTGTTCCAGTGCTCTGCCACCCTTAAGGTAAAGAAGTTCCTCCTCATGTTTAAGTGGAACTTCCTATGCTCAAGTTTGCTGAGTCGCTATGCTCAGTTGCTGAATCAAACCTACAAATATTAAATCAGTTAACACTACAAGTTCCATTCACACCTGCAAGACTTCCACCTCCTTCCAACAGCACGCATGCATGCTGCTCAGCTCAGACACAGACTGGCAAACAATGGTGGCAGCAGCACTGTCTGACATTTCTGGAGGGCAGATTAATTAACAGCTTGAAATTCAACGGCACAACATGACTATGAGCATGAAAACAAGAATAATTTGGTTACTTAAAGGAAAAATATTTTGAAAGTAATAATAGCTACTTAAAGTGATAGAAGAGTCAGTTAAATCAAATATGTGGCTGATACTGCGTATACTACAGTAGGAGAGCAAACGTCTTATGCCTGCACAGACTAGAAAAAATTGCGCAAACTGCAATGGGGGAAGTAAACAGCCAAATAAAGGAACAGGCTCACTCTAAGTTTCTAGTACAAGAACAACATACTCAAAATGCTTAACTTAATTTGAGTCAGTAGAATTACTACTATAAGAAATTCATGATGCGCTAACAGTAGTGATTAATGGATCAGTTCCTCAGCATAAAGAAATTCAATAATGTTAAGTCTTCAAAAAAACAATTAGTCCTAAACTTTCAGTCTCCTAAAAAAATACACCTAAAATGCACAAAAAAATGCACCCAAAAAAATACAGCGGTACACACTTCAGGTCAATAAAGGTCCTCTGTAACTATTTAAAGTGTATAAGTAATTCTAATAGTATAAAAAATGAAATAACATTAGTAAAAGAAAGAGCTGTATATTTAAAAAAAGATGCCTGCATTTTGGCAAGAATTCTAATTTAACTAACCAACAATTTGGAATACAAACAAAGATTCTCTCTTCTTCGAGAATAGCAGTGGAATAAATCCATGCAACTTTAGCCCAAAGCTACTTTCAGCTTTTTCTGTTCTGGAAGCAGCTTAGAGGCAAGTTTTGTCCCTTAGAATGCCATGCAGCTCATCTATAGGCTTAAAAATTACGTTGAACAGTTTGAGTTTAAAGTGTTAATAGTGTGTTTACTAGCTAAGTTCTATAGGCAAATTAAATCAACTACCTTATAAAAAGGTTTTTATTAGTGATTCTTATTCAGAGGTTACCTCATTAGTATGCTCCTCGGGTTGCTGGAACAAAATGATACATCTGTTTTAATTTTTACAAGACTATAATAATTGTCATTGTGTTTTGTTTTTTGGGTTTTTTTCCTATTGACATTGTGTGGTAAAAGATTTAGCTTTAAGCTATATTTGGATCATACCGCTTGCTTCACAGTGGACCTCACAGATCCTTGACTATTCAGGGCTTCATCAGCTCTAATTTCAAGATAACCCGTCAGGAATCCTGCATAAAAGACACCTACCATTTCCACTGCCAGAACAGCCCACCACTCAGGCAGACTGAAAATGGTTCTTGGTGGAGAACAGTATATCCATTTTATATGTTTTTAGCCACCAAAATACTTCTTTGAAGTGTGTGTTTAGTTCACCTTTGATAACTTTTTTTTTTGCTTCTTCTGTGTGCTCCTCAGAGATGTGTCTTGGAGAGCTTTTAAAAAAACTTTAATCACATTCTGCGTGCTGGGGAGAAAATAACACAGCTTCTTAAACAAACTTAATCCTCGTAATTTAGGTGAATTTCACAGCCTAAGGATTCATTAAATCAAAGCCTGCTAGTAAAAGTAACCAGTTCTGAATTGTTCCTAAGACTCGTGATGGCGTGGGCTTATTGGACCCTGAGAACCTCATGACACACGCACTACAGATATCACTAACTGTAAAATCCAGATATGAAATTAAGTGTCCCTAACACTTCTAGCCACGTGGACACACACTTCTAATTCAGTCTATTACAGGAAACAAAGTTGTAAGTTTGTACAGTAAATGCCAAAGTTCATTAATCTTCAGTTTTAGACTCTGCTCATTGAGGTATACAGGTCTGATTCTACATCACCCTGTGTACTGTGCTGAACAAACTCAGTGCAATGTGTCCCCAAGGCAGCATATTGCATCCCATTTGCACCATGTAATTGATGACAGAAGCCTCTAGGAAAAAAAGAGCCAACCTCAGAGCCCGCCCACACATGTTTACATAAACTGACTTTGAACCAAGGCCTTTCTTTGTGGTTGTAATTGTCTTTTTTGAATATGTCAGCGGCTACTCAATAAACCACATCCATGGGAAGTTCTCAGGCATATCAGATCCTCCAGACAACGGAAGTTTTATTCCTCAGATTTTTGTTCTTTTTTCTTTTGCATATCGATAATAACTCCCTACAAATTAAAGCAGCTTCCCTCAATTTTGTAACTTATCGCTGCTATTTAATACCCATATTTAGGGTGAGGCCTAAAGGTATCATTCAGGATTAATCTGCAGTGTGTTACCACAGCACAGGGTCTGTAACTTAAACAGCTGATTGCATTTGCCAGAACTGTGAAGAGAACGGTACGCAGAAGTGCTGTATTGGGTTTGGCTGGAATAGAGTTAATTTTCTTCATAGTAGCTAGTGTGGTAGTTTGTTTTGGATTTGCAACCAAAACAGTGTTGTTAACACACTGCTGTTTTAGTTATTGCTGAGCAGTGCTAACACAGAGCCAAGGCCTTTTCTGCTCCTCACACCATCCCTCCAGTGAGTAGGCTTGGGCTGCACAAGAAGTTGAGAGGGGACACAGCCGGGACAGTTGACCCCAACTGACCGAAGGGATATCCCACACCATATGACACCATGCTCGGCAATAAAACTACAGGGAAGAAGAAGAAAGGGGCGACATTTGGAGTTATGGCATTTGTCTTCCTAATTAAAAGCTTCACATGATGGAGCCCTGCTTTCCTGGAGATGGCTGAACATCTGCCTGCTGATGGGAAGCAGTGAATGAATTCCTGATTTTGCTTTGCTTGCATGCACAGTTTTTTCTTTCCCTATTAAACTGTCTTTTTCTCAACCTACGAGTTTTCGCACTTTTCCTTTCACACTTCACACACCGATTCACATCCCTCTGTTGGCTGGGGGGCTGTGAGCAAGCAGCTGGGTGAGGCCTGACTCCCTGCTGGGGTTAACCCACAACAAATGTATTTTCTGCTGTCCTTAGAATCTATTAGATGATACAATGATTTGAATTTGATTCTTACTGAGTATCACCAGCACATTTTACCATTCTCCTACATACCTATAATTCCTAAATGTTTCCTTTTTTTTTAGAACAATCTTTCACTACCTCTTTTAAGCCACCATATAACCTTCAAAATACATAAAAATATATACTTGGGTATGAAAAAGTAAAAAAATTGAGCATTACCTTATGAGCTAATAAAACACCATTGTTCATAGTTTTACAGTATTAACAGTATGTGCTTCATTAAATCTTAATTTAAAAATGAGGGAAATTAAATCCTTGGGGTTTTTTCATTTGCCCATAGGAAGCAGCAAATTAGCGCAACAGGCAGAAGGAAGTTATTAAAAAATGTAGACTCCTGATTAAACTTAAAAAAAAAATAAAAGAAGACAATCTAAAATTATCAAATAGACGTTTACAGAGAAGCTCCTTTCTGTAGTAGTTTAGAATATATTAAAAAGATGAAGTTCTGGCTAGCAGAATGCCAAACAAGCAAGACACTCTGACCCCAAAGTGCTGGATTCTCATTCAAGACCTGAAGTGAACATGCTGCAAGTTTATCTATTGTTTTTCTTCTTCCTATTTCCTACAGGCTCCCTAAAACAGTATGGCATTCTAAAGCAGATTTAAGGTTTCTCTTTGGTCAGTCCAACCGCCATGGATTTTAAGATTTCACTCCTTTCTGCTTTTTTCTACTGGCTTGGTGTAACTGTTACATCTGCACCCTGTGTTAACCTGAAGTTGAATATAAAAAGAGGCACTGACTAGCCAGAAGTAAAGAATTGTAATTAGGTATTTATATACTCAGCCTGACTTTTCTATTATTCCTCCTCTTCCTTGGTTTTATTTTGACCATGACAGTTACCTTGCTTGTAGGTTTTACAGATCACAGACCAAACCAACTTCTCCCTTAGAGACAGCTCGTCTATTTTCTCTCACTTGGGAAATAAATCTGCTCCCACAATATTTATTTCCTATATTAAGGCTCTTCATCTTCTTTAAAAGAGGAAAAAAAGAAGATTAATTAAGCCCAGTGGTGCCAATACAATTTCTGTTTCACTTTATATAGATACACCAGAGGAAGCTATTTGCACATACATGAAAAATGAAATAACTACACGGGAAAAAAAAGATTGCAGCAGGCTGAATAGAAGGTATAGGAGCCCCAGGAAGAGGCAGCTCTATTTTTAAGATATCAGTTAAATTAGATCCTGACACAAAGTCACTGATGATGATGATAGGGAAATTATCATCTATTGATGCTATAACTATGTCAGGATTTAATTTAGCTTTCAATATAGTCTCTTCATCAGAGCTTCGTAAGTCTTAATAAGAAAATATCTGCCAGTAGTACTGGTATAAATATAGTGGTATAACTCCCATGTCACCATTTATTTTAGTTTTACAATACCCTATTCTTTCTTAGCCAGCAATTTTCAAAATGCTCCAAAATTACCAAATAAACCAAAAATACCATCTAAAGTATAGTAGAAAACAGTGTTCTTTTTCAATAGAAACTACGAGTTTTACCAGTGTTAATATAGAGTAATAATTGCTTTGCAATGCATTTTCTTTACACAGAAAGGTTCTTACAACACCACATGCTAAACTATCTAGTACAGTTCAATTCAAATGAGATTCCCTCACTATCTATAGATGGCTAGTTTTCCTTCCATCTGTAGCATCAGGGAGATTTGATATATTCAAAAGATTAATGTAATCTGTGTAACTAAGTTAAACAGCTTTGAAATCTTTATTTCATGACTGTAATCAAAGGCACAGAAGAAGACAGCAGATGAATAAGATAATAATCAATAACAACATTCAGAGAAGTGAGACAGTGGCCCTGAGTATTTCTAGCAAATAATACATTCATTAAGTTCAGATCATCCTTCTGTTTGTGAGTTGTCCATGGACAGATTATTTTTAAAAATGTCACATTGTTCAGAAAAATGTAGTTTGTGTGAACACATTACAAAACTGGCAGAATACATGTGATTTGTTCACGTCAAGCAAAATTTCAAGTAAACATAGAATAGTTTGGGTTGGAAGAGACCTTTAAAGGTCATCTAGTCCAACCCCTCTGCAATGAGCAGGGACGTCTTCAACTAGACCAGGTTGCTCAGAGCCCAGTCCAACCTGACCTTGAATGTTTCCAGGGAAGGGACATCTACCACCTCTCTGGGAAACTTGTGCCAATGTTTCACCACCCTCATCGTAAAAAAATTCTTCCTTAAATCTAGTCTGAATCTATCCTCTTTTAGTTTAAAGCCTTTACCCCTTGTCCTATCACAACAGGCCCTACTAAAACGTCTGTCCCCATCTTTCTTATAAGCCCACTTTAAGTACTAAAAGGCCACAATAAAGTCTTCCCGGAGCCTTCTCTTCTCCAGGCTGAACAACCCCAACTCTCTCAGCCTGTCCTCATAGGAGAGGTGCTACAACCCTCTGATCATTTTTGTGGCCTTCCACTGGACCTGCTCCAACAGGTCCATGTCTTTCCTGTGCTGAGGACTCCAGAGCTGGATGCAGTACTCCAGGTGCGGTCTCATGAGAGTGGAGTAGAGGGGGAGAATCACCGCCCTTGACCGGCTGGCCCCACTTCTTTTGATGCAGCCCAGGATACAGTTGGCTTTCTGGGCTGCAAGCACACATTTCCAGCTCATGCCCAGTTTTTCTTCTACAAAAGTTAGATTGAATTAAATTTTGGGCTTCCTTCTCCTTGCCCACATGCAAGGGTCCCAGATTTCAAAAGCGTCCTTGTATTTCTTCCGCTGTCTGACTGTAGTCAGGTTTGTGGAGCATGATTTGCAATTCCCCTTTCAGAACACCTCAGGTTAAGCATGACAGTCACAGTGTACTTTGGAAGTTGTGAGGCTAGCATCAACTGCAAATGGCTGAAACTAGGGTTGCACAAATAGCCAAGAGACATTCCTCAGGATATGGTTGTTGTGTCTGTCCAAACAGTGCACTGGCAACTCCCAAGTATACAAAGGCATATTGCACCTCCTTTCTTCTCACAGCATTTTGCTCCAAGTGGCATGGACAGATAACTATAAATCTGAGAAGTCTAGAAGATGTGTGGCTACTGGTAGCAGGAAAAAAAAAAATCAGAGAAGAAAGAATAACAAGGAGGGAGCCAGAGACTCTACACAGTAACCATATGTGCCATTCACAAAATAAAAACATAAAACAAGCTGCCTGGCGATGATCTTACTTCTGTACTGCAATTGTTTCATGTCCTTTTTACTAGAAAGTGAAATTCTAGTATGTGAACGATGAGAAAGGTGGGAGAACAGGTAACCAGGGATAAGTCAGTGAATACACCATCAGCATTTGTAAGCCATCACTTATAGGCAAACAAAAAATGCTGCTAGCAGCAGTGAGAGTCTGGGTGTCAGAAATGTTTGTTTCTCACTCTTCTGAAGGGCTCTTTCTGTGAAGTTTAATTACACAATTAAAGCCATGAGCGTTTTCTGCACATGTAATATCCACAAGCTGCTGAGTAGAGCAGCTCTGTTTTGTCACTTTATGCTCTAAAAACTCTGGGGTAGAAGTTGTATCAAGCTAAGCCCAATGGACCCCTTATATCTGATTGGGCCCATAATGGGTGTAAATAAAGAGCCTCCTTTTACATATACCACAGCATAAATGGTGTGTACTGGGTAATATATGCACTCCCTGTGCATATGGCTGTGGAAATGGGCAGCAAATGTATTAGGTTTGCATAACAACATCACATTAACACCTCTGCTAAGACAAGACTCACCTGGGAGAAGAGCAAGCTGTGACACTCGTGTACAAGATGAGGGTAATTCTCCAAATGCTGTCAGAAAGAATGAGCATTTAATTTGTGGCCTCTGTTTAACTGTATGTCCTTCTAGTACCAGGAGTTTGCCTACATCATTGCAGCAAGTGTGACACTGCGTACATGAGGAATAGAGCAGTAATGGTATGAGTAAAGATCTGCAATTCAGTTTATAGATCCAAAGATTTTCCTGCCTATCATGTAATGTCATCATAGCTTACACACAAGTACAAACATCAGCTGCATTGAAAATATAAAAACAAAACAACAAAAAAAAAGCAATGACAAGGAATCACAGTAGGAAAATGGCTCAAGAGGCTGCACATGCAAAGAGAATGGGAACCAAAAGGGAGAAGACATAAACGTTTCTAAGTGCTACTTACAAAAGTTGCAGTAGTTTAACTTAAATTCCTGTACAGATTCACATTTAAATCTAGAATGGCTTATTTCCATTCGGCTTGCACTTATGTCTAAGTCCACTTAAACCAACCCAAGACAGCAACCCAAACAGTCTTCCACTCTGTAGTAATCATTATTTTTAAGCAAGTCTCAAGACAAAGCTTCTAACAGCATAGACTTTGTACTATGGAAAGCATACATTTTTCTGAAAGTTTAATTTAACTTTCCAACATTTAAGAAACACCATTAAGGACCGGGAGATCTTTTGACCGCCTCTATTTCATTTTGATTAAACTGCTAGCAATTTGGATTCTCATTTAAAGGAAGCAATTTCTACACCTCTGCACAGACTCACACACTGCCAAAACATGATTTTCCAGCTAACACAGAAAACTTAAATCAAGTTTTAAAACCAGTGCAAAACCTTTGCCTGAATAAAACTTGCTTCTGTTGACATACCTCTCAACTAGTGCCCATAAGTTACAGTGATGAATATTAACCAGCTGTTAGTGTCCTACTCTGGGGAATGCTGTACCTTTGACACTACTTTATGAGAAATTGGGTCAAAAGTTTTAAAAATTGGCAAAATACAAGAAGCAACTCAAGAAAAAGTCATAAAGCCAGATTCAAAAATCCATTCTTTCTGGGCTTTCGGGTACATTAAATTTGCTATATATTTAATTTTTAGCAAATTCTAGTGGTTTTAACTGAATTGCAGTGTTCTTCAAGGGAATTTTTTTTTAATGCAGGAAGGGAAGGGAAACAACCACCAAACTTTTTTTTTTTTTTTTTTTTTTTACACTGAATGATTGCTTATACTTTTTCTATGTAATGTGAAAGCCCCTCTGCAGCTCTTGCAAAGGACATGACAGGTTGTCTCCATTCTTAGTTCCATGTCCAATAAGCTAATCTCCCTTCCCCAGTCTGAGAAACTTTATTAAAGGATTGTCCTTATGCTATCTTTATTCTCTGGAGTGTAAAACTTCTAATTTGGTTTGATTAAGTAGACTGGGTTTTTCTGCAATGTTTGAGCATTTTCATTAGGATTATTTATATTCTTCAGAGAAAAATAGAAGAAAAGGAAACAGTTGACTACTTTCCCCCCCCCTTCATCTAACAGGATTGTCCACCAAGCAATAAAAAAGTCATTAGTATGTATGTACATCTGTCTTTATTCCTTATACCCTGTAGTTTATATATGTGTATAAACTTATTAGTTTATTCATTTTTAGTTCACTTGTAAGATAAACTACACAGGATATAGGATGATGATTTAATGGGTCATTCAGAATATATTTCAAAAAGAGTTTTCATTGTATCAGCAAGAATGAAAGCTTCTGCTTCAAAATATATGTGTATATATATATTTCTTCTGTCTGAATCTTGGACAAAAATCATCGCTCCTGATCTGTATTTTCTCTTGTAAGAAAATAAGTAACAGCTCCCTGAGTGCTACAATTTATTGAATGTCTTCCTGAAAGGAAAGAGATTGACAGCCTATGACTGCTACAAAGTCCTGTCACTGTAAACACTAGACTAGATTATATTTTAAATAATAAATTTCCAAAAAGGGATTCATTGTGTCCTATAGACATCTCCCTCCAAGACTTTGTTAGCTCAAGAATATCAACTAGAATTATTACTGCTAAATATATAATACATCCTGACTGCTCTTCAAGATTAAAAATTGAAAACAGTTGTGATGCTGTGTTCTCTGTATCTGCTAATATATTAAAAGTGCCAAAGTAATACCAGATTTAAAAATTTTACTTGCAGGAGGCAGAACGTGCAAGTTTGAAGCAAATTCTCTAGCTTTATATTCCTACTTCAGAGTTTTCACATTGCAATGGTCAGCTTCATACAATTGTGAAAAACTTCTAGAAAAATCATAGTGGTAGGCTTGTGTTTTACTTGTTCAAGCTACAAGACATGAGCTTGGCTGGGACCTTTGATAGAGTGTATAAATGAAGAAATACTTTTAAACTACTTAAACATCCTCAGATATATACATCAGTGTATCTTTAAGTCCTATCACAGAAGTAATGAGGCCATTACAGAAGCTGACAGAACTCAAAAAGACCTGTCAGAAGAAGAATCTTCACGCTCTGTTTTTTTTGTTTTGTTGGTGTTTTTTTTTTAAACTTGGAGTCAAGCAAAACTACCACAGGCCAGATGCCCACTCATCAACATTCAAAGTTTCTTTCTTACTTCAGGCAGGAGAGTAAGACGTTGAACCATGCCCCCAGGGTGCATTGCTGGTTCTGGCTTACACTTAGTTGAAGCTGTAATGATAGAAAGTTCCAGCTCTATCTTCATTGCATGCTTCAGTATGATTTAAGAAGCCCCAGGCTAACAAATCTTTTGCCGCAACAAAAGATAGCATATTTGTACAAGAACCTGTATCACGCAACCCAAAGAAACAAGGCTAATGACTGCTAGCAGAAAGAATACTAAGTGATCAGGAAAGCTGGACTGCACCCCACACCGCAAGCATGGAGAGTCATAAGAAGTTAGCAGTGATGTGTACCGCAGCTCCATGCCGAACAGTGCAGATGCCTGCCCATTCCCTACGCTACAGGCAAAATGTTAAATCCAAGTCTCTATTGAATAGACTCAAAACACACTTATCTGTGCTGGTGTTGCACCATCAGTGAGACACCAAAGACATTAATCTTGGATTACCTAGAAAGGCCAGATGAAAAGAAGGGATGAGGGTGAGAAAATTCATGAACATGAGAACAATTCTCAAGACACTGGAATCCTGCTGCTTGCCCAAGGACAACTGAACAGAAATGGGTTGAAGAACTTCATCCACTTGGCTCAACATCCAAGTAGAAATCAGTGATGAGTGGCATTCCTTTGGCTCGGTACTGGAACCGGTATTGTTTAACATCCAACTTTGTCAGTGACATGGACAGTGGGATTGAGTGCACCCTCAGCAAGTTTCTTGACAATACCAAATTGTGTGACACAGTTGACACGCTGGCAGGGAGGGGTGCCATCCAGATGGACCTGGATAGGCTTGAGAGGTGGACCCATGCAAACGTCATGAATTTCAACAAGGCCAAGTGCAAGGTCCTGCACCTGCATTGCAGCAATCTCAAGCACAAATATGGCCTGGGCGAAAAATGGATTGAGTACAGCCCTGAGGAGAAGGACTTGGGGAGGCTGGTAGATAAGAAACTCAACATGAGCTGGCAATGTGAGCTTGCAGCACAGAAGGCCAACCATATCCAGGGCTGCATCAAAAGAAAAGGGGCCAGCAGGTCAAGGGAGGTGATTCTCCCGCTCTACTCTGTTCTGGTGAGAGCCACCTGGACTACTGCATACAGCTCTGGAGTCCTCAGCACGAGGAGGACGTGAACCTGTTGGAGCGGCTCCAGAGGATGGTCCCAAAAACGATCAGAGGGCTGGAGTGCCTCCCCTATGAAGACAGGCTGAGAGAGTTGGGGTTGCTCAGCCTGGAGAAGAAAAGGCTCTGGGGAGACCTTATTGCAGCCTTCCAGTACCTGAAGGGGGCCTATGCTAGAGAGGGGCATACATTTCACAAGGGCATGTAGTGATGGGAGGGGTAATAGCCTCAAACTGGAAGAGGGCAGATTTATATTAGATATCAGTAAGAATTTTTTTCCCCTATGAGGGTTGTGAGGTACTGGAACAGGTTGTCCAGATAAGCTGTTGAGTCCCCATCACTGGAAGTATCCAGCCAGGCTGGATGAGGCTTTGAGCAACCTGGTCTAGTGGGAGGTGTCTCTGCCCATGGCAGGGGGTTTGGTTGGAACTAGATGGTCTTTAAGGTCTCTTCCAACCTAAACTACTCAATGATTCTATGATTTTCTCTGGCCAAAAAATATCAAAGGTGTGAAACGGCAGCTCCAATGAGACAAGATCAAGAGTACTTCATCCCTAAACACCACCTAAACTACAAGATGGGAGATAGATAGAAAAATTATTTTGAATCTCCCTCTTCCCAGATGGATGCCATAACCACAAGAATACTGCATAGAAGAGATCATATCCTCTTTTTTCATCTTCGGTGGTCTCTTGAAAGAAAGAATTGATAGATGTGTGTTTATTTAAGAGAAGTCTTAAATTTCACAGCCTTGAAGCCTTTCCTGGAATTAAATGCCTAAATACTTCCTACAGTAAAAGCCTCCGAACTCTTAGAAAGTGTAAAACGATGGCACTTGCATCTCTTTGGGACTTCTGGTGAGTTATTTGCTCAGCATATTAAGAGTGGCTTTTGGTTCTAACATTTAATTTAGGTTTGTAAATTCCTGCTGGCAACATTTCTTGGCTCTATCTAAGCACACTGGTACTTTTTTTGTTCCCTTTCCTCGGGCTGTTGTGGGCTGTTACAACATTCCCCACCAGGTTAACTGGGTGATCTAGTTGACTGGTTTTCCATTACTGTAACAGAGTTTTCCTCAACATTAAACCCAAAACAAAACTTTAACAAGGCGGTTGTAGTGAACTAACTGCATCGTGTGTGAAAAAACACCCATGTCATATTAGCCACGGACATTCAAACTGTCTCTTTCTTCCTATCTCTCTGACCTTTTGAGATATTTTTTGGCATATTTAGAGTGCAGCTTACAGAGAATGCTCCTTTTAGGGTACCTGGCTAGACCTGCATCTGTGGAAGCCAGCAACTTTCTCATGTGGCATCCAATTATTTATTAAGTGAGATACTGTACTGCTTATACCTTTATTGCAGTGATTCTACACACTGCACACATAGGTATTTTAGGAATCAAAGTTAGAATAGATTAGTACTTTCAAAAGACATTCATACAATCAGATGGGAGTTTTAAAAGGGTACAAAATGTTTGGGGCAGGAAATGTACTGGACGATGTGCTTCCATAAAACAAAGAAGAGAACTGCGCAAAATAAGCCGTAGTAAATTATCCTAAACTGGGTGGGGCTTGCACATAATTAAGATCTTGCATTCTAACTTCAAGACCCAAAAGAAAACAATTGCAGATTGCCTCAAAGCCTGAATTCAATAGCAGGAGTATCTAAATATGCAAAGCTCAAGATTGCTTTGTTCAGTGTTGTTGCTGCAGGGCTCTTGTCTATAATCTAGCAATTACAATATTTGCCTAGTACGATGAACAATTCCCTGTACAGCATTCTGCAGCTAAGCCTGATGCAAACAAACTCATGTCACTAGGCCAAATTTTGTCTTCAGATACACATGCAATAATCCCACTGATATCTGTAAGACAAAAATCTTTCCAAAGGAAAAAAGAGAGCTTTTTCTACAAGTTTGGATCCCCATCCCTGTCAGCATTAACAATAGTAAGGTAGAGACAGAAACAATAAACCATGCTGCTAACCCTCTATAAAAAAAAAAAAAAAAAACAAACACAAACCACAGAGAAAGCTAATACGGTGAGGGGGAAAATTACAGTACTTAGTTCAAATGTGTCAACACAGCTTTTACTTATCTGCAAATTTTATATGAAGTTCACATGTAAAACCAGCAAGATTTGTAGCTCTCCTTGGAAGGCTGTGAGTCTGTAAATCAAGGAATAATTTGATCAATGGTCTAAGAGTGTAGGCGTGTTTTTTTTCCACTGAAACTGTGGCTGTATAATACTGATAATCTTCATCTCAGTTCTGTTTTATAGAGCACTGCTTATGTGAAAGAACATGAGAGGATGTAAATTACAAAAAAATATGAGCAGAGGTAGAAGAAATTCATCATTACTTCAAGCTACCAAAGGCAAATGTTTCTACGAAATGTACTTTCTTTTTTTTTTATTCAAGGTTAACTTTTAAGACAGAATTATCAGTGTCTGCAGACAGTGATTCACCAAAGTGGTTCTTCATACTGTAGTCTTAAGTCTAAGTTAAATACAAAATTAAAAGGTGGTGTTCACTTGCTGTTACATTTCCTATATATTCCCATATTTCCTAAACAAAAGTGAAAATTTTGGCAATATATCTTACAGAAGGTAATTAGATATTTGCCTATGGTTTAGTTACTCAAAAACTTACTGCATTTTCTCTTAGCAATTACTGGAACTATTTATTAAAAAATAAAAAATAATTTAAAATGGTTGCAGATCTTCAACACACCTTTACAAACAGCGAACTGGCATACTAAGTGCTAAGCATAACACATTCCTGAAGGCATCTTAACTTTACTGGCCTTTTAATACCAATTTAAAAGTCCCTCTTAGTCCTTATGTGTAAGGTCTCAGACTGTAAGTCATCCCTGGAATACTGCATATTGAAAAGTGTATAGGAAGTCAGTTGTTTTCCTATATCGTTAATGTATTTCATGCATTCTTGGAAGATCATTAATTTTAGGAGTATTCGGTTTAAAACATGATTATAATCATCCTTAGGATTAGCAAATAAACAGTACCAGACTCGCTACTGAATTTTAGAAATACGACTCACTCCCAGGTATCCATATTCTTTTTTTCTGCATGTGAATGATACAAGCAGATTCACTTTTATGGCTTGGTTAAAAAACTTTCATCAAATTGTTTTTCTTTGTAAAATCTGACTTTAATCTAAGGGAAAAATATTAATCATTCTTGTATACAAGCCACTCTAGGTAGTGTACTGTGTAGGAGAGAAGGAGAAAGATAATTCAAACCAAACCTGTAAGTTATCATGACTTAGTAGACTACATGCAAACTAATCCTCATTAAGGGCATCCATTTCAGTAAGCCACAGACTTTGGGTGTAAAAAGTGTCCACTCTGCACATCACCACAGTGCACAAAACAAGATATAGCTGTGCTTCAAGCAGCTACTGCCACTGTGTTGTGGTTTTGGCCAGTGGCCAATGGCCGGTGGCAGATACTCCCCCCCCAGCCTCTCGTGCATGGGGAGGAGGGGGAGAGATAAAGAGAGATTTATGAGTTTAGAAGAAACTAAACTACTTTAATGAAATATTAATAATAAGATTAAAAGAAAAATAATGAAATAGATACAATATATACAAAACCATATTAAGGTCCCAGGATGACGTCACCGGCAGGCACTGGGGAAGTCCCAGGCTGGACTCAGCGACAGGTGGGAAGTGGGTTCCAGAGCTGGAGTCAGGAACACACCGATCGGGATCAAAGACAGATGAACAGACAGGGTCCTCCTTGGATGTCGGCCATTGGAGGAAGAGAGTTGACCCTTCGATCCCTCAGCTTTTATACTGAGCATGGGGCAGATGGGATGGAATACCCCTGTTGGTCAACTTTTGGTCACCTGTCCTGTCCTCTTCTCCCCACAGGTGGGACCCCTCTAAGCTTTTCCACTTCTGACCCTCCACTGGGGCAAATAACGAAATTAGCTGACCTTGATTGTTATAGCAATAAGTATAAGCAAGAGCCTCGCTGCATACCATTTCTTGGCAAAAACTGTCTTATCACTCTGAACAAACCATTTCAGACACAAAGTGCTGTTAATTTCAGAGACTTAGAAGAGGCCTAGCTAAGAAGTAAAATTACTGAACAGAAAGTTAGTTCTGTTTTACCTCAAACCAGAACACACTGTCAAGACTAAACACGGCCCATGGGCCAGTGACAGTTTGGGAGTGTATTGGGTCGGTCTGGGATGGAGTTAACTTTTCCTGTAGCAGCCCTAATAGTGCTGTGCTTTGTATTGGCAGCTAGAAAGGTGTTGGTGATACAACAGTGTTTTGGCTACTGCTGAGCAGTGCTCCCACAGCATCAAGGCTGTCTCTGCAACCCCACTCCATCCCCCCTGCAAAGGCCAGTAGGCTGGGNTGGGCGTGCCCAAGAGTTTGGGAGGGGACACAGCCAGGACAGCTGACCCAAACTGACCAAAGGGATATTCCATACCATATGATGTCATGCTCAGCAACAAAAGCTAAGAGAAAGGAGGCAGGGTCAGGTGGGCATTCGTTATGAAGGCGTTTGTGTTCCAAAGCAGCTGCTACGTGTACTGAGACCCTGCTTGCCAGAAAGTGGCTGGACATCCCCCGCTGATGGGAAGTAGAGAATAAATCCTTTTTTGTTGTTTTTCTTTGCTTCCTCACACGGCCTTTTCTTTCCTTTAATAAACTGCCTTTATCTCGATCCATGATTTTTTTCATCTTATTTTCTCCTCCTGTCCCACTGAGGAGGGGGAGTGATAGAGGGGCTTGGTGGCCACCTGACAGCCAACCAAGGTTTAACCCGCCACAGGGAGTAACTGTGATCGCACAATCAAGCAGGCTCTTGGATAACAGCTTACAACATGA
This sequence comes from Dromas ardeola, assembly GCA_013398915.1. Taxonomy (NCBI): domain Eukaryota; kingdom Metazoa; phylum Chordata; class Aves; order Charadriiformes; family Dromadidae; genus Dromas; species Dromas ardeola. The sequence continues at coordinate 205,198 of VYZM01006414.1, read as the reverse complement.
TGTGACTAGACTGGCATACATATATGCATATTGTACCTTCTCATCAGCAATGTGCTTTCTATACAGCTCACATTTTTGCAAACAAAATACAATAAAAGCAGCCACACTTTTAATCTTCCCCCCAACACACAAATTCAGCTTCACACTGAGAAGTGGGTATGTATAATCAAAATTTTTTGAAAGGTTGGACAAATGAACTTCTCGGCAAGGAACAGATGTTTCTGCTCATGCAGAAAATGGATTTACCACTAGCTACTAATCTTTGTCTCCTCCAGCTGCTCCATTGTATTCAATGGTAAAGCTTGACCTGATAATATCTTATGCTCTTCTTTCTTAATATCCCTCAAGAACAGGAAAAAAAGAAACTTCATTCCACTCAAAAAAAAAAAAAGATTTTTGTTGCCTTTTGAGATTGCTTTCAGGAATTCTTGGCAAGACACTCTTTTCTTGGTAGAACACTTTGGGATAAAGTTCAATAAACTTTTGATGAGCTCCTTGCACAAACTGTTTTTAAAAGAAAGACACCACAGTGAAAACATAATAATGTATATCATAGAAAGAAGCCACAAATACAACATAACTAAAAATATCAAGTTTTTTCTCTAGAGGAAATAAAACTACTATGTTAAGAGCAGAGTTCCCATAATAGTATTAAATAGTTGACTAAAGTCTTTCAAAAATAGCCTTAACAGGGCACCAAAGAATGCAGGACAAACAGTATTCATCTCTCATTCAAGCAGCTACATAAAAGTATTGGTCTTGTCTATGAGCATATATAAACCTTGCAAAAATTCTTGTCTCCTGCTAGAATACATACAGAAGACTGTCAGGTGTCAGCAGTGATATTCTACAGTTATGCTATGCTGTACATTTATGGCAGGCGCGTAATGGAAATAACCTTGAGAAAGTACTGAAAAAAACCCTTAAAAAAACAGTGATGGGTGTCACAAGGGAATTACTAGATGGCAGGTAAAAGCTGAAAAGGGAGGGAAGATTCTACTATTTTAGTTGACTCTGAAATAAATTTTTGCGTTTCCCAAAAACTTGTTCAATTTTTCCTCATTAGCCTAATAAAAGATACTGAGATATTGCTTCTACTACGTTTCACAGATAACTCCTTCGTAATTCCCTCTCAGAAGAGGTAGTACTTTATAATAAACAGTCAAGCAAACTCTCTCTTTGCATTAACATACTAAGTAAATTTATTCGACTACACACAATAAATAAAAATGTTACGCTTGTAATAAAAAGTGTCATAACACAGTATCAAACCCTGCCAAAGCCAATGAAGACTTGCTTATTCATTTCTAAGACAAGAAAATATCTAAGATCAGTCTGGTACGGTTATACATGCAAGTTAGGACATTCATCTTTCTTTCTTTGCACGCTAAGATCAACCTTCAAATTTGTTAGATGTAGAAATAGTCATCTAAAGAACATATTTTTTATAGAAAGAGTCAAGGGAAATGAAAATGTATATCTTCCACTTCATAAAAAAAAAAAAAAAGCAATTTTATATGCTTTTAAACAATTTCGAAAACATCTAAATATACCCATAGCTGAATTATTTCTACTGGATACTATCTTGAAGAAACTTTTATTGGAATTATTCAGAAAAACACTCCTGAAGTGTCCCAAATTAAAAGGTTATTGCCAACAATAAACTATTCAGATCCAGCTTAAAGTTCATACTGTTTCCAAAGTACTTATTTTTGGGATACATGTGTTACTATACATTTTCTCAGTTTGTCATAGAAGAGCAGAGCCATGTGTGGTTGCTGTGTTCCTCGCTGCCGAGTAACCACTTTCCTTTTCACTTTATAAGGGGAAAACTCTGCAAGTCAGAGTAGTTGCGTGCATTTAAACTCAGGTGTCAACCTGGTCTTCGATGCAGTTACATTGTTAGAAATGCACAAGGAGGTAGTCTTAAGGTTTCAGGCACAGTTATTGATTTTAGTTTACTTTGCTCTACAAATATTTGAAGTTGAAAACCACATTCTGCAATAACTCTTCCGCATAAATGCAACAACAAATTATACCTTTCTTCTCTTCTGAGGAGCGCATTCATAAGGAAAATTTAAAATTCTGTACTCAAGACTAAGCAATTATTCTCCTAAACATCACCAATTTAATTTTTCCCCTAGCAAACTATCAAATAACCTTCCCCCCCCCCCAAGAAGTAGAAGTAAATAGACAAGCTCTGCATGAAACATGTCCTGAATATGAATTGCTTTATGAACTAAATCAGCCTAGACTGCAGATTTCATAAATGTGCTATACAATTCTCCTCAAGCTGTCTGATGTTATGCTGACAGACATATAACATCCTGTACCACAATCAGTAAAGATCTATAGTTGCTCTGGCTCCATATGAGGGACTCCTCAAAGACGGTGAAAACAACAAGTATATTGAACCAGAAAAAAAAAAAAAAAAGAGGTCAGTACCACAAGAGGCATACATTACTGAGTAAAAATAATTTAATGCTTACATTTTTTGTTGTTTAGTTTGTTTGTTTGTTTTGGTGTGTTTGAGTGTGGATTTAAGGAACAAAAGAAAAAAAAAACAAAACAAACCCAAAACAACTTATCACCATGCAAATATTAAAAGAAAAATAAGACTGGTGAGGATTTATGTCTGTTGTATATCTGTTTCCAGGTTCTTATCCCCCCTTTCCCCCACTAATTATCTGAAGGACCATGGGATTGCTTTTGCTTTAAGAAAAGTATGGTGTTTGCAGAGCTGTTGGCACACTTTTAAAAATGTTATTTTACTTTTTCAGATGAACCAAAAAAGGGTATTTAGAATTCCAGAGATTTTTGTTAGCATAAGGCTAAGTTGCAAAGTTGCTTTCATACCATCTTTTCTGCCACGTGCTCTCTGGTAATTGTAACCTTGGGTCACATTAGGCAGACTACACTCTATTTCTTCTAAACTGAAACACAATGAACAGAGACTCAGCCTCATACATGGCCATATCACAAATTTTCTCACCATATCGTTGCTATAAATTTTTGTGTGGAGATCTGTCATATGGGAGTTCGTATAAAAAATAAAAAAAAAAAAAAAACAAACAGAAATACCAATTCAGCAGACAGAATATTTGCTTTTCTGCTGGAGGACATACTTACATTATATATTGCAGTTATATATAAACATCGCAAACACTGGCGAGGCCGTTTCCAAGTAAAGTCAAGTTTCTCCATTTCCAGTCTTTTTTTTTCCTAGATGATCTGATGCCAGGACTGACAGATTATGGCAGAAAGAGTAAATCCCAAATATTATATCCTCAGCATGAGAGTTCAGGGTAAACTCTACACTAGCTGGTAGCAATAACAACTGAAGCATGACCCATAGGAGAGGTATGCACAATATGCTGGAGCTGTGACATACAATTGAAAGAGTTTCCTTGGAGTCTGACATAACAACTGGTAGCACATGGAAAGGATCTATATTTTTCTGGATATCTGAAAAAGAAAGTAAAGTTGGGATTACCTCTTCAACCATTTCATCCTCAGGGACAGAAGGGAAGCCAAAGGGAAGACTTCCACTGAGCAAGTCAACGAACATAAAAGTACTTTTGACTGCAAGAGTAGCCAAGGGATAAGTTGCCCTAGGCTAAATTCAGTCTTTTTAAGTATCTTCATGATCTCTATATTCCGGCATCCATTTCTAGTGTATATGCTTAACGTCATATTCTTCCTTTAAATTTTCTAATAATCAGAACAAAGAGGTCTTGAATCTTTGGAAAAACTAAAAAGTACATGAGGCTTCCTTTTGATTGTTTCAGTGCTCAAAAGGTGAAAACCCATTTAAAGTGAATCCTTGACAAAATGCATTGTTTTTTATGAGCCATTCTTCCAAGCAAACTACTCAAACTTTCTCCTTTCTTAAGGATCTTAACAAATGGCCAGCCATAGGATTGATACTAGTAATCAGTTTAGCCTGCATGTGCCTGGGCATTAACAGCTGTTCTAACATGTTTTTAATCTATCTACACATAGGAAAATTCTCTAAGCTATGATAATCAAAATTAGTCTCATTTACAAAGAAGTTCCGGAGTGTGAACAGGATGAATGCACATGTTTATCTAATTCCCTTGCCACTGCTGCTTTAATCTGCATTTTGCTATTTACAGGAATCCAGGAAGAACAGTATTTAATTCCTGAAACTCAGAAACTGACAATCCCTATCGGGCTTCCTGAAGGAAAAAATGTACTGTCAGAACATAAACTGGTAAGCTTTCCTCTTCAAAGACAGACATTACATCAATCCTATTGAATACTATCCATCTTAATTGATCTTAAAAAAAAATCTATGCCTGCAATTTCTTGTTCTGATGATCTATACTGTATAGGCTGAACAATACCAACTCTCTAAGAATTTATTCATAGGAGAGGTGTTTAACAGGTCCATGTCTTTCTTGTGCTGGGGAGCCCAAATCTGGATGTAGTACTCCAGGTGGGGTCTCACCAGAGCAGAGTAAAGGGGCAGAATCACATCCCTCAACCTGCTGGCCACGCTTCTTTTTACACAGCCCAGAATACAATTGGGCCACAAGCACATATTGCCGGCTCACATCCAATTTTCCATCCACCAGTATCCCCAAGTCATTCTCTGAAGGGCTGCTCTCAATCCCTTCATTCCTTAGCCTGTACTGACACTGGGAATTTCACTGACCCAGGTGCAGGACCTTGCACTTGGCCTTGTTGAACTTCATGAGATTCATATGGGCCCACAGCTCAAGCCTGTCAAGGTTCCTCTGGATGGCATCGCTTCCCTCTAGCAAATCAGCTGCACCACACAGCTTGATGTTATCTACAAACTTGCTAAGTGGACACTCAATCCCACTATCTATGTCAGCAATGAAGATATTCAATAGTATTGGTCCCAATACGGATCCTTGAGGGATGTCACTTGTTAGTAGTTTCCACTTGGAAATTGAGCCATTGACTGTAATTCTTTGGACATAGCCATCCAGCCTTATCTGTCTAATGGTCTACCTGTCAAACCCGTATCTCTCCAGTTTAGTGGCCAAAATGTTGTGGGGGCCACACAGATGTCTAGGTAGATTATGCTGTAATTCTTCCCTTGCCCACTTATGCCAGTCACTCCATCGTAGAAGGCCACTACTTATTAGCAGTAAGGTAGAGATTAAGAAGAGATTCCAGTTCCTACTGCACATGTATCACTTGGATTTTATTAAAGGCACAGTAATGTTGAAGATAGGGAAAAAACAAGGATCAGCTGAAAGAGAAAGTTCTTCTGAAAAAAAGAGAAGTCTGCAAGAGGATAAACTGCACAAGACGGGGAAAGGAGTAATTTTTACTATGTATCACACCTATATTTTAGCATTATTTTAGAAGAATACTAACATTAGATTTAGGATAACTCCGAATATGACTGGACATTGCTGGAAAGCGACAGCACACGTGCTTAGCAACAGTTGCTACAATCTTCTCTCCACCTCACCTGCCTGCCTTTGTATCTTGGATTTCTTTCTAGTCTCCTTGCTGGGCTTCGGTACAAATGTTTGAATGGCCCTTTTTTCTATTAATTTCCTCTTTCTTCTTGCTCTCTTCTTGCTGCTGTTCATGAACTGCTTATCATGGGGCAATATGATTGTGATACCTGCAATATATTAGTCAGTCACAGCAACATGCAGCTCACTTCAGCTTTTTGCATAATGCAATCTCTCTGCTTAATATGCCTTAAATCTTATATTTAATTAGAAAATAAAAATCTTTGATTTAAAATTTTTGGATGGCTGCATATCTACAAAAAAAATTTATTTGCGCGAGATTAATCGTATCCAAAAATCAGAGAAGCAACTCATTGCGCATGCAAATAAGTAAGCTTTAGCATAATAAATGAAATCACTGCGTTAATGAAGTTTTGTGCCTGAGATTCTCAATGCTTAGAAAACTTGACAGCTTAAGACTTCTCTTTTCTTTCAAGAACAGACTTCTGTGTGCTTGTGACCATATCACATTTAAGCATTTCTTACAAGATACATCTATACCACTGCAGAACTTAACATACATGATGTCTTACCATTATTAATACAGCCAGGTATATTTCCATCTAACACTGGGTTCATTAGTAGCATAGATTCGATCATCATGAGAGTTTTTTATTTTTCCATATGGTATTGTCAAGTAATTGAATTTATAACAATATTTCTTGGAGTGACCTACCCTGCCTTACATACTTTATTTTTAACATGGCTGCCATTCTCATCAGTGTTAAGCCTACTTGCAATATGTGCCAGAAGAGATTATCTTCTCCTAAATAACATTGAAGGCTTTTATTACTACTGGGAAAGTGAAGAACTGAATTTCCATGCTATAGTACATCAGTTTTGCAAGGCTGTCCTAATTCTGTAGTGTTTCTCATTATAAATTGCGATTGTCCCGGCCCCAGAGAAAGAAAACACTGCTGAACATAAGCACGCAGCAAATTACAGCAGGTATATTTTCCCCACATTCTCAGGCCAAAATGACACTTCAAGAGTCTTCATAACTACTTTCCTCCTTCAGTGTTACTCTAACAAAGGCACTGGCATCAGCTTACAGTTACCCATTCTGGAGCCCACTGATGTTACACGATTCAGACAGTGATCATGATTTACCATTTGAGAGGTTCTTTTCTTATCTGAAAGAATACATAATAAAATATGAATTATATTCTCAGGAAAAGTGAAAGCTCACAAAAGTATTCAGATAGGATTAATATTATTTTTGGACAGGGTTTTAGGTGTCAGTCACAATCAAATGAATGACAATGATACCTGAGGAAAAATAAAAGCCAAGTCTGAATGGCCAGGAATAGCATGAAGCAGAACTATAAATGTCTAACACATACCCCACTGTAATTGCCTCTGAGTCTTTATTTTCCTGGCTTTTCTGGTCCTGAATCTTCCCAGTGTAAGCGGTTGTGTATATCCCGTTCAGAAAAACTAGCATTTCTCTTAGGTGAAGAAATAGAACCAGAACTTAACGTTTCTCTATCTAACATGTAAAATGGATTAAATTAATGAGGTAAACAAGAAGTGAGTTAATACATTAATATTGTTTCCATCAAAAGAAAACTAAGTAGTAATTCAGGTCCTTAAAATAGCTTTAACATTCACAAGTCTGAAATAATTGCATAGAAGCTTTTTAAAAGGACTTATTTCACGCTCAGTAACAAAGGATATTAGAAAACTGTGCAAGATCTGCACACATGAAGCTATTCATATATGTAAGTATTTACATAACTAAGGATACAAAAAAATATGATGAAACTAGATGGGTAAGAAAATGTATGAAAAATGCAACTCCTTATAAGACCAGTTTTATTTATTTACAATTTTGCTAAACCAATCAGGCTGAAGCCTTCTACACCAGCTAGAATCCCAAACCTCAGACTGAAATAAGATTGCTTCTAATAATGCTTAGATCAGAGTAGTAAGTCAGAAAAAAAGTTCACTGACTCACAATTTCACTGGCTTTCAATTGGCTTTCATTGGCTTTCCAATGGTTTAGCCTAACTCATCGTTAAACTACGTAGTTTTCTTTCTTCTGTGATCTTTGCTTTCCAAAGAGAATGTTCTGAAACAAAGTTGTTTATACCAACTTGTTAAAGTTGGTAAATTGCTTATACCAACTTGTTAAAGTGCAGCTTGAGATTCAAACATTGGTTAGTTAACTTCTTCTGTAGGAAGAAAAATATTAACTTGAAAGTCCTAGGCAGGAATGCTAGATATTACCATTTTCTCTACAAAAACGATCAACAAAGATCAATCATTCTTATTTGCCCCAGGTTGAAACTTACTGAAGTCCAAAGAGTAGATACACAATGAATTCCAGAAAGCCTTACAATCTTTTTACAGAACTAAATAAAGAAGCTCCTGGCCCAGGCACATATAAAGTTATTCAGGAATTTATGCTATAGAGACAAAAGCTGTGTTTTTTTCTGGATGTGATTGTAGTGCCTGCCTGCAGAAGAAACCAGACAACACCTAGAAGCTGAGAAAACACCAGAGCAGCACAGGATACAGCCACCTTCTCCCCAGTGCGTTTACCCAAATAAGCAAGGATGAGGCAGAATGCTTTTGGGTAAGTGTTACCTTAGATAATCTTGGGGCTAAGTGCTAAGGAGGTTCTCTCTTTTTCCATCTCACTGACATTCAGGACAGCCTTACATTGTGTGTGAGATTTGAAACCGCCTTTAATTTTCACCCCTAGCAAATCTGTGAGGAACAGGATTCCATCCTGCCACCTCTCACAAGAAGCTCATGTTACTCTTACTCCAAACAAAACAGATGTGCAGTACAACAATTTTTTTCTCATAGACAAATCAATTTAGAAAACTTTTAACATACCTGATGTGCCACACTGTGCATTGCACCACAAAAGATTCAAAAGGAAAAATAAGTCTTTTCCTAACAGCAGACTATATCAAACGTCAGGCCTACACTGTATACATTAACATGATTTGCTTTAACATTATCACTATGAACTTTTCTCTCACCTCTCTTCAATGTAGGCTTTTCTCTTCCTCTTTATTTCTTACAGCTGGCAAGCCAGGATCATGCCTGAACATTGCAAACAGGTTCTTTAAGTTAATTTCAAAATCAGCCTATTAACCTCTTCTTTCCCTGATACTGTCTAGGTTTTTTTCATCTCATCTCACAAAATATTTTATCAATGTGTCAGAAATCAAGAATTCAAAAAATTGAATTCATTGTCATGTTACACTTAATTTTTCATCACCTTTAAAGATCTCCAGAGATACCTGTAAATTTTGACTTTTTGAAACCCTAGAGATTACCGGACAAAAAAAAAAAAAAGAAAAAGGAAAAAAAAAGAAAAAGAAAAAAAAAGATAAATAATTTCCATGGGACTTGGACAGGGCATATACAAATTTGAACATCCCATACAATTCTCACCCTAAAATAATTGTACAAACATAGTCCACTACCCTAACTGGTCTTGGAAAAGACTGTTCTCAGGCCCTATAAAATGTTTTCCTGGCCGCGTGTTATAATCAGCTACAGCTATGGTAGCCCTCTGAGCTGAAAGCGCTGAAAGCACTGAAAGTTATCATCATTCTCTGTCATACGAAAAGAACATTTGGCATTTGGGTCCTGATTTCCTAGTGCAAAGAACCCAATTTTTAGAAAAGTTTTTGTTTCAGTACAGGGAAGAAGATTGTCAGTAAATGAAAATTTTTCCACAGTAACATACATGGATTAAGAAACTGATGGCAAAATTAGTCCAAATAGGTCTTCCATCATTACACAAACATCCTGGAAGCTGTGGTCAGGGTCCATGTCCAGTCCTGAAATGGCACATGCAAGGTATGTCTTGGTTTGATGGCTTTACCTACCTGATTTCGCTGTGATTTAGCATGCAGCAGACTAGATTGAGGCCATACAGTCCCAACATGTTAATCTTGGCAAAGAAACAGGTCAAAAGGTTCACATCTTTCTTGATCTCATCCCCATTTCTGCCCATATGTTGCTGTCTGTGCCTTCTCTTCAGAAGGTTATCTTTTAGCTTAGCTCAGCCCAGTGATTCAGTTTTTACTGAAGACAGAAAAAAATTGCCAGCACGGCCAAGGAGATCGTGAAATCTTCCAGAGACCTGAGAACAAACAGTAGGAGAAGCCACTTCATAAATTACTTCATAAACTACCGTTGCTGCTAAATCCAGCAAATCCTGAGGCAGAGCCCAAGTAGAGCCCATCAGAGAAGCAACGTGGCAGCTAAGCAGTCCTGTATACAGCAATCAGCTGTATTTGTTTTTCTGTAGATAAGATATATCACATGCAGTTGCAAAAATTGAGCAAGCACAACATTCTGGCATCCCAGTAGCTGACTGAACAGCTCAGGGACATTAGAGCTTTCATTTACTTATGGCAGAAAGCTTTTCAAGACAACAGCCAAAATAGCAAATACGAGTTTAAAAAAAAATAAAATCCTAGTACAACTGAGGCCAAAACCAAGCTTCTACAGACCACAGTAGGAGCACCAGAGGTATTTAAATCTTTTGCAATTTAGATGATACTGTTATTCTTCACAGCCTGATTTCATAAAGCTCTTCTCTTCTTCACATTAGAACAGATTTTCATGGACCGCTGAATCCAAAATATGTAAGTTTACAGCAAAAGGCTTTAAGAAATGGCTGTTATTTTCTAAGCCCAAGAAGAACTGTTCAGGCTCCTTCTACCCAGTGTTGCTCACAGAGAACGGTACAGATCCTGCTGGGATATTGTCAATTCCAAAATTATGAAGTGGAAAAGCTAATACCACCAAACTACTAACACTTTTTATTTCATATTTTTAGATAATTAAAATTTTGCCTTGGTACACAGTAAATCTTAATGGGAAGATAGAGCAGTCTACAAATTAATCAGCAATGACAGATGCCACAATCTAATTATAGCACTGAAATGTGCAAAGAACTATAATGAAAACTGATTACTATCCACATAATTTCTACAATTTTAATTATAATAAATACTTTAAATGACTGATTATACAAGTATGTCACATTTGCCTACTCCATTCCTCATTATAAAAATCCTACAGCAGTACAGTTGCTACGCTCTATATTTTTGTTCCATTAGTTTACTTATTCCATACAACCTATTTTAAATTGCTTTTTCTGAATCAGAAAATTTAATTTACATGTTACTTCTGTGTGAAGATTCTTAAGGAAGCAACCCAAAATTTCTCGTTGATATTTAAGCCACGAATAATACAGGGAAAAAAACCCGTATCATTCTTACCTCTTTGAAGATAAAAACAATGAATAAACAACCGAACAACCTACACAAACTTGTCTCTTTTCGAAAACCTGAGAAAGCCCAACAAGCTGTGATACATGTCCAGAAAGTCACCTTGAAGGGCTGAATTCAAGCTTTGTGACAGAAAATGGAGGGAATCTCAGACTCAGGAGGTCTTCAGAGAAAGTGATATGTCATCTGAATAAGCAGCATCTCCTATGCAATCTTTAGCTAAAAAATATAAAGATGATGACAGATAAATGGAGTGGGGCTACAGAGGCCTGAAGAGCTCAGAAAAGAGAAAGATGTCTTCAGAACAGGAGGAAAGTTTCCTCCCCAAAAAAAGAATATTATGGGTTCCCCTGTGAAGGTCGATCTGGAAGAACCATACTTGCCTGGGCACTGAAGTTCCATTTTGAGTTAAAAGCTCCCATTACCACCCTAAAGTAGGGCACAAAAGCAAACAAACCAATTTTTGGTGAAGAGAGTGATATACAAAAACTCTCATGTGCATTTGATTCTATGATTTTAGGGACTTAGTATACTAAGTCTTAAGAGTTAGAGTTTTATGGTAATCATGGAGAAAACAGCTAGATAGAATCTCGAAAGGGCACTGAGTCTTTGATTTGGTACCAAATCAGTTTCAACAACAGCAAATTCAAATATAAGCAGTAATCCTAATACACAAAGTGCATGTGCAGCACATGCAAGCAATACCCAGGCGAGCACACACATACACACACAGAGAGCTCATTTTTATCAAACGGGAACACCACTGCATGCTCTTGGGCTGGTGGTGTAGGAACAGCCATTCCCTTCTGCATCCCTTCTCTAAGAGCTGCTGCTCCCTACCTCTGCGTACACACACCCTCACATGCAAGGGATTTGTATGCACATGCTTAATTCAAGCCTACACAAAAATAGCAGTATAGTGATGCTGCCTTTAGCTTTCAGAAGCTGGGCATAAAGCTTTATCGCTTGACAAAATATTTACGTTACCAAAGCGGGCTTTGCCCATGGGTGAATGTCTGTCTTCTTTTCAACCAACACTGCATATCCTTCAGTGTTCAAGTCACTTCGTAAAAATCCATTCAAATTGACCTATATTCTGAATATCACAGAATCACAGACTCACAGGATGGTCTGGATTGGAAGGGACCTGAAAGATCATCTAGTTCCAACTCCCCTGCCATGGCCCGGGACACCTCTCACTAGACCAGGCTGCTTAAAGCCCCATCCAGCCTGGCCTTGAACACTTCCAGGGATGGGGCATCCACAGGTTTCCTGGGCAACCTGTTCCAGTGCCTCATCACCCTCACAGTAAAGAATTTCTTCCTGACATCCAACCTAAATCTACCCATTTACAGTTTGAGGCCGTTACCCCGTGTCCTATATGCTAACACCTATTCTGCGCTATGGGACTGAAAGACAAAAGAGTGTGTTCTGATGAGACCGGGAAAAGGGTGGGGAAAAAAAGATGCAAAATATGTCAATAAAAAGTTTTGAAAACATAAAAGTCTAAATTGGCCCAGATGCTTAACTGCTTTGAGTGTCCCTGGGCATACAGCTTTTGCCTAATGAAGCAGTATTAGTATAGCCTTTGGATGCACGCAACACATTCAGTCGCCCCTGACTCATCACTGAAAATAATTGGGCCCCACTAAAGATCAGTGCCAGAGAGATGTGTCATTCAAGGTATAAATGTCATAATTATTTCAACTAGGAGAAGAAATGCCTAAAATAAAATCCTTGTAAAGGCTGGCAACATAAAGCACATTCTCATTTTGAAGACAAATGCATTTTAAAATAAAACTGTTTATTTTCTTCTCAGAGTTGCAGTGTTCCCTGTTTACATCCATTATTTACTGTCATTCATTACTTAATTCATTATAATTCTGGTAAATCCTTCTTAACAAGTTGATATGACAGATGGAAAACTATCAGAGTTGGAGCACATATTCTTCGCTGTTCAGGGATTTTCATGGGGTTTCCAAACAAGAATGAATGGAATAATTGCCCTGCTTGTACAAGATGATGTTTGACCCAGAAAGGAGCAGCAGCCATTTGACAGCATTAAAAAAAAAAATCTTGTAGGGTAAAATCTCATCTTTTCTATTGCTGTTGAACTGGATGTAGGTTTTGTCACCAGACACACAGAAGTCTTCACCTGATTATTTCAAAGTGCCATGGTGCTTCAGCTCATCAGAACAAATTCTGCTTCCTCAGCATTTGTCTCTGTAGCCAGGGTAACCCTCACTTGCTGCTTCGTTTTAAGGACAGCAAGGAGCCTACTGCAGCCTTGAAACAAGCAGGTGGTTGATTTTTAAAACAACCACTAGTGGTTGATTATTTTAAGTGAAAAGGTTGCAGATATGATCCTCCCAGTCCGTGACATCCCTGCGCAATCATTGTCCTTCACCATGGTGCATGGAAGGAGGGCAAGAGACAATGAGCATAAATTGAAACAAGGAGTTTCAGACTGGAGCTAAGGAGGATCTTTCTCTCCGTGACACTGCTTTAAGTAGGAGACTGGATGGACTAGAGTATTCCTGAGCTCCCTTCCAACCTGAGCCATGGTCCTGCATATGCAGAAGGAATAGGAATATGGTTATTACTAGGACTGGCTTTGTACATTTGAATGAATCAATGCAGCAACAGCTGCTCCTACTCCATCTGAAACTGAAGAAACTGCATCCTTTTTTGCTAAAGTTTCTGATAGAAAATTGACTTTGTGGCACACGTGGATTTTTTAAAGCCTTATGTAAAACATTAGTCTTTACAAAAATAAATACGCATCACAAAGAGTAAAACATATGTACCCCTTTGACAAACTTGAATTGCACATTCTTTTAATATTTCTTCTATGGTCATAAAAGTCTTTCAGATTATTTGAAGAAAGGAGACATCAAGAGAATCTGACCTTGATGTATCCTTGGTTTCAAATGAAAAAAAAAAAAAAAAAGAGACAAGAGTCATTTTAGGTGCTATATATTATTTGAGTCTCAAACCAAGACATCTTTAAGGTGGTTTTTGTTTTGTTTTTGTTTTGTTGGGTTTTTTTCCTAATTTAGAAGTTCCTCTCTCTTTCCCACTTCCGTTTCAATGATCTGAACAAACAATGAGGAAAACTGATCGTGGAGAACCTGTCAATGTGCCACAAATGCAAAATGAATTCAGAAGGGATAAAAGTTAATTATTTTCTTGCTCCCTTGATTATAAAAAAACATGCTGTTACTTGTAAAAAACAAAGAACAACATAAGCAGGAATGTGATTTTGAAGTTGACAAATCACCTAAACGGTTTAATAGCATCCTAGTTATTTTTCAAGCATTCTAAAGAATTTGATCAAAGATAAATGATTTTCTGAAAAGGAACTGCTGATTCAGATTCCTAGAAGTATTTCTTTTGGCACAAGTGTGTATCTTCAATCCTCTATAACACTTAGACGTGTTTGGCTAGGATACTAAATGCTCACTTTCAGCACTTAGATTTTAGTTTGTGTTTGAAAAGCATCAATCTGGTGGTTTATGCCGCAGTCCTCAATGCCACCTGGGGGTGTGATAGGCCACAGTGTCAGTGTTGGGGCCAGAGCCCTCTATCTCGTGCACATTGCTTAACGTGACAGCAGTGGATGTGCAGTGAGGACTCCAGGCAGGGAGAAGACCCAGCCTCTGACCCAAGGCTGGAATGTCAGAACCTGCAGCATTGCAGAAAGCATGCAGCAGGGAGCAGGATTCAAGCCTGGGGGCAGTGGAGGGCAAGGAGGGGTGTTGAAACATAACTGCATTTGCAAATCCTGGTTTTCATACTGTAATTCTCTTTTGAAGTCTTTTTGCTTAGTCTAGAAGGCAGTGACTGTTTTCTGCACAGTGGCACACTTCCAAAGAATAACCTGTGCTCAGGGCATTCTTCAAGTAAGGGCAAACGTGTGGAAACATCAGAAACAGAAGCAGGTCTTCAAACTCGGTCTGCTGCGTATAAATCAAATTTTAGCATCGTGGTGTTTCCTGATGGCACTCTGCCAAATCACTAGAACTGAACCACAGACAGTGTTGTCAGAAGTGTCCCAGGTAGGCTAGGACACTGCCTCCAAAGAAGAAAGACAAAAGACCCAAAATGAAGATATGAGAGACAAAGAGGAACAGTAGTACTAGGAGTACTAGGACAAATGAATTTTAAAAGGATCCATTATTAAGCGGTTGGGAAAAAAAAAAAAAAAAAAAAAAAACACCAACATTTTGCCTCTACGCAAGATTTAAAATCTTCACACGATAAGGAGTTCGTGAGTAAAAAACCAAGTTGTAATAGCCATTCCCTGCTTAAATCTTCAAAAGGATCAAAGACCCCTTTGTCTTCTGCTTCATGCTCCCGGAGTTGGTTTCAGATTTTAGGACAGTCTGTATGGTTCTGAAAAAGGACAATCATTTTCAACACAAATTAAGTCGCAGAATTCTTTATCTCAGTTCCATACTAGTGATCAAAACACTCCTATTCTTGACAGAGATTTCTCAAGAAACAATACTGAAAAACTTATATATTCCAGCTCCGGCAGAGGAAGACAATCAAAGAGAAGGCCAAGCACCCAGTAGAGTACTCTGAGGAAACAGATGAAGGAGAGAACATGCTTCCGATTACAAATGCAGAAACAAGTAAATAAAATCCCAGAAGTTTTATTAAATAGTGTTATTCTAAAGCATTTTCTTTTGACAGATTGAACATCTCACAGTTACAAACCAGTAACTAATGAGAATCACTGCCTTGGTATGTAGTTTCTGCTTTGGTACTGCAATAGGCAGGGGCCCCTGAGAGTTCCCCTAAAGCTACAGGAGTGGAGGGTGGGGGATTGTTATTCAGAGCAACCTATTCCCAGTTTCACCATCTGCTATCTCATGTTTAATATTTACATAAAGCTCACAGAAAAAAATAATAATTATACCCCAGTAAGAAAACCATACAAGAAAACTGTACATAAATATTTCTCACAACACTATTTTACCAGTTTCTTCTCAGAAGTCAGTAACAGAAGAAATAAGCCTGAAGCCAGGAGTGTGCTAATTAAGGTGCACAGTTATTAATCAAGAGGCTTAAGAAGACAGAAAAGAAAGGAACTGGTTCCCTGTGTTGGAATATGATATCCTGATGCTAATTCACAGGAAATGACAACCAGGTAATAAACAGGAAAGAGAAATGCAGATAATTTCATCTGGGACTGAATAAGAGAAGTCTTGCCCCAAACCCTAACCTGAAAGGTAAACTCCTTCCAAAACACAAGCAGAAAAGATGCTCCAATCCCTAAATGATTTTTTTTGGCCAATTAACCAGCTTTGAAGGCTGGCTTAGATGTTGAAACTGCTAGGGAGAACCTTTATTGTTAAATACATTTTAATAATTTATTTTATTAATTTTTTAATAGGTTTAATTCATTTTTCTAAACCTATGGTCCTAAATCTATTTTATTTAAAATGCTGTTACGTGTAACATGACTGTATAAGCAAGGCATTCCTCCATACAAAGTTGGTAATTTTGTAAAAACGTCCTGTTTCCCCCAAGTACCAGGTGGTAACAAGTTTTCCTGTCTCCAAACTGCAGAGCCAGGCTCTGTACAGGTGCAGCCATCCCTAGGGATGCAGGACTAGCAAGGAAAGCTGCTGCTTTTAACAAGGCATGGCAGGGGAGATGGGGATCTCCTAAATCTCAGTCTACAACAGCTCAATGTTAAAAGTGGTAGCTCAGGGAAAAACGGACGGAAAAAGTGGCTCTTCACTACCCATCTAACACATAAATACTCAAAGAATAAGACAGAGTTTAATAAATAAAATACTTTAGAGACTCTGGCCTTTGTTACAGACAGCTGTGGGAGTGGGTCAGGAACCGCACAGTACCTGACATGGAGCAGCACTGACATTCTCAAGTTTAGCCAGAAAAACTTCCTAAACTACCAGGTACTACTCAGCTAATAAAATGTTTGTTCTTCTAATCGTCACACGTCACTAATCCCTACTCATACAAGAGTCTTAGCTCTGATCTCTCTTCTCTCTGAACAAAGAGTAGTTCTGTCAAAGTAAACAATTATAGCAGAGAATCTGAGATCATAATCGGGACAATTAATGTGAGATTCCCATAACTTCCATCAAAGTGCCAATCTTGTGTTGCTAATGACTAGAGCCTCATTGTCCCAATAGTATCTTTTTTCTCTCCCCTGCTTCTTCCCCCTTAGTCTTTATTATGTGCAATCTACTAAACATCACCCAAATTTCTAGACCATAACACATTCTTAATTAGACTTCATCCTAAAAATTATATTCTTCTCCTGAATACACTGCTAAAATATTTGAAATGAAGTCAAATGCTTTACTCACATTGTTGCACGGTGGATTCAGGCTCTGTCTTCTCCCTGTTACATGTATATTTCAAAGGGCTTAAAGCTTCTCAGTGTTATCATGGAGCACTTCCTCCCAATCCACAGCCCAGCATCCTTCACTGGGCATCTTCTAGCATGTCAGAAGCAGAAATTGCTTTTCTTTGAAAGCCTGAAGAAAATGGTTCCCCTTTTTAGACACAGGCTTAATGATAACGTACCTACACATACTCTTAGAGCTGCATAATTTTTTTCATAGTGTTTCCCAGATAATTGATGTAAAGGACTAAACAAATTTTGAAAAAGGGACTTGAATTTGTGCTTACACAAACAAAAGAATTTTCCCTTTCTCAGCGGGAGGAAGGCACTTCCATTGAGTCTTTTTATCTTAACAGTCCTTTATTTTCTTTGTTTTATTATGGAATAGAAAACACATATCCCCCATCCCATAACCTAGTGGATAAGGTAAACTCACAGGAGATTTAAGTTTAAATCTCCTGGACAGGAGGAACTGAAGTTCAGCCTTTGTCCTGAATGCATGCTTTATACTCTGATCTCCTATATATAAGGTGTGGTATCCCTAGTGACATACCTCAAAAGAAGGCAACTACCATATTTAAATCTTGTCCAAATTGATGCGTTTGGCACAAAGTGATAAAGCTCGCTAGATCCGTGTCAGGGGAAACAGACAGAGACATACCTAAGCTCCGGACCTTCAGCAGACATGAAACCAAACTGAGGTGTTTGGTCTAATTGAAACTAAAGTATTACTGTACATTTCCAGACAAGTCTTTATTAAAAAATGGTGCACCTAGGAAGCTTAAGTATCACAATCCAAGTGAAAATCAACAAGGATTTTTCAGTCTCTACATTTTGAATTGAGATTCAAGCCATAGGAATCTCAATTTATGGGAACGTTCGGATGTCGGTTGAGGAATGGCATAATTAAAATCTTGTATATTCTTTCACAAAGGAGGCTGTTATGGATGAACAAAAAAAGAATCCTTGATGTCAGAGACAATAAAATATAGATTACTTTAGAAAGTTCAAGGGTTTTCTTTAGCTAATTTGAATTATAATATATCCTATACAAGAAAGATAAAGATTAACTTGTAGAAAACAGTTTCAGCAGAGGGTGAAGAAGGACAGAGCTCAACCTGGCTACAGCTGTTAAGGATAATAAAAAATGTTTCTATAAATTCATTAACAAAAGGAGGATTAGGGAAAATCTCCCTCCCCTATTGGATGCAGAGGGAAACATGGTCACAAAGGATGAGGAGAAGGCTGAGGTGCACAACGCCTATTTTGCCTCAGTCTTTAGCAGTGGAACTAGCTGTTCCCTGGACACCCAGCCTCATGATCATGAGCTGGGAGACAGGGAGGGGAAGCAGAATGAGGTCATTACAATTCAAGAGGAAGTGATCAGTGACCTGCTACACCGCTTGGATGCACGCAAGTCTATGGGACCAGATGGGTTACACCCAAGAGTGCTGAAAGAGTTGGCAGACGTGCTGGCCAAGCCACTTTCCATTATCTACCTGAAGTCATGGCTAACTGGGGAGGTGCCAATGGACTGGAGGGTAGCAAATGTAACAGCCATCTACAAGAAAGGCAGAAAGGAGGATCTGGGAAACTGTAGACCTGTCAGTCTGACCTTGGTACCAGGGAAGGTCATGGAGCAGATCATCTTGAGTGCCATTACAAGCCATATAATGGACAACCAGGGGATCAGGCCTAGTCAGCATGGGTTTATGAAAGGTAGGTCCTGCCTGACGAACCTGATCTCCTTCTATGACAAGATGACCCGATTACTGGACGAGGGAAAGGCTGTGGATATCATCTACCTGGACTTTCAAAAAGCATTTGATGCTGTTCCTCATAGAATATAATGATGGTTGGACTCGATGATCCCAAGGGTCTTTTCCAACCTGAGTGATTCTATGATTCTATAACAGCGCAATTATAGAGCTGAGAGCTGAAGAGATCTAATTTCTCTGTATCCATTGCTCTAGAAGTTACAGGTTATAGAATTGTGCAAGTTATGTTTAATAGAAGCCCAAAGCTATTGCTATCAGAGGGGAACTTAGTTTTTTCCAAAGCAGCTTATTATAAGTGAAATTAGTAGAAGAGTGGAAGAAAAGTGATAAGGTTTTCTCTGGGGGGAGATCTTTCGGGGCTTTGGAGCAGGGTGCCTTATGAAAGTCAGAATAATTAAATTGATCCAACAGGTGAAGTTCACTGGGCAGACTACAGTTCATTAGAAGTGTTTCCGCTAGATGTTTTCATTCTGCCTTTGTTCGTAAGTCTGACATGCATAGACATCATAATAGCCTCAAACTAGGAACGTTCACTTTTTTATTTTCTATAGTACCTCATGGACAGGAAGACAGAGCTCCTGCATGGGTAAAAATGAAAATGCAGGACATTTTACCCTGTGAAGGAGAAAGACACAGGACGTATACACTGCCTAAAAAGAAGGTGTAAATCTCATAAATTAATGCAAGAGGAACAGAGGGGAAATCTAGAGAAAATAGAATTAGGTCTGGGATTCTCAGCTCATTCAGTTTCAGGCCTCAAGGGCCTTTTTCACTGTATTGGCAAGAGGAAAATATTATCCTGGACATTTTGCTATCATATGAGAAGATTAGACTGAAGAAAGATCACAAATGCCTTATCACTATGAATCCCCAAACCACTTTGGTATAATCTGAAAGGAGGTCCTAAAAATGTACAAATGTATTTCACAAATTTACCCATATCCTTGTGCTTGTGACTCATGTTGCAATTTTACAGAATAAGCCTGCTCTAGCCACTTTTAATAATAATTAATAAAATTTAGCAAGCAAGTGTATTTAAGCAAGCATGTTATTATGCTAATTATCTTAATAAAGTAACTACCTTAGTCAAAGATAGGCTACAGTTTCAAGGTAAGGTCACAAGGAAAACTACATTCATAAGCTCATAAATAAATTTATCAGATAACCAAATTAAATTTTGAGTTTCATGCTACAGGGCAAGGGATCCTGCATGCTCCTTTGCATGTGCAGTGTACATTTTTCCATCTACTCTGCCTCAGGGACCACCTTTGTAGCTTTGGATTAATCAAGCAAATGCAAGTGTTTTCAAAAAAAAACCCACCACAAATCCAAATCCTTTTACGGCTTAAAGATTGTTCCACTGAGTCATAATGAGAAGTTTTATCATTTGAAAAAATCAATTAAACATATTAAGGAATCTTTTGAGAATACAAAAGGTGAAATATAGCTAGGATACATTCTTTGAAAACACACCTTCACCTTCTAGTTGACTTTAGTGATCCACAGTCAGTAGTAGTAGTATTTTGTTATAAAAAAATACTTCAATGAATGCATTTTCTCTGGCAGTTTTGAACACATCAGTTAATGCTAGTGTTTTCCGTATTTCTTAACATGATCTGGATTTCTGACTGATGAAGAACTAAGGGAAATAACAGGAACAAATTCATGACTTCTCAGGATGGTATCAGTCCTGAAAATACAAGCTGCCTTTTATATTTTATCAAGGTAAAGTGTATGCACAAACAATTAAAGTTTTCACAGGTTTAAATCATATTGGCCTTAAATCTTACAAGGGTATATGTTAGTACTGGAGTGGCATATGGAATACTATCAGCACATGGAAATTTTCAGAGGGAGAAAAATTGATGAAAAGTATCCCTTGTATAATATAAAAGATGGATGACATTCTCATCATAAGTGAAAACAAGCTGAACAGCTGCCCACTCCAGAGAACTAACTTCAACACATAGAGATATCTGGACATGGTTTAAAGCAAGTGCATTTCATGAGTCCAAAAAATAGTGTATGCCAGCTGCAGATAGACAGGAGATTCATCAGAGGCAAAATGACAGCAAAAGAAAAAACCTCAGTACTACCAAAAAACCACCTAAGCTATGACTATATTAATTTATCATTAATTATTACATTTCTCTCAAGTGTTTCAGGGTATTTCCATGCCTTTCATTACCTCCTGGGAAAGGATATCTTTATAATACGAATATTTGGGGAGCCTAAAAATCTACTTGGAACTGTTTGTTCATTTGGCAAGACAGAAAATAAACCTTTTATGCAATGTTTCATATGTCGGACATAGACTTGTCTCATAATACAAAAGATATTAAAGATTTGCCAGCTTACTATGTTTCCAGGTTAGAGGGTAAGAATGAACAAAATTACTCTTGCTATGAGAAAGAAAATTTGTAAGAATATATATATATATGTAAAAAATGATATTTTTATGTGATACCTTGGACAGATTATGTGACTTGGGTATTATTTTTCCGTGAGAGGACAATGGCAGCCAAAGCAGCTGTCCAGCTACATGATGGGGTTTAATATTATCAGCATGTGAATTAAATGGTCTAAATAGCATGAATTTATCCCTCTTCTACTGGATAGACTTTTCTTGACAAACAGGTACCAGAACAATCTGTTTTTAAGGACTTTCCAAGGGAAACTTACTTTTACAACAACGAGCAATAGTGAAATTTCACAAGCAAGAAACTGAGTTAGGGAAGATGTGGTCCTGTCCCTCTATATCCTACAGAGCTAGTTAAAACATTGTAAGGGAAGACAATCCTAACAATCTGGAGCCCATGGTACATAGCAGAGCAGTCATCACTGATGGGACATCAGTGGTTCCAGCCACCCAAGCTCCTGTAATCTTGGTGTGCACTCAGCAAAAGAATCCAGTCATGACTGTAGTAATAATTCCTTTCACGCAACAATGACACAGGAGTGCCTACACATCAGGTGTACCTAACTATCATATAGGGGAAATACTTTGTTCACATGTCTTGTATTTAGATAGTACCCCATCTGTAGGATTCTATAGCTGTCTCTGCTCCAGAATTCTCCACACAGCCACAGCTGGTCAACCATACAAACCCTACAATCTTGCAATCCCATGCAGTGGAAAATCATAGAATCATAGAATGGTTTGGGTTAGAATGGGCCTTAAAGATCATCTAGTTCCAACCCCCCTGCCATGGGCAGGGACACCTCCCACTAGACCAGGCTGCTCAAAGCCCCATCCAGCCTGGCCTTGGACATTTCCAGGGACGGGGCACTCACAACTTCTCTGGGCAACCTGTTCCAGTGCCTCACCACCCGCACAGGAAAGAATCTCTTCCTAATATCTAAATCTTCCCTCTTTCAGTTTAAAACCATTACCCCTCGTCCTATCACTACACTCCATCTTTCCTGTAGGCCCACTTTAGGTACTGGAAGGCTGCTATAAGGTCTCCCCCGAGCCTTCTCTTCTCCAGGCTGAACAAATGTTTTACTTATAATAATGCTCCTGCCAAGTAATAGTAAGTGCATACAATGACCTAAACCAGCTCTGTGGGCACTTGTGAAACGCTCACAAAACTTTACAACACTTTAAAAAAAACATTTTCCACAAATGGCAGACCAAGTTTTACAAATGTGGAGTTAAAAGACTTTCTGAGCAAGAGTAAGACTAAGCAAATTCAGAGCTCTCCATATATTTGACTTCAAATAGTCTGGCGGTGAGAAGCCTAGGACTGTTTAATTGAGCAAGGTGTAATATTACAGCGAATACCTGAAGCAGTATTCAAGAAGTACTGAAGTTGGATCAAAGACTATAGAAGGATTACAAAGAGCAAACTTCATAAAATGAAATGCAACATTTGAGAACCAAGTTTCCGGAATGGAACTCACAAATACCAATTAGGAGCCTAACTTCCCTCTTTGTTGAATAAGAAGACTCAGACTTCTTAAAACACGTGTAATGGTTTTGAGTGGCAAGGTTTTGTAGCAGGGGACCTACAGGGGTGCCTTCTGTGAGAAGCTGCTAGAAGCTTCGCCTGTGTCAGACAGAGCCAATGCCAGCCAGCTCCAAGATGGACCTGCCGGTGCCAGGACCCAGCAAATCAGAAACAGTGCGAGCGCTTCTGTGATAAGATATTTAAGAAGGGAAGTAGGTGGAGGGGAGGGAGGGCGGAAACTGCGGGGAACGATAGCAGCAGAGAGAGAGGAGTGAGACTATGTGAGACCAACAACTCTGCAGACACCGAGGTCAGTGAAGAAGGAGGGGGAGGAGGTACTTCAGGCACCAGAGCAGCTCATGGTGAAGACCATGGTGAGGCAGGCTGTCCCCCTGCAGCCCATGGAGGTTAATGGTGGAGCAGATATCCCCCTGCAGCCCATGGAGGACACCACACTGGCGCAGGTGACCTCATGGGAAGCCTGCGCTGGAGCAGGCTCCTGGCAGGACCTGTGGACCCATGGAGAGAGGAACCCATACTGGAGCAGGTTTGCTGGCAGGACTTGTGACCCCACGGGGGACTTACTCTGGAGCTGTCTGTTCCAGAAGAACTGCAGCCTGCAGAAGGAACCCAAATTAGAGCAGTTCATGAAGAACTGCAGCCCAAAGGAGGGACCCCATGCTGGAGCAGGAGCAGAGTGTGAGGAGTCCTCCCCTTGAGGAGGAAGGAGCAGCAGAAACAATGTGTGATGACCTGACCACAACCCCCATTCCCTTTCCCCCTGCGCCACTCAGGGAGAGGAGGTAGAGAAAATCAGGATTGAAGTTGAGCCCGGGAAGAAGAGAGAGGTGGGGGAAAGGTGTTTTAAGATTTCGTTTTATTTCTCATTGCCCTACTCTGATTGGATTGGTAATAAATTAAACTAATTTTCCCCAAGTCAAGTCTGTTTTGCCCATGATGGTAATTGCTGAGTGATCTCCCTGTTCTTATCTCAACCCATAAGCCTTTCATTATATTTTCTCTCCCTCTGTCGAGCTGAGGAGGGGAGAAACAGAGCAGCTTTGGTGAACACCTGGCATCCAGCCAGGGTCAACCTAGCAAAATATGGTTTACAAAACACTTTATGCTAAACAAGATGAGATTTCCTGAGACAACTGGAAACACTGGAAAGCCGTCCCACCTCTTCCTGTACTGAGAACATGTTCTCTGTCTGTGTTTCTCCTGTCAGAGCCCAGAGCTAGAAGTAACCAAGAGGTGGCAAGAAACATTTGAATTGAAAATCATGTTCACTAACTTTAGAATGTATAGTATTTTTATACAGGCTAATTGTATTCTCCCTTTAAAACCAGCAGAGAGAAACAGGTACTTGCAAGGATGATTCACTGGACTCATTTAAGACATCCATATTAACCAGGAGTGACCCATGCACTAGAGGTCAATGTAGACAATTTGTTCCACTATAAATATCTCAGGTTGGTTGAGATTATTCCTACATCCACCAGCAAAACCTGTGTGTATGTCTCATATTGTCTATACCCAAATAAAGAGATTTAGGGAAGTAGCAAAAACTAACTGATGAGTAATATCATCATCTTTCCAATTAGTAGATAGTTCTGAGATTACTCTTCTCACCAATAATTGTTGTGTTAATTAGACTGCTGACAGAGCTCAGAAAGTCAGCAATTATGTAGCCTGAAAAGCCCCAGGAGGAACAAGTCAACCAAGGAGGACAGCCAGCCATTTTTTTTTAAGCCAGTCCACCTTAATGAACAGCAGCTTATTAACTTTCAATATCTTTACCAAGTGGCAAGCTCAGGCTTTTTTTCTTTTTTTCTTTTTTTTTTTTTTTTTCACTGACAGAACCTGGTAGTTGTTTAGAAAATTCTGAAACTCTGAGTAGCACAGATAAAGTCCTGGATTCTGATGTGGGCGTGATAGAAAACATAAGCATCATCAAGTCTGTGAGTGGAAGCTTCTCACCTAACAACTCCTTTCTAGACTTAAACAAAGAGTGACACTAGCAAGGTAGAGATCCCTAGGGCCAGCCTTTTACATGCTGGCTTCTTGTTGGTGTGCTTGCTCAACACCTTAAAGTTTAAAGCTACTTCTCACCTGTGTCTCATGATACAAAAAATTACCTTAGATGCAGTATTGGGATAGAAGACATTTTACACCTCCTTGCTGAACCTAGGTGACTATCCTAGAAGAGAAATTTGAGGTGTACATGGTCGGATATGATTAGTATTAGGCCGCTAGACTCTAGAGCTCTACAAAGCTGTCTAGGACTCCAGTTCGTATTCTCATTTTGCTCTTTAATTGAAAAATATAAAGCTATCACATAATGTCTTGTAATCCATTTGTTTCGATCAGATAATTCAAAGTATAACTTTGTCTCTTTATGAGAAGAAATAATATTGTGCAAACACAAGTTTTTTATGTAACTGTTTTAGAGAAGGAATTGACAGAGGAAGTTCACTGCAAGGCATAAATATACACATTCTGGACATCCTCATCATATAAAATTCACAAATCCCTATGCAGTTATAAGAAAACAATTATTTATCTTCTCTCCTGGCTATACACATTGAAATTTCTTAATTAAAAAAAAAACAAACATATTTAATCTGTACCAGCCTTCACTTTAATTGACTGTGTACATGAAATGATTACTGGGAAAATCCATTGCAATTTTGCTTGTATGGATTAAAAAAAAAAACCAAAAAAAAACCCCAACTAATTTCTTAGTGTTTCAAGTTCCAAGTTTTTATTGGGCTAATTAGACCCAATTTGACAGAGTTCCCTTTTTGTCATGATACTCTGAGCCAGCAGCTAAAGAAAACAGCAGAATTTGATCATGACAAGATAGAAAATTCAACAAACTCTTTTTGCTACAAAAATGGAATTAATCTTTTCAAATTTGTTGCCACTCTGCTGTGCATGGAAGTAGAGATCAAGAAAACATTTACAAATGATGGAAAACAGAATGTCAGTAGGCAGTGAATTTTTACAGACGTTTTTGGCTAGAAAGAAAGATGAATTTATAACTAAGGATCCTTTTCCTGGCTTTGCTCTTCAAAGATAGCTGCAAGGTATAATACACAGGAGTAGTTGTCAGTAAGGGGGTGAAGCTGTCTAAGCATTATTTTCAGAATAAAATTGAAGTATTTCATGGTAAAAGACTCAAAACATTTTATGTTCACTTAGAAGATTTTCCAACATCATAAAAACAATGCATAAAGGAAATTTTTCTATCAGAAAAAGTATTAAGGCATGAAGTTTCATTCATGATACTTCATTTAAAGTCTAATAATTTAGATTAAATAATAGAGAGGCTATTTAAAAAAAAAACTGGAACAAGATTAAGAGATATATTCCCATCTTACTACATTGTAATAGAGTGAACTAACTGTCAAATGCCCTCATGTAGATGAAAGATATGTTGAAAGATAAATTCCTTCTTGAGAAAGTCCTTTAATGTAATGAATATCAGGTTTTTATGCATAGGGTAATCGTGTAGTTTAAGCATAATGAAAAACCCTTGGGACACAAAATTTTATGAGACCAATAAAGTCTCATTTCACATCTTAAAATTTTAGTTATTTTAACTTATACTTTATTCATTGTGAATACTTTACAGCTTTGTTAAGTTGTTGGAATTTGGGAAGAGGATTTTTTTCTTTATGGAACTTCCTATGACAAGCACATACCCAACATTACCTTAAATAAATATATGTTATAAAGTATTATTTGTTATGGTATGGCCAGACCTTACCTCAGTGCCTAGTCTTCCTTGCTACTATGCTATTGTGGTTTTTAAATCAGAGTATAGAGTGATAACGTGAAGAAAGAATAGAAACATGAGGAGAAAAAAAGGTAGAGAAATTAAATTCTCTAGCAGATGTAGTGAAGGGCCATAAGAAACTATGTATCATTCATTGCACTGCATGTCTATGAAATGTTGTTATCCAATGATGGCACTCTTACAGAGGATCTTAGAAATTCACACTAGAACTGAGCCTATGTGAGTTATACTTACATAAACCAGGGTCAGACAGCAAATAAGGGTTGATGTTATTCCATACTACTAACTCGGTGGGCAACTTTGGTGGTAGCACTTTTACACACACACCCCCCCCTTGCTTTTCTCAGCTTTGTAATACCTGTAATATCTCCTTTATGAATTGCAGTGGGACTCAATAATAAAAATATCTGTGTAAGAGGCTGACACTAAGCAGGGAAGTGTTAGTTTTGAAATACAAGGAAAGAGGTCTTTTTTAGATTCTCTGCATTCAGACCATATATTCAATGGGCAGTTCATTCCCATATTTCCAAGATGGAATTTGAAAGCTAGTTCTGAAGCAAATGTAGTTTCCTCCAGGAGCACAACAAAATTAAAACAGGAGAAATTTCCCAGCTACCAAAGATCACTGGCTTTGGCTACTCCTAACCTTGTGCATAGACAAATTTCCTTGAAAATGTGGGAGAGGCACAAAGAGAATTTAAAGTCCCAACGAAGAGCATGTGGGCTAGATTGTCTATTGTTACTGGCTAATGTACTCCACTACCTTATGTCAGGTCCCCATCGTGTAAAATTCAGCCTGTTTTGTCACCAGCCAAAAAAAGAAATATAATGTGGGGCCTGTAAAATTGCCTCGATTCAACTGTTTTGTATGCTTGGACATCTTTATGTTCTCAAAGAATTCCTGTTCATCTATTAGTTTCCATCAGGAAGAATGAAATAACAATGAGGGTGTTAGATGTTTTTCTTTTACGTAGAAATGCAACAAATACATTTCCACAAATAAATAGTTCAAAAGCAACATTCACAATTGCCTTTCAGCATGAAATAACAGAACACACAAAATATTTTGGAACATTGGTCTGGTTTCATACAGTGCTTTTCAAATGCTGTGATAAGAGGTCTTTTCAAAATAGAAGACTGAATGATGGAAGTGTATTGACTGAAGGCAGGATCTGCCTTTTTTTGTTATTCCATATGTCGTTACAAGCTTTTGACATGAGAACAAGTTTTATATAAATGATGTACTCTGCAAGAACTGCCCTTACTCTAAGAAAAATAACAGAAGCCAGTAAAGATAGCAAGGCAAAAAGCAGTCTAATTTAAAATCTGTCAGAAATACAGAGCCCTCCTGGTGAGATTCTCTATGACAAGGTCTTAGATATGAGATCACATCCAAAGCCCAAGTTCTGTATAGAAGTTACAGCTTCAACTCAATCGCTTTTATAGCCCCTCACTTATACCAGAATTGAATTATATCGACTAAACCGCAAATTTTATCACTGTCTGTGGCTGAAGAAGCAAGTGCTGCCGAGTTGTATGGATACTTAAACAAGACAGTAACTAGGGCAGTTCATTTATAAAGCGTTCACCTGGCAAAGACAGCAGAATACTGTAATTCAATAGGAATTAAAAAATAATTAGTCCCAGAGGTTTACATTCTCTGTCATGCTATACTTTGTATATTTGCACATCTACAAAATGCCTGCATGGGAGATTTTAAACAAGATTGGAATGGTAGCATTTTACATCTCTTTTATGCAAACTACATTACTGTAGAGACTGTATTCCCTTTCGTATAGCATTTCTGGACTATAAATCTAGGCCTCCTGGTTAAACGTCTTGCATCATGGAGTCCAGTCCTCTGTCAACACAGTCGCCTATCACTCTATCAAAGGTGTATTTAGCATCACCTGCAAAGCAGCTCTTCTCTTTGCCACAGTGCCATGATCAGAGGTAATTCCACAACCTCCTCTTCACTGCAAACCCAAGTTTGTTCATCACCAGCCTACACCTAATATCAGGTAAGATAAACACACAGATACCTTCATGATCGGTCTTACTGCTGTAGAGCAAAAGCATTTTTCTTTTATAATGGGGAAAGGCAATTGCTTCAATGTTATACTAGAGACCACATGCCAAATCAGCAGCAGAGAAAAGCTGAGCTCTCCAGCATTGACACCCACTCCTGTTTGACCGAAAGCTCGGGAGAGCCCCGCCACAGTTTAAGTTCCTCATAAACACTAACCTCATTGCACTATCTCCCATGAGGATTACTAGGGGGCTGGAGAGGGACGTCTTGTTATTTCAAGATCTTCAGAAGTATCTTGCAAAGTGGAAGTGTACCTTTAATCCTAAGAACTGTCCTTCCTCAGATTTCTCATCTCGCTTCCCTCTGAACTCAGAAATAGCATGCAAAGCATTCGTATAGGTGGCCTGTTTTGAATAGTTGCCTGAGACTGAGACCTCAGAAGTGTCCTCAGACAAAGAAAAAATTCTCAGAGTATAATTTCCTATCCTTTAAAGCAGAACAAAGTTTCAAAGTACAGGACAATAGACAGTTTTCAACTTGTGAAGGCTTAATGTCTTTTCATGATGATTTACTTTTGAGGGAGATAAAGGTTCATATATTAAATGAAACTGAAGATGAGATTCACATCAGTTAAGTTCATACACCTAGACTAGTATGCATTTAAAGTAAGTCATCTGACCTGTTTTAGGAGAGGAACTGTCAAGAACCTTGTTTATTTATTCCCGTTTTCAATAGAAGGAGCCTGATATAGTAAAAAAACTTTTAGATGTCTAGGTTTTAAGTGCCTAAACTGTAAGAGTTTACTTTCAAGGTCAAGGTACTGTCACTGTCACATCTTCAGGTGACAAAAAGCCAAGTAAAGCCTAGGGTTGAAACTCAAGTCCCCGGAGACGACTGGCTTCTACGCTAAGTTTTACAGCACCACAGAGCAATCCCACATTGTCATCACTGTTAACAGCAGACAGTGGGGGAAAACAGGGCCCTACGGTATTCTATATCATGAATCTGTCCTCAAACCTCCTAACACAGGTACCGTCATTCACTAATTTTAAGACATAGAATAAACTATAAACCAGGATTGCGGCACTGACAAGAGGAGTAAAAGGGGAACTCAGATCTGAACTAAGATATCCCTCTTTCTTGTTTTGGATAAGAAGGTGGTATGTCCCTGTATTTTCCCCACAATAATCACTGATTTTTCTAGTGGAGCAAAGGAAAACAAGGAGAAGAACTGAGAAGAACAAGTCTAACCCCACTGTACTCAGACAACACCTTTTTACCTTATTTTTACCAGACCTCTAGGTCAATCCAGATAGCATTCAAGTCCAAAAAATTACACAGATGCTGAGAAGGATCCAGCAATCTACATGGACATGTAATATTCCCAGTGCACTTTGAATATAATTATAAGCCCAGGAGGAACTCATCAGGCATTGCACAGAACAGCAACAACAATTATTCTTAACTGTGGGCCCAGCTGGCTCCCCATCATAAACCAGCAAGGGTTTTGCTAATAACCGTAACAATAGCAGAAAAATAAATACCTTTGCTCAATGCAATCATTATTTACTTGCATCCACCTCACTGGTGTAATTTAACATGGACCCTATTCTATCCGCTTTCCTCATGTCTCCCAACCAGGATACCCAGGACATATGACACTAAGGGATATTTTGAATAACTGCTCTGCTCCCACACTGCAGAAGATCCACAGAGTGCAGCTGAGAACAGTGAATTAAAGAGAGACTCATGAAAATCTGTACAGGTCTCTCTTATTTAATTAATTTACCTCCTAGATTGAATATAAACTTGTGTATCAAGGTAAGATATATCATCAGCAATGACAGCACTGGGGACTGTGATTTGTGTCAGGAAAGATTTCACAGCCGGTATCTAGGATTTTATTTTTATAAAATGAATTAAAAAATACAGTTTGCCAGTCACAACAGTAAACTTTTCAAGGAAGAGGGAAAAAAGACTGAAATCTGAGTGCAACTGAGTCAGAATGTGAAATTTGAATGTCTCCAGGCTGTTAATTCAGGAGAGGGTGTAGACTAGCAATTGCTAGAAATTACATGGAAAGTAAGTTGTGACATTCTGTCAAACTTCACCTGCAAGTACAGAATATTTATAAAAATAAACTCAGCTCAACCCTTCTGTTTCCACAAAGCATGAAAAATAGAAGATTGAGGTTACTTTCCCAGTGTAATGAAAATGAATCTCTTTAATAGATCCAAACTGAAAAACATGTTTTGCAATTCTAACTGGTATATTTATCACACTTACTGTATTCAGGAACGTAGAGTAACATTTTCAAAAGTGTCCAAGATTTTCCACTGGCCTGACTTAGAGTTCTCTTGAAAAGTTTGGTTTCAGTTTAAATGAAATGTGCAGAACAGCAGTTCCCAGACATCACCGGTCCTTAAGTAAAAATCCTCTGGAAGCAGTATTTTCAAAGCAGCCCTGTATAGTGTCCATCCCATTGTGCTTCATTTTAACCTTTCAGTTCCCCCTGACTGGGAGCAAAATCACTGGATCATATACAGTATTGCCTCCAAGGTATGAATTAGGAACCGTGGCTCTGGAATAACTTCAAGAGAAATAAGTGTTAGATATGTTAGTTTTACTAAAGATATTTTAGACTATCAAAATTTTACTATTTATATTAATTGTTTGAAACCCAGCCTACAAGCTGATACGTGCAGATGGATTCTAGTTCTTATATTAAAACCCACTGATTTTTGTAAACCTTTTTTAAGTATATAGTCATATGACTAACACAAACTTAAAGCCCTTTGCGCCTCATTCTTTCCGAAGCAAAACCAGACAGGCAAGTACCATTTGTCTCTGTATTTGTCTTTTATTGGCTCTAATGTAGCAACATTACTGTCCAGATTCATTGTATTACCTTATGCTTGTTTACATGCAAAAAATATATGTATGATAATGGAATTCTTTAAGATAATCATCAACATGCTTCTCTTCATATAACACTTCTTTAACTCAGTCACAATCCTCCTTTGTGCTTTTTTCTTTAAAGTTTTGCAATAACACTTTTTTTTTTGGTATAATTATTTGGCAGAATAGCATTGTAGTGACTTCTGCAATGTGTGCAAGATCTTTGGAAAGTATTATTAGTTCTAGAAAACAGGATTTGTTGTGACCTAGACGAGTGAAGATCTCTTGTTTGTTTAAAAGTAAAACATATTTTTTGAGGAAAAAAAATTGCACTTTTTTGCCCACTCAGACTTGGGGGAAGGGAATGCACAGAAAAGATGTTTTAGAAGTTTCTCTCAAATGGTATGCATTTTGAAGCCATTTCTGGTGAGATGTTAGTACACAAATCTATTCTTCTCAGACAAGTTTTCTGCCCCCACACTTAAGATTTTACTGGCACAATCTTTCAATTATAAGTATAATGCTTTACTGAGCAGAATATGGCCACATGTAATTCCATATAGCTTTCATATAATTATATGCTTATAATAGGGGAAGAAGAATTGAAATGAGGGAGTGGATTGGTTTACTTACTGCAGCAACCTTAAATCAGTATAAATTTCCAGTGCTGGCAACACCTTACCTGGCTTCAGCAATCACACTCTAGTATGTAGGAGCTTTTCACACTGCGGTAGGAGCCAGACTGCTCTAAACTCTTGCAAGCTCTGAGAAGGCTTTGGGAAAACTGAGGCTGAGGCTGAGAAAGTAGAGCAATGGGCAACACTTGAACTTTACGAGGAAACAGCCAAACCTTTACTGAAAAAGAGCAGTTAGTTGAAGTACGCCATAGAGCTAAAAAGCCTAGAAGGAATTTGTTTTTGTATGTAAGAAGAGTACAATCTAGTTCCATATTCTAAAAAAAAAAAAAAAAAAAAAAAAAATTAAAGGGGTTTCTATCAGAAAATAAAGCTATATTCCTAAAGGATGATTAGGTCAAATGCCAGGATCAAGTAACCTAAATCCCTGTGGATGATGCAGAAAGCCAGAATTGCACTACTGAACAGGGAACATACCCTGATCGTGCTAAATTTGTGTGAAATTAGGCAGGTAAACAGTAAAAAAAAGTTAAAAAGTACAAGAAAATACTCTAAAAATACTCTAAAAGTAGGAAATGATAGAATTAATATTGTCTATAAGATCTTGTTAGACTTCCCTGTGTATGATGGCTGAGCTCAAAGAGTTCTGGAGATTAGAGTTAAATCCAGTTGGCAACTGGTCACAAATGGTGTTCCCCAGGGCTCAGTATTGGGGCCAGTTCTGTTTAATATCTTTAATATGTTTATATTTAAATATAATATATTTTATATCAATATCAATATCTGGTCAAGGGAATCGAGTGCACCCTCAGCAAGTTTGCAGATGACACCAAATTGGGCGGGAGTATTGATCTGCATGAAGGTAGGAAGAGTCTAAAGAGTCATCTGGACAGGCTGGATTGATGGGCCCAGGCCAATGGTATGAGGTT